>OX637570.1:6595479-6909130 GCA_951800025.1 Oligia strigilis
ATCTATGCTAGTTGCGCGGTAAACTCTGCTTGCGAGATGCAGAATTTTGCGTGACGTCAGTATGACGCGTTGTTCTCATGTGGCGTTGTAGATACCGCTACAGGAAAACATCGTGAGGACACCGGCATGTCCTAGAACCAAAAATTCGAGGACATGTGACATCTAGCAACCCGCACTAGGCCCGCTTGGTGGATTACGGCCCACTCCCTCTCACAGAGAGGACGCCTGTGTCCCAGCAGTGGGAACATTATAGTCTGATTATGCTAACTAGGTAGGCACTAAAGCTCATACAAGCCGTTTCGAAGAAATATCACTGACTTTATATATATAGTACTAGCTTCCGCCCCCGGCTTCGCCCGCGAGGTATGGCGATAAAAACTATCATATGTCCTTCCCCGGAATGCAATCTATCTCTCTGCCAAATTTTATCGAAATCTGTTCAGTGGTTTAGGCGTGAAAAGGTAACATACAGACAGACAGAGTTACTTTCGAATTTATAATATTAGTATGGATTACTAAAGGAACAGAGAGTGCACCTGTGTTCACGCACACACTTGTGCACTATAATATCTCCTGCGTACCTGGCTCATCTCCGTTGAGATTGGCCACCGTGACCGCAATCGGTTGGAAGGATATTAATTGCTATTGACTTGCCAAAGAAACGTGTGAGGACTTTGTAGGCCTTATAAACTAGAGTCTACAACGCCTCAAAGGTGAAGGCCAAGGTACAGGGTAAAGTTTCATTAAAATCGGTTCATTCGTTTCGAAAAACAAGGGCTAGAAAGTTGGTATGATATGCCGTACGTCGTAAACACTTTTAACACACTAGCTAGAACCACCATAACCACCATAATCAGCCTATAATGTTAATAATGGTATAAATGTGGTGGAGCACACGGTGGAGGTCTGCCCCGCTTGGGCGGAGCACCGCCGTGTCCTCGTAGAGGCGATCGGCAGCGGCGGCGACCTCTCGCGCCCGGCCCTGGTGCAAGCCATGGTCCGGGGCGAGAGGGAGTGGGAGGCAGTCACCTCCTTCTGCGAAGCAGTCATGCTAGCGAAGGAGGTGGCGGGACGGCTCAGGGAGAGAGCCTCCCGTCCCAGCCGCCGCGGGAGACGCTCCGGGCGTCGGGAGCCGCGCGACGACTCCCGGCCACCGTAGGCGCGGGCCTGCGGGCGGAGAGTAATGGGTAGCTCACCGTCCGATCAGGACCAGGCCCGTGCCGGACGGCGCGTACGTGTTCCACGCGCGCCTCAAAGAGATGTCAGCATCGAGGAGGGGCCCCATAGGGCCGAAGCCTGCCGGGTCAGCGGGATTGTCCGAAAGGGTTACCGCTGGCCCGGAACATAAAGGGCTAAGGAAGGAACACGGGTGGGTTTTAGTCAGTAAGAGTCTGACACTCCCTTCCGCTCCACCCAGAGCGGGAGGGGTCATTTGATGATTTCCCATCAGCAAAAAAAAAAAAAAAAAAAAAAAAAGGTACAGGGTAAAGTTTCATTAAAATCGGTTCATTCGTTTCGAAAAACAAGGGCTAGAAAGTTGGTATGATATGCCGTACGTCGTAAACACTTTTAACACACTAGCTAGAACCACCATAACCACCATAATCAGCCTATAATGTTCCCACTGCTGGGACACAGGCCTCCTCTCGGTGAGAGGGAGTGGGCCGTAATCTACCACGCGGGCCCAGTGCGGATTGGCAGATGTCACATGTCTTCGAATAACAACAAATAAAACTAAATAAAATCTAAAAATATATTAAGTTTTTTTCGACTCCGCCGTTTTCTTGCGTCACCATGACTGGGCGCTACACAGATCTGCACTTGCGACTAATCATCGCCTCTGCCTATAACTATATTAGTTATAGATTTAACATAATATCACGCTATATTTGCTAAAGGGTAGGCACAGGTGTGTAGTGCACCCACACTGCTATGCCGGAGGTCGTGGGTTCGATTCCCACCCAGGACAAATGTTTGTGTGATGAGCATGATCACTTGTTCTGTGTCTGGGTGTAATTTATCTATATATGTATGTATTTAGAAATATATAAGTATGTTTATCAGTTGTCTAGTACTCATAACACAAGCTCTGCTTAGCTTGAGACTAGACGGCGTTGTGTGATAGTTGTGGAATATTATTATTATTATTATTATATTTCGACAGTTATGTTCAAGTCCCATTGTATTAGTATTCTCGTGTTACTAACAATTTATATGGAGCAATCTGAAATAAATTATTATTATTTTGGTTTTTAAATTTAATTTTCTCAGGTTAGTACCTGGTATTTTCAGAATCTCATGGGTGTGAACCAAGGTGAGATTCTAGTCCTTATTTTAAGAAGGTAAATTGCTCTGTACTTCAGTGAAATTATTGTCCAAGTCTAGATGTAAAAATTTTCTTACTATGCGGCAAGTGTTTAATATGGCAGCTTTTTGTAGTGTTATGTATGTGTATTTAGATAGATTTAGTGCATTAAAACTATTGAATATTATTATTATATTACTAGCTGCGACCCGCGGTTTCATCCGCATACGTTTCGATCCCGTGGGAATATCGGGATAAAAAGTAGCCTATATGTTAATCCAGGGTGTCAGCTACCTCCATACCAAATTTTATCTAAATTGGTTGTGCCGTTTGAGCGTCAAGAAGTAACAGACATATAAACACACACACACACACTCACAAAGTTTCGCCTTTATAATACTAGTGTGATTATTGTAATTGGGGGAGAGTCAAATGTCATCACTCATCACCGTACCTTATATTAACAATAGGAAATATGCATGTGATCCAAATAAGGGACAAATATTTTTACAGTCTCATCGCCGTACATTTTTCTGCTTACTCCGTAAACTCCTATAAACCAACGAGGCGCGTCATAATTAAGCCTAGTAAAATGACACGACTAACGCGTTAAAATCATCATCTGCCTAGCCTTTTCCCAACTATGTTGGGGTCTGCTTCCAGTCTAATCGGATGCAGTTAAATACCAGTATTTTACATGGAGCTACTGCCTATCTGACCTCCACAACCCAGTTACTGGGGTAATACGTATTCCCCTTGGTAAGACTGGTTGTCAGAGTTTCGGGCTTCTGACTACGTAACGACTGTCAAAGATCCACGAATGACAGCCGGGACCAACAGCTTAACATGCTTTCCGAGGCACGGAGGGGTCAGAATGTAAAGATGGTCACCCATCCACAGCCCAACCGCGGCAAGCATAGCTTAACCTGATCGATCGACCTGTGCGGCTGTTATTCTATTCAAAAACTGAGAGAAATAATCGCCTTCCCCTCTAGTACTGTTACTATTAATAACTTAAATAAACTTAACTACTTAGTACATCTCAGTAAACGTGTTTCTCTAATTCTCTATACTACTAACTGAACTTACCAACCTTCATGACAAATCGGTGTACGCATTTAACTACTTTTAAGGCCCATTGTGAGCGACCATGGGCCTTATAAGAAGGCTAAAAGTCACCCAAAGCAAGGCAATGGAGAGGGCTATGCTTGGAGTTTCCCTGCGTGATCGAATCAGAAATGAGGAGATCCGCAGGAGAACCAAGGTAACCGACATAGCCCGAAGAATTGCCAAACTTAAGTGGCAGTGGGCAGGGCACATTGCTCGCAGAACAGATAGCCGATGGGGCCGAAAGGTTCTGGAGTGGCGACCGCGTACCGGAAGACATAGCGTTGGAAGGCCTCCCACAAGGTGGTCTGATGACCTTGTGAAGGCCGCAGGAACCCGTTGGATGCGAGGAGCGCAGAACCGGTCGAAATGGAGGTGCTTGGGGAGGCCTATGTCCAGCAGTGGACGTATTTCGGCTGAAATGATGATGATGAGATAACTACTACAACCCACACAATATTTTTTTAATAAACTGTATTTCTTCAGAATTATGCCTCCGCCAATATTTTTGTTGATTATGATTTATTTTTGAGCAAGAATATTTTTAATAAGCATTAAAACTGTAAGGAATTGAAATATTTGCAAAGCGTCGACATTAGCCAGAGCGAATGTGACATCAGTCTATGACATCAATTAATGTCAATATGTGTGTATAGGAGTGTTTGTGATTCAGTCCATTGTCAGAACTATGACGTCACACCAAGCGCGCCAAAATGGGGGGCGTTTAACGTGCCCATGTCACTTGGCTATTTTCAACTTTTTTTTAAAGTAAGTACTTGCTTTTTGGCGTTGAATATTGTTTTTGTGTAGTTTCGCTAGCTAATTAAAAAAAAAAATAGATATATTTTTTTTAGGAGTATTAGTGTTAGTCGCTTGAAATATCAGTTTGAAAAATTCGTTTTTTGTGTGTAAACTTCACATGTTGCATATCGATGCCCATCAGGCCTGCAGAGTTTGGCTAGTTAATTTAAATGACCCTTTAAACAACGTCCCGAATTCCCGACACCCTAGTCGGAGGATCCTCCCATTTCTATGGAGTATGAGTGAACTTTTCACCCTGTTCCTCATACCTCTATACTGGTGACCCCGAGTGCAACGTGCAACTACTTTAGCGTGACATCGTCATCATCACTTCTATAGAGGCATGAGGAACAGGGTGTAAAGTTCACTCAAACTCTATAGAAAAGGGAGGATCCTCCGAGCAGACGGGTGTTGTGTCTGGCGGGCAACTGCCCGATGATTCATGTCGGGCCGTTGTATCTATGCTAGTTGCGCTGTGAACTCTGCTTGCGAGATGCAGGATTTTGCGTGACGTCAGTATGACGCGTTGTTCGCATGTGGCGTTGTAGATACCTACCGCTACACTTCCTCAAGGTTTTGAGCTGTGGGGCACACAGCCAGCTGAGCCAGCCAGCACCAAACAGGGCGCGTTTCCTCACGGTGTTTTTCCTTTAACGATTTCAGTAAAGTCCAAGATAAACTCAGAAAGTACTACAATACTTAGAAAGGGGACTATTCTCATATTCTGTGCTTCAACGAAATAACTAGAAAATTCACTCCTAAACTGATCCTGTTGAAGAGATTGGTCCAATCGAGGATATGACACGCGCGTTGCTAGGCAACTATTAAGGTGTGCTTGTAAGTTTGCCTGTACTTTTGTCTATAATAGATATTTATAACATAGGTTCTCAACCTTATTTTGCCTTTTTTTGAAAATATTTTTCTAGGGCCCCCAATGTTTACTTTATCATAAGTCGCGAATTTGAAAGAGCTAATAGTTACCACGATAATATTTAAACGTGTAATATAATATATAGGGCTGATTTTACCAAAGTCAGATTATCTTTTATCCGTGGAATAAAATTGACGTCTGAATCTTTTACTGTTCAAGCAGTACGGTTAGGGGATGACTTGCCCGTGTCGGTAAGGCGTGCTCAATCTTTGTCCACATTTAAAATTATGATAAAAAAAAGTTATTAAAAAAAATTAAAAAACCCGACTGCGGTAAAAAACTTAAGTTAAAAGAACTTAAGAGCGTTTACGCCGTAGGGCATTTCATACAAACTTTCAAGCTCTTATTTTTCGAAATGAATTAACCGATTTTAATGAAACTTCATACGCGTAAGCAGGATACAAAGGTCTAAAAAGTTAGTAGAGAACATTTTCGAAATGTCTTATTTAAATAAAGATAACTGGAAATCTCTGTTTCTATGGAAAATTTAAATTCGGTATAATTTGGCTGTAACACTATTTTTCTAAAATGTTCTCTACTAACTTTTTAGACCTTTGCATCCTGCTTATGCGTTTGAAGTTACATTAAAATCGGTTCATTCATTTCGAAAAATAAGGGCTTGAAAGTTTGTATGAAATGCCGTGCGGCTTAAACGCTCTGAAAAGCTAAAAACAAGCCCATTTTAAATTAAATAAAAGTTGGAAGCAGGCGAACCCATACCAATTTTATTATATTTTCCAAGTCAAATGAGTCCCGCCTGCTTCCAACTTTTATTTAATTCTATTTTATTATTATTTTTGTTATTATCATCTTTTTGGGGGAGGCCTATGTCCAGCAGTGGACGTCTATCGGCTGAAATGATGATGATGATGAAAATTGCATCTTGGAGCGTAAAATACTAGTATTCAGCTGCATCCGGCTAGACTGAAAGCCGACCCCAACATAGTTGGGAAAAGACTGGACAGAAGTTGATGAGCTATTGTCGTGCCACTCATGACGACACGAAATAATCGAATATCATTTTCCGAGTCTTTAGAAACTTAGTATTGAATTTATTTCAGCATCAATTTGATTATACATCGAAATACTTTATCTATCTAAAATTCGACCCTAACATTCATAGCGGAAACCATACAAACGAACCTGAAACTTAACCCCGAAAAATAGAGTCCAAAACACGTTGTGTATTCACAAAATTCTTCAAACTGAGTGAAATGAAAATGCTGGTAAAGGAAAAGAGACTTTAGTTTCAGGGATAAAAGTTGAAAATTGTTTGGAGATGGCAGTCAATTCATTATCTTGAGTTATGGTGGGTACGGTTTGAGCATTGAGTAGGATATTGGCGTAATTGTTATCAAAAGAGACGCTGAGTCATCTTTGTGAAATAAATGGAACCATGAATCATAGCATAACGTACTGGCACTTAGCACTCTGATACAAAATCAGAAGACCAATAAAATTCTCGTAATTAATAAATTCATAGTTTAAAAAACACTAGAAAAACACGCTTTTATAAATGCACGTAAAAAAACAAAAAATCACAAGAGCAAACACGACTATGATACGATATTCTATCATGGAATGCCAGTGCCTATCTTCCGGCTTCATCATCAGACCTTGTAACCTAATCGTGGTCAAAGTTCATTACAAGACTTTTCTAACAAATCCAAAACAGCTATGATACGATTTTCCATCATGAAGTTCCAGTTCATATCTTCCGGCTCCATCATCAGATTAGTTCGACAGTACCATATTATTGTATTGTCATCAGAACTACATACAGCTGCCAATTTTCATTACGCTACGACCCTTGGAAGACGGTTAAATTAGTTACCTTAGATTCCATTACATAGTTAGTCATATCTTCCGGCTCCATCATCAGATCAGTTCGACAGTACCATATTATTGTATTGTCATCAGAACTACATACAGCTGCCAATTTTCATTACGCTACGACCCTTGGAAGACGGTTAAATTAGTTACCTTAGATTCCATTACATAGTTAGTCATATCTTCCGGCTCCATCATCAGATCAGTTCGACAGTACCATATTATTGTATTGTCATCAGAACTACATACAGCTGCCAATTTTTATTACGCTACGACCCTTGGAAGACGGTTAAATTAGTTACCTTAGATTCCATTATCTATCTATCTCAATCTGAATAATTTTGAAGGATATTGCAAATCCATTGCTTCATATGTTCGAAAAATTTGTTTGCTCAACAACGTAAATAACGCAATGAATATTGTTGAACTGTCAAAATGAAAGCCATTGCTACTGATAGTGTGTTACGCAACCACCCCACTGACTATCGAACCCCAATTTTGTTGCCCCACACGTTGGTATATTAAACACAAATCTCACATACACACAAACACCCAGACCCTGAACAACTATCTACAGACCGTACCGACCTGTAACTAACAACTTTTTGCAGCTCGTTCAACCGAAAAGACAGGTTGCTACGCCGTAGCGGACGCGTAGAGCTTATTGCTACGCCGTAGCAGACGCGTAGTGCTTATTGCTACGCCGTAGCGGACGCGTAGAGCTTATTGCTACGCCTGCTACGACGTAGCGGACGTAGCTACAAGCTGCGACGCTGCGTTATTATAATTTATTATGACATTAATTAATTGGGCCACTTGTTTTTGACTAATGGTGCGTTTTATGTACAATCAGGGAAATATTAGTATTGTCATAAAACGTGACAATGCCGCCAGTCTCTTGGGTACATTACCAGTCGACAGCGATGCGGAGGATTATTTAGACGCCATATTTTTGTTTGTTAATACTAGTAGGACATTATATTTTTATTTTAATAGTTTATTTAGTATAAATCCATACTTCACACCGGATATCTATGCTTCACACTAATATTATAAAGGCGAAAGTTTGTGATTGTGTGTGTATGTGTGTGTGGGGGTGTGTTGATATGTTTATTACTTCTTCACGCTCAAACGGCTGGACTATTTTTGATGAAATTTTGTATTGAGGTAGCTGACATCCTGGATTAACATATATAGGCTACTTTTTATCCCGATATTCCCACGGGATCGACATTTACGCGGGTGAAACCGCGGGGCGCAGCTAGTAATATTATAAATTCGAAAGTTATTCTGTCTGTCTGTCTGTATGTTACCTTTTCACGCCTAAACCACTGAACGGATTTCGATAAAATTTGGCAGAGAGATAGATTGCATCCCGGAGAAGGACATAGGATATTTTTTATCGACATACCTCGCGGACGAAGCCGCGGGCGGAAGCTAGTGTAATATACATATGATCCGTCCGGAATAAATTCTCCTGTCAGGGCATTATCAGGGAAATAAATTGTATATCAAAACACACTACGTCAATAGGCCACGGGGGCCATGGCTAAATAATAACAGCCGCACAGGTCGATCGATCAGGTTAAGCTACGCTTGCCGCGGTTGGTCTGTGGATGGGTGGCCATCTTTACATACCGTGACCCCTCCGTGCCTCGGAAAGCACGTTAAGCCGTTGGTCCCGGCTGTCATTCGTGGATCTTTGACAGTCGTTACGGGTAGTCAGAAGTCCGAAAATCCGACATGCAGTCTCAACAAAGGGTATCGTATTACCCAGTAACTGGGTGGTCGAGGTCAGATAGGCAGTCGCTCCATGTAAAATACTGGTATTCAGCTGCATCCGGTTAGACTGAAAGCCTACCACAACATAGTTGGGAAAAGGCTTTTTTTTTAATTTGAAATGTGTTTGCTCTCGACTCTAGTCTAGGCAGATGATGACGTCAATAGGCCACATTACGGTTTTAGACATTTTTATTTTCTCAAAAGATTACACAATCACTTACAGAGAAAATACAATATTATAACTTAAAAATACTTATAGCCGATTGGCGTAGCGGGTTAGTACTATGACAAAATTTCGTTATTATTTTGTAACAGTTTTAATAATAGGGTAGTTGTAGAAAATAAGTGAACGATGACGTCGTATGCGTATCGCCAGTAATCGCCAACTGCGGGTAGGTGTGCATGAGTTGAGGGATACAGTACATGTTTGTTAAGGCCCATGACATAGTGGCATTATAGCCATTTCATACAACGTTCAAAGAGTGACAGTTGTGTTTTGTATATACACTAAAAAAAAAATTTCTTACTACACCACATTAAAGCGATTTCATTAAGACTTACTGACTTTATACAGTAAGAAGAAATGTTTGTAACACAAATAAAAGACAAAACAGTAACTTTTAATGATTGAACATACCATTTACTGAAAAACACGTTAAAGTTAAACGTTAAAACGTTAAAGTTTACTGTCATGACGGTAAGATATTGCCTGAAGCTTTAACTGTTTTCGGATCAGTAAAAAGTATTGTTTTGTTTTGAACGTTAAGACGTTCAGATCAATGTTTCTTCATTTTTATTTACTGTTTATTTCTTTCAGTGTACGGTCAAATTAAGTTATTAGTTAAATTGATAAACAATTATTTAGCCTGATTTTAGATTGATCTCATAATCACACTAATATTATATAAGCGAAAGTTTGTGAGTGTGTGTTTATATGTTTGTTACTTCTTCACGCTCAAACGGCTGGACCAATTTTGATAAAATTTTGTATGGAGGTAGGGGAGGGGTACTTTTTATTCCGATATTGCCACGGGATCGACACTTACGCAGGTCAAACCGTGGGGCGCAGGTGGTAAACTATAATGTTCCCACTGCTGGGACACAGGCCTGCTCTCCGCGAGAGAGAGTAGGCCGTAGACTATACCGCGGGCCCAGTGCGGGTGATGCAAGGCCACCCACGGGGTAGGTCGAGGGAGCAAGAAATTTCTCCCGGACGTAGTCGCGAGCAGAAGCTAGTCGAAATTAAAAAAAAGTAATAAAAAAAAATTAAACCGACTCCAAAAAAAAAAAAAACTTAAATCAAAATTATGAAATAACTTTAATTTCGGAAGTCGGTATCTTGGGATCTGTATTTTAATTTTAGTTGTTTACCACCGACTTCCGAAAAAATATCTTGAAAATTGCTAAATCGATTTTGATGAAACTTGCACTGTTCCCTAAGTTGAAGTAAATGTAAGCCAATAAAAAAAATGGTCACGATCCGATTAATAGTTGCGGAGAAATGCGTGGACAAACATACATACATACATCTATAAAATGTTGTATATTTGTTTGGAAGCCCTAATAGATTGTCATATTATGTGAATATAATGCAGTTCCAATAATATTACATACATACGTGTCGAGTTGGAGGGGCCCGTGGCTAAATAATAACAGCCGCACAGGTCGATCGATCAGGTTAAGCTACGCTTGCCGCGGTTGGTCTGTGGATGGGTGACCATCTTTACATACCGTGACCCCTCCGTGACTCGGAAAGCACGTTAAGCCGTTGGTCCCGGCTGTCATTCGTGGATCTTTGACTGTCGTTATGGGTAGTCAGAAGCCCGAAAGCCTGACAACCAGTCTTACCAAGGGGTATCATATTACCCAGTAACTGGGTTGTGGAGGTCAGATGGGGGGGTTGTGGATGCAAAGGCTGAGCCGAATTCCCATGACCTCCCCATCAAGGCGATGAGGGAACACCGCTGAGTTTTAGTGGGTATACTGCCACCCTGGCAGGGAGTCCCACATACTCCGTCTCTTCCCCGACGAGCGGAGATGCGTAACGTCATTTCTCAGCGAAAAAAAAAAAATAAAAAAAAAAAAGGCAGTCGCTCCATGTAAAATACTGGTATTCAGCTGCATCCGGGTAGACTGGAAGCCGACCCTAACATAGTTGGGAAAAGGCTAGGCAGATGATGACATACGTGTCGAATTGATAGCCTCCTTTTTTTTGAAGTCGGTAAAAATGTCCCCCAACTTTCCTTGTCATGTCCCCCTTACCGGTCCGTGCTCACTGGAATTCAGAGGGCGTCAGTTATTTAATAAAGCCATCGTCCTACGCGGCACGCGGCAATGTGCTCGCAAGGAATGCTAGATCAATATCGGGACGCACATCACATCACTGTATACGGTTGAATATAACACCCTTTATGTACGTGAATAAGTAACACCCTTTATGTACGTGAATAAGTATGTGCTAAATACTACATCCTGTATATGTGAATAAGTATGTTCGTAATGTGACATCCTGTATATGGGTTGAATGTACAAATTAAAAAAAAACCGACTTCCAAAAAAAACACTACAAACTGAAAAATAACTTTAATTTCGGAAGTCGGTGTCTTAGGGATCAGTATTTTAGTTTTTGCCACCGACTTCCGAAATTAAAGTTATTTTTCAGTTTGTAGTGTTTTTTTTGGAAGTCGGTTTTTTTTTTGTTAAAAAGTTTTTATTTCTCGCTTTTTAGTGGGTCTATTTATAATTTATCTAAGTTACAATAGCCTAATGTCAACTTGCCCATCGCCTTTTTATAAAATAAGTATTCCTTTTCTCGATGCAGGGACGTTAATTGTTGAGGAGTTCTCCTTTTATTAGTTTTTAGATTAGATGCTGATAATCCTGGCTGCAGCATCAGGCCAGACTTATGTCAACATTGCATTGAACTTAAAATTAGTCCTGTTTAAAATGAGCCCAAACACGACTACGGTGCTGTAATTTAAAGGTTTGTACTTTTTCTGATGCTCCTGGCTTCAGCATCAGGTCTTCGGTGTTCCTCAGTAACAGTACGTTTATCCACACATCGAGCCCTTTTCAATGAGCCTAAACACGATATATCTGCTGTTAGTTGTCGAGGAGTTAGGTACTCTGCAGACTATCCTGACTGCAGCATCAGGTCATGACTTGATGATCATGAGACCAAATGTGGCAAATGCCCTATCAAACATCAAAACAATTTACTAAAAACAGTCCTTGCCTGTTCGAGTAACTTCTTACTGTTAAGGAGTTGTACCTTCCATCATCAGCCCAGCTACCTGAGATGGTGACAACCATACACAAATACACAAGATACTTCATAAAATATGCGAAAAACAATAAGTGAGCCTATAAAATTTGAGGGTTGCCCTCGATTTCTCTAAGATCCCATCATCAGATCCTAACCTGGTGACAATGGGACCACCTCAGAACTATCTACTTTCGAACAAAAAAAGAATTTTGAAAATCCGTCGATAATTGGCGGCGTATTCGATGAACAAACATACAAAAAAAAAAAAAAAAAACATACAAACACCCGAACATAGTACCTCCTCCTTTTTGTAAAGTCGGTAAAAACATGTCAAAAACATGCGACTTTAAAAAAACTCAAACACAAAATTGTTTTAGTTTCAGAAGTCTTTCATCATCTGTTTAGCCTTTTCCCTACTATGTTGTGGTCGAATTCCAGTCTAACTGGATGCAGCTTACGTGAAGCGACTACCAATCTAACCTTCACAACCCGAGAACCCAGTTACTGGGTAATACGATAGCCCTTAGTAAGACTGGTTGTCAGACTTTTGGGCTCGTAGCGGCTTATTTATTTATTTATATATACTTTATTGCACACGCGCTTTCCGAGGCAAGGAGGGTCTCGTTATGTAATGGATGGTCACCCATCTACAGACTGACCTTGGCAATCGTAGCTTAACCTTAGATCGACCCGTACGGCTTTTATTATTTAGCCTCGTGGCTAAGAAGATTTTCGAAATATCTTATTTAAAAAAAGTTAACTGGAAATCTCTGTTTCTATGGAAAATTTAAAATCGGTCTAATTTGGCTGTAACACTATTTATCGAAAATGTTCTTAAGGTGAATGGGTAGTTGAGCTTGAGACCACGAAATTCAAATTTTCTTACGTTTTTTGCAATTTGCAGGTCAGTGTCAGGTTGTATGTTGATCAAAATATGATTCGCGACAATAACAGGTACATATTTAGAGAATTAGAATCATTAATCTATCTTTCCAAGTTAGATTTCTACCACCAACCACCAATCTCTTATGGAAAAGTGTTAATGGTAGAAATCTAACTTCTATTTCTCTAAATATGTACCTGTTATTGTCGCGAATCATATTTTGATCAAGATACAATCTGACACTGACCTGCAAATTGCCAAAAACGTTAGAAAATTTGAATTTCGCGGTCTACCACCATCCATTCGCCTTAATTAAATTTTTAGACCTTTGTATCCTGCAGCGTATGAAGTTTCATTAAAATCGGTTCATTGACTTCGAAAAACAAGGGCTTGAAAGTTTGTATGAAATGCCGTACGTCGTAAATGCTCTTATTTCTGAAATTTGTACACTAGGCTTCTGTTGACAGCGGCAATTTTGAGCATTTTTGAGGTTTCAAGTGCTTTTATAAAAATAAAACATAGGGACATACAAGTATGTAGTATTCTGTAAAAAAATCATTGCTTTATGGTCATTAACCAGAAAGAAAACAGATGAGAGCGTTTCTATGGAGAAAAGACCACCCGCATTTCCTCTAAATAGAATATTAATGCGCGGCGTTTAGCAATGTAATGTACTTACGAGTTATAGGTCGTAGGTTCGAACCCAGACAGGCGCTTTACTTTGTGTAAATAATTTAATCACCACTGCTCTCAAAACGGCGAAGAAATACATCGTGAGGAAACCGGCACGTTTTAGAGTCAAAAATTCGAAAACAAGTGACATCTACCAACCCGCACTTGGCTCGCGTGGTGGATTACGGCCCACTCCCTCACACAGAGAGGAGGCCCGTGTCCCAGCAGTGGGAACATTCTAGGCTGATTATGATGACGATTAAAAGGAACTGCTTAACTGTGGACTACAATGAGGCCTCTCCTAACTCATGTGACAACAACTGGTACCCTGACTTCCACTTGCATCCCAGACCCATTCCGATGTACAGACGCCAGCACCTCAAGCTACTACAATGTGTCAAATTTCTTTAATAGATTTTCAATTTTTGACAATTTTGGGTAGCTTGATGTGCTGGCGCCTGTACTAGTTAACCACCCACTAAAAAGAAGGAAAGAGGTTCCATTCTTTCCCCAACCTACGCACACCAAAACTCTCATTTTTACTATGATCATTCAAATAACGGTTCGCCCCCGGACTCGCGGCGCGGAGAATACAAAGCATTCGTAATATATTCCCCGCTACCCCAACGGGTACTATCGAGGATAAAATTGAACGTGTCTGCCACAGCCCCTGTTAATAAAAGGGGATGATAATTGAACCCCCTGGGGGGATAGAGTGTTTTATGTAAAGAGGGAGGTAGGTAGAAAAGGTAGAGAGGCTCTCGCACAAAAGCGAGCGCTACTGTAAGAGCGGCGGGGTTGCCTAACATACTAACAGTAGCAATGGCTTCCGTTTTGACAGTTCAACAACATTCATTGCGTTATCTACGTTGTTGAGCTGATACCTTATTCGAACAAATGACGCAATGGATTAGCAATGTCCTTCAAAATGATTCAGAATGTGATTGTTATAAATGATAAATGATTTATTTTCTGTCAGTAGGTTTGTACTAACACTTTTACACATCATTCATTTTTTTAAACTAGATGAAGTCGGCGTTTCCTATCTGACTATTCTGAGAAGAAAGGCCGAAACAAACTCAGAGGTCACAGTCTCTTTTAAGAGCGTTTACGCCGTACGGCATTTCATACAAACTTTCAAGCCCTTATTTTTCTAAATGAATGAACCGATTTCAATGAAACTTCATACGCATAAGCAGGATACAAAGGTCTAAAAAGTTACTAGAGAACATTTTCGAAAATAGTGTTACAGCCAAATTAGACCGATTTTAAATTATCCATAGAAACAGAGATTTTCAGTTATCTTTTTTTAAATAAGACATCGAAAATGTTCTCTACTAACTTTTTAGACCTTTGTATTCTGCTTATGCGTATGAAGTTTCATTAAAATCGGTTCATTAATTTCAAAAAACAAGGGCTTGAAAGTTTGTATGAAAGGCCATACGGCGTAAACGGTCTTAAAGTCCAGACAAAATCTTGGTCAGATCGTGTGAAGACCATGTAGATTGGTGTCAGAAATGGTCTTTTGAGGAAAGAACCACACAGATTGAGCGGACCTGTCCAATCAACAGGTACACGTCAATCAGACCTGTAAAAGTGTTTGTGCAAACCTACTTACAGAAATAAATTCATTTATCTTCCAAAGAAGAATCGCATCTGTATATTGGTCTGTGTGGGAGGAGGGGAGGTCAAATACTAAGGATAATTCCAAGCACTCGAGTTCAGCGAGGTTCACATGGCGATAACTGAAATACAATTCATTAAATGATAAATGTAATAAATGATTTATTTTCTGTAAGTAGGTGGCTAAATAACAACAGCCGCACAGGTCAATCGTTGCCGCGGTTGGTCTGTGGATGGGTGACCATCTTTACATACCGTGACCCCTCCGTGCCTCGGAAAGCACGAGCCGTTGGTCCCGGCTGTCATTCGTGGATCTTTGACAGTCGTTACGGGTCGTCAGAAGCCCGAAAGTCTGACATGCAGTCACCAAGGGATATCGTATTACCCAGTAACTGGGTTGTGGTGGTCAGATATGCAGTCGCTCCATGTAAAATACTGGTATTCAGCTGCATCCGGTTAGACTGGAAGCCGACCCCAACATAGTTGGGAAAAGGCTAGGCAGATGATGATGACTGGCGTGGTTTTAACTGTCAAAATACATGTCCGTATGGTTGACATTTCGATTCCTTGCCGTTAACAAGACACGATATTGACATGGTTTGCCCGTGGTAAGATTTCGCGGGGAATAATACAGAATTGGGGCCCTGCATGTAAACCTCATCGAAAACGTTCAACAGGCGACGGTGGCGACATGGTTAGCGCGGGAATAAATTGAAATTTACTTATTAATTTATTTTATTTCGATAAGACGGAATCCATACTAGTATTATAAATTCGAAAGTAACTCTGTCTGTCTGTGTGTATGTCACCTTTTCACGCCTAAACCACTGAACGGATTTCGATAAAATTTGGCAGAGAGATAGATTGCATCCCGGGGAAGGACATAGGATAGTTTTTATTCCGATATTCACACGGGATCGACGCGGGTGAAACCGCGGGGCATTGCCAAACGGTTGGTCGACTTGTAGCGGTATCTACAAAGCCACATGCGAACAACGCGTCGTACTGACGTCACACAAAATCCTGCATCTCGCAAGCAGAGTTTACCGTGAAACTAGGACTTCAATCATCAGGCAGTTGCCCGCCAGACACAACACCCGTCTGGTCGGAGGATCCTCCCTTTTCTATAGAGTATGAGTGAACTCTAGACCCTATTCCTCATACCTCTATAGACTCTTTACATGGCCAGAGGGCTGGCATTCTTTGGCCAAAAAATCAGCATTGCCCAGGGCGCTTTAGGACTAACTACGACCACCAGGAATCGAACCTTGATCCCCATGGCTTGCTCAGTATCTGCACTTGCAACCATTAGACCAGGCAGACAGTCAGACAGCGTAGAGGAAGTCAAATAAAAAAACAATTAAAAATGTATTCAGTATATAATTTACTTAATTATTATAAGTACAGCCTAAGTAAAAGTGTAGGTACATTAAGTTAAAGTTATAACTAACGACATCTATGTTATAACACGATTCAACTTGAATTCAAAATCTTAAAATTTTATTTTATTTATTATTATTATATTGCCACTTACTCAACTATCAACTTTATTGCTAAGAAATCTAAGTTGATTTTTGAGTAACAAAAAAGTCCAAAGTTCATCAAGCTTTAGAAAGAGACACAGGTATGAGTGAGAGAGACGGCGCTCTACAAACCAATACTTATAAAACAGAAAATGTCAGACTTTGACTTTGTCACGTAATATTATATTGTTTTGTAAAGCTCAAGTTTCTTAGAAAAGCGGTGACCGCACAAAACGGCCGTGACAGCTGTCATGAAAATGATGACAGCAACAAAGATTTAAATCATTAGATTAGCTCCGCGTCAAAATATAGTTACGTTTCTATTTATAATGTAGTTTTGACACCTCTGACACACAATGACGCAGTGACTTGACTTGGTTGTCATAGAAACGCTATTTAATAATGTGTGAGCTCACTCTTCTCAGTATGGACACTTTCGTGAGACTAAGAAAGCTGAGAGCAAATCTAGCGATTTAAATCTTACTTAATGTCAAATACTGGTGTAAGTGACAGATTTTCAAGATGGCCGTTTTAATATGACGGAACCGCATTGCTAGAAAACCAAAACTTCAGGCTCAATCCACACCGAGGTTGCAAAGCGGCGAGCAGTTCCAGTGTCAAATGATTTTAAACCTTATCTTCATTAATATAGTACATAGATCACTTGAGAGAGTCGGAAAGGTCGCGCGGCTGCTTGCGCACTTGCGGGCGCCCGCACGCCATCTCTTTGCACTCCTTGCCGAGCTTTAAACTCCTCACTGCCCATAACATAATCAGCCTATAATGTTCCCACTGCTGGGACACAGGCCTCCTCTCGGTGAGAGGGACTGGGCCGTAATCCACCACGCGGGCCCAGTGCGGGTTGGTAGATGTCACATGTCTTCTAATTTTTGGTTCTAGGACATGCCGGTTTCCTCACGATGTTTTCCTTCACCGTTTTGAGAGCAGTGGTGATGAAATAATTTTCGCAAAGTAAAGTGCATGTCTGGGTTCGAACCTACGACCTACAACACGTAAGTCGCGGCCGTTACCATCTGGGCCACCACTGCTCCACTGCAGCATGAATTGAACCTTAAATTCCTTCGACAGTTATTTTACATCTAATTTTGCAGCACACTGATCTTTATCCTCGAGGTAATAAGGTTAATTCTTGGTCGTCGGAGGTAAAATAACTATTTAAGGACTGTAGTTCCATTTTCAGCCACCGAGCCAGCGCGGTAAATTGCGTAACACACACTGTAGCAATGGCTGCCATTTTGACAGTTCGGCGTACTCCAACATAAGAACTTCATTTGAGCGTCCATAGTGGGCACGCGGGCGCAGTGAGCGGCGTGGGCACGGGGAGCGCGCGGGCAACTTATGCCATATAGCTCGTTCATACAAGTGGCACGCGGGGGGACCGGGGTTTTTAAACTAGTTCGAGCTTTTTTTCTAGTAAAAATAAGTCTTCTTCATCCATATGATATTTTGACAAACACTGGACACGACAACACTCAGAAACGAAGCCGCGCTCGACTGCGGACAGGCAGATTGCGCGCCGCTCCTCGCTCCGCGCCGCTCCCCGCCCCGCACTGCCAGTCTGGCCAAGCAATTAGGATACAGATATCGTCGACCGTAGGTTCAATTGAGGTAAGGGACATAATACGATTTTTCAGGAGAGGCCGACAAAGTTTTTTTTCGGACTAAATCGCCTATAACTTTTTTTGTTATTAACCTTTTTCGGATCTGATTTCACACATAATCTTGTATTTTAGTGCTCTATCTACCTGTGTAACATTTATTTAAATAAGTTAGCTATTTAAGAAAATAGACGTCCCTTACACCAACGTATTTTGTTAGTAATGTCCCTTACATTAAATTGATCTCTACGTTGGATCCAATCCAATGAAAAAATAGTGTAAAGGTCTTGTTGAAAAAATGTGTGAAGAATAATAAAATTCGTTGATTGGGAAGACCCTTACCTTATTTGAAGTTGATTGGCGGCGGTAATTACACCATTTCAAGTTGCTATATTGCATAGTTTTTCAGATACATTGTTATTATGGGGCTGATTCGAAATTCGAATCCAAAAATCAGTAGGGTAAGGGACATTTTTTTAAGCTAGAATTTTTTCATATACCCCATTCGAAAGAGCGCAAAATTCTGAACAAAACTGTATACTCAACTCATTTTGGGTATTTTGTCCCTTACCTTAATTGAACCTACGGTCGACGATATGTTTGTGGCACTATTATTCTTTATGAATATAGATATCGTTAATTATAATTTATTAGTCTCCATCTTGTATTTATCCTTGAAACGCGAAAGCGAACCCGTCGCCGAAACTGTGAGGTTGTTTATTTTGATTCTCTACTTCATTTTCGCGGTACTGAAACAAAAATAGTATGTTAATAATCCTATACTTTTTCAAATGGTTTTATTCATTTCAAATAGGATAATATTTACATAATCTATGCTAATATTTCAAATAGTATGTGAAGACGCCATCACATCAAACTACCCGAAACTGTCAAATTTTCCCAATCAACCTTGAACCTTATGTTGTAGCGATAAAGTTGAAAATCTATTGAAGAAATTTGACAGATTGTAGTAGCTTAATGTGCTAGTCTGTACATTTATATGATAAAAATAATCTTAAGGCATCAAAAAATTCGTCCGCATCGCTGTCAACAGGAACAGTGCCCAAAAGGCTGGCAGCTGACTGGACAGGTCCTCTCAATCTGTGTGGTTCTTTCCTCAAAAGACCACCTCAGACATCGATCTACATGGTCTTCATATAGCCTGACCAAGATTATGTCTGGACTTTAAAAGAGACTGTGACCTCTGAGTTTGTTTCGGCCTTTCTTCTCAGAATAGTCAGATAGGAAACGCCGACTTCATCTAGTTTAAAAAAAAAACATGATTGACGTGTAAAAGTGTTTGTACAAACCTACTTACAAAAAATAAAATCATTTCATCATTTCATTTCAGCATTGCCACGTTGTATGGCAATGCTAATTCTTTGGCCAAGAAATAGGCCAGCCCTCTGGATGTTAAAAAATCACACTAATATTATAAAGGCGAAAGTTTGTGAGTGTGTGTGGGGGTGTGTGCGTGTGTTTATATGTTTGTTACTTCTTCACGCTCAAACGGCTGGACCAATTTTGATAAAATTTTGTATGGAGGTAGCCGACACCCTGGATTAACATATAGGCTACTTTTTATCCCGATATTCCCACGGGATCGACATTCACGCGCAGCTAGTAAAAAATAAATGTCGCAGCACTGGTATTCTGATAGGGCCCGCTGTCTTTTTTAAGCTATTCTACAGGAACAAGCTGTGATATAACACACGCGAGTGAGAAATAGGAGCTGGCATGAGAAGTCTTACATACCTGGCCATCATCCTCGCCCCCCGCTTGAGGTCTCCAATTCGCCACGAAGTACTGATTACCAGCCGGTCGTTGTTCAGCTGCGGGACCCTGAAACAAATCACACTTATATTATAAAGGCGTAAGTTTGTGAGTGTGTGTGTTTATATGTTTGTTACTTCTTCACGCTCAAACGGCTGGACCAATTTTGATAAAATTTTGTATGGAGGTAGCTGACACCCTATATAACATATAGGTTACTTTTTATCCCGATATTCAAACGGGATCGACATTTACGCGGGTGAAACCGCGGGGCGCAGCTAGTACAAAATATTTTATTTCACAATAGCTTCTGCCCCCGATCTCGTCCACGTGCCCCTGATCCACCCCGTCGCATCGCATCGCCTGCCCGCGCTATTACTTCGTTTTTAGAATCATGATTACGATAGAATTACAGGTTGCAATATCCCTGCCACCTTGTATTACAAGATCCTGGCTATACAATCACCCCCTTTTTTTTGTTACCTGGTGGAAAATCCTCATGGATGTCCTCCGCCCTGGGGGGGCGGAGGTGTCTGTCAGACTCTTACTGACTAAAAACCACCCCAGTGTTCCCTTCCCACACTTGGACCGGGGATGATGGGAACTTGTACGCCCTCCACGAGCCCCGGCTGGGCCTTTACGGGCCACTTCAAGTCCGCGGGGGGAGTGAGGTGTAAAACTCCCCCCGCGACGTCCTATAGGGGCGCGCGTGGAACACTACGCACCGCCACCTCGTGTCCTTCTAGATGGGGAGGCGGCCGACGTTATTATAAGATGAGAGATCCTGGGCATACACTCGCTCTTTAGAGTAGCTGAGGATTGAGCTAAATGGCGTGTGATTAAAGCCCCATGTCCGACAGTGGACTGCTAAAGTCAATGATGAAACACTTCTGCCTGATCTTTTCTGTGATAAAGGCATGATATCTCACCTGGTTCTGTCCCCAATTCTGCTGTGCATCTGGTTTCTGTTGGTTGTACTGTTGTTGGAGGTTATATTGCTGTCTTTGCTGCGCATACGCATGTTGGTAGTAGTTGTCTGAAATTGAAGAGGTGTTTAGAAGTGGATCTTTAAATAAGGTGGCAATAGTCGATATTTTTTCCATACTTGGGAGGGTATTACTCCACTGTTTGCCCAAAGTTAAACATGATATCGTTTTTTCTTATTATTTTATTGTGTCTGTACGGAAACAGAATAGTAAAATAAAATGTCATTAAAAAGTTATGAGCCAACAAAGATTCGTTTTAATGTAACTTTGGGTGTAAATAAGTAATAAAAGAAGTGTAAAATCTTCAAAACAAAGTTGGTTTAGCAAGAAAAACGAATCCTTGTTGGATCATAACTTTTTAATGGCTTTTTATTTTACTATATCTGTTTCCGTACAGACAAAACGATATCATGTTTAACTTTGGATGCACAGTGTCAAACAGGTGAGTAATATTCTCCGGAAATTTGTATTGAAAAAATATCGACTAGTGGCACCATAAGACATCAAGGAGTCTTAATCCGGCACTGACCTTGATGCCTGGCATGTGCGTGCGTGTCTCTTAGCGTGCATTTGTTATAAATGGAGGTGACATCGAGGTAGCGCCTCACCATCGGGTTCAGCACCCTCGAAAACCACGAAATCGACACCCATGATGAAACATGCGCGTTCGTACACAGCTCGGGGCACCAGAGAGTACTTGGAGAAAACATTTGTATTGCCGTGGCCTCAAATCCCATCGAGCACGCATGAGACATTAAAAAAATCTTTATTTAATTTTGTAAATCATGAAACTTTTATTTTCTTTTGACTGTACTTATCTGTCAAAAAGAGTAAACGTACGTAATGTGGATAAGACAGAGATTTAAACAGAAGACGAACTAGCAGGGGATCGAGGAGGGGGGGAGGCATCTTCGGCATGCAATTACCCTTAGACTTCAAAACATCATCAACAGCCTAACCGAGTGCAGCTGAGTACCAGTATTACATGGAGCGACAACCCAGTCACCCAAGGGCAATGGAGAGGGCTATGCTTGGAGTTTGCCTGCGTGATCGAATCAGGAATGAGGAGATCCGCAGGAGAACCAAGGTAACCGAAATAGCCCGAAGAATTGCCAAACTTAAGTGGCAGTGGGCACATTGCTCGCAGAACAGATGGCCGATGGGGCTGAAAGGTTCTGGAGTGGCGACCGCGTACCGGAAGACGTAGCGTTGGAAGGCCTCCCACAAGGTGGACCGACGACCTTGTGAAGGCCGCAGGAACTCGTTGGATGCGAAAAGCACAAAACCGGTCGAAGTGGAGGTGCTTGGGGAGGCCTATGTCCAGCAGTGGACATCTTTCGGCTGAAATGATGATGATGACATGGAGCGAGTGTCTATCTGACCTCCACAACCCAGTTACTGGGTAGCCCGAGATATATTACTTAGGTTTTTTGGTAACGATACTCACCAGCATTGTTGGGAGCAACTGGCTCCGGACTCTTGGGTAAGTGGCTGCCTTCCAGAATCTGGGAAAATTTTAAAAATCAAGTGCAATTATTTCTAGAATAGTACCTACTACGGCTCAAGCATAGTAAAGTGTTTTATCTCACACACACGCCCACTTTACTTGTGTCAAACAAGTGTACAAATATGCTGTGAATGTGTGTGTAAGCGCAGGAGCTCTCGGTACCGTCCGAGATAATGGCAATGACGAAGTCGGAAGTGTGTGTGTGTTATGTGCTGTGCTGACGCCACTCTTCTTCACGCACACATTCACAGCGTTTTGTACTCTTTTTTTTTTGTGCATGGGAAATCATCAAATGACCCCTCCAGCTCTGGGTGGAGCGGAAGGGAGTGTCAGACACTTACTGACTAAAACCCACCCGTGTTCCTTCCTTAGCCCTTTATGTTCCGGGCCAGCGGTAACACTTTCGGACAATCCCGCTGACCCGGCAGGCTTCGACCCTATGGGGCCCCTCCTCGATGCAGCGTTTTGTACACTTGGTTAACACAAGTAAGCACACGTCGCTTCGTGAGTAAAAAACCATCATCTGCCTGCCTTTTCCCAACTATGTTGGGGTCGGCTTCCATTCTAACTGGATGCAGCTAAATACCAGTATTTTACATGGAGCGGCTGCCTACCTGACCTCCACAACCCAATTACTGGGTAATACGATACCCCTTGCTAAGACTGGTTGTCAGACTTTCGGCCTTCTGACTACCGGTAACGACTGTCAAAGATCCGCGATGATAGAGTAAGTTTTTGTTGTAGGTACTTTGAGAGCGAAATAAATTTATTTATTATTATTATTTACCAGCAGCAGTGGTGGCCAAGTGGTAACGGCCGCGACTTACGAGTGAGCAGTGGTGGCCAAGTGGTAACGGCCGTGACTTACGAGTTGTAGGTCGTAGGTTCGAACCCAGGCAGGCGCTTTACTTTGTGTAAATTATTTCATCACCACTGCTCTCAAAACGGTGAAGGAAAACATCGTGAGGAAACCGGCATGTCCTAGAACCAAAAATTCGAAGACATGTGACATCTGCCAATCCGCATTGGGCCCGCGTGGTGGATTACGGCCCACTCCCTCTCACCGAGAGGAGGCCAGTGTCCCAGCAGTGGGAGCATTATGGTATGGTATTATTTACCTGGAAGCCATCCTTGCCAGCCCTGTACTTGAGCTTCACCAGCTGTCCACTGGGGTCTTTGTACTGGTAGGCGCCGACCCTGGTGCCGTCCGGTTCGATCTGCTCCCCAGCTGCTAGGCCATTGTCTGAGGCGTATTCGAAGCGGAAAGCACCATCTAGAAAGGAGACAAACGGGATTGAAGATTTTTATATGGAGCCTGACATATCCTACCTACCCGCCATTTTGATTTTTTTTCAAAATGGCGGTCTCGCATGAAACCTATATAAATCGACAGCTGACATCACAAGTGCAATAACTACACGGTCAAAATGTATGAGGCGAAATACTAAGATAAAATCCTAGAGAGTATAGAGTATCCTGTGTGTTAATGCAGGCATACATCGATGTGTAGCGGTATCTACAACGCCACATGTGAACTACGCGTCATACTGACGTCACGCAAAATCCTGCATCGCGCAAGCAGAGTTTACCGCGCAACTAGCATATACCACGGCCCGACATGATTCATCGGACAGTTGCCCGCCAGACACAACACCCGTCTGGTCGGAGGATCCTCCCTTTTCTATGAAGGTTGAGCGAACCTTACACCCTGTTCCTCATACCTCTATACTGGTGACCCCGACTATGAATGTCAGCGCAGCCTCCGTGCACCTACTTCAGCGTGACGTCATCATCATCACTCCTGCAAGCTTTAGCGGTGAATCACCCAACCACACGGCTTCAACGGGTATCCTGCCCTTAAAAACCCTCTCCTGCGTAGGTATTACACTTTTCTATTGAACAGCTATTTTTTAAACCGACGACAAGTTTTAGCGCAAGCGTGACCATTATCAGTACGAAATCCATGGTACCAGGTTGTGCCCCGTATGTTAAAAAAAACTTGGCATTAACTAACTTACTCTAAGAGAGAAGGTCGCTCCCAGGAGTGAGCATAAGGCCCGGACTCCACTGAAGCGTAGCTGGGCGGAGCGGAGCGGAGATGTGCAGGGATCGTCCAATCACAGACGAGACGAGTGACGCGATGAGGATTTCAACCATTGTGATTGGTCGATTTCTGCACGTCTCCGCTCCGCTCCGCCCAGCTCCGCTTCAGTGGAGTCCTTAAAGTAGAATTGTTTACCTGAAGTCAAAGACTGCTTATGGTGCAGTATAGATGCTTGCTGCTCCTTCGACAGTCCGCCGTACGGTAGACGCCATGGCTCAGCCTTTGGGAGAGGACCTGCTCCAGAAGCAGTGTTGCGATCTGAAAACAAAACATCACGGTTTTATTTGCCGTTATCATCTCCGCTCCGATGTCGCGAAATCTCCAAAAGATCGGTAACAATAGAAAAAGTAATTGTGTCTCATTAGTGATAGTTGAGCTACTATCGCAGTCCACTGCTGGACATAGGCCCAGGCTGCGCCACAACAACGCCCTGTCCTCCGCGCTTGCCGATACGCGGTCTCTACTCGACTGGTCTCGACTCGTCTGCTCCACCGGCCATCGATCCTTCGACAAACATGGCCAGCCCACTGCCACTTCAGTTTGCTTACTCTGTAAGCTATGTCGGTAACTCCGGTTCTTTTCCGGATAATTTCATTCCTGATTTTATCATTCAAAGAGCCATTAACTGGGTACAAATCAAGCTCCGGAGCAGCATAATCAGCCTATACACTCAACCGTCCGAGTTTGACAAGCTGCCACGCTTCCGTCCACCCGCGCGATTGGAATTTTCCAGCTCCATGCGCCCCAGGCTATTACCAACTTAAAGCGTATTATCTAACAAATCAGGAATGAGGAGATCCGCAGGAGAACCAAGGTAACCGACATAGCCCGAAGAATTGCCAAACTTATGTGGCAGTGGGCAGGGCACAATGCTCGCAGAACAGATGGCTGATGGGGCCGAAAGGTTCTGGAGTGGCGACCGCGTACCGGAACACGTAGCGTGGGAAGGCGTCTCACAAGGTGGTCCGACGACCTTGTGAAGGCCGCAGGAACCGGTCGAAGTGGACGTGCTTGGGGGAGACTTAAATGATGATGATGATGATCTATAAATTACTGCAGCTATACCAAGATAAAAAATACTTGTATAAAGTTGAAACTATAACAAGCAAGTACAATATAATAGCATAATCAGCTATAATATTCCCCCCACTGCTGGGACACAGGCCTCGTCCTCTCTTCGAGAGGGAGTGGGCTATAATCTACCACGCGGCCCCAGTGCGGGTTGTTAGATGTCAGATAGTCTTCGAATTTATAGTTTTAGGACATGCCGGTTTCTTCACGAAGTAATAGCGCGCGCGGGCGATGTGATGCGACGCGGTGGCTCGGGACCGAAATTTCACGTGTTCGAATTCGCGGGCCAAAGCTAGGTCTAGGACATTTTTACTACAAAGCAAATAGTCTTTATTTCTTACCCTGGTTTCCTTTCCACTGGTCGTTGGCCGGGGCTGATCTCCAAGGATCCACTACTGTAGTACTTTGTGCATTGACGTCATTTGGTGCCGGCGAAAACAGCGCCCTCTGGTACGGATCATTCTGCAAACAAACAAACTATTAAGGAAAAATACACTACAAATACCTACTGCCGCGCCATTTTGATTTTTTTTTCATGCAACTTATGTAAATCGATAGCTGACATTAATGCAAACAGAAAACATACTGGGACCAAATCCCGTAAACAGTCACGTTTCCGAGATTGCTCACGTGACATCCATAACAATTTTGACCAATTTTAAACGTTAATATATTTCGAAAACGTTAACAAAATGGCGCGGCATTAGATATGCCAGCCTCCATAAAAAAATCCTTAATCCCGTTTACAGACGTTAGAGTAGTCAGAAGCCCGAAAGTCTGACAACCAGTCTTGCCAAGGGGTATCATATTACCCAGTAACTGTGTTGTGGAGGTCAGATAGGCAGTCGCTCCATGTAAAATAGTGGTATTCAGATGCATCCGGCCGGCTAGACTGGAAGGCAACATTAGTGGTTGTAAGTTCTGAGTTGAGCTGCACGATTTTTGACAAATGCGTGCACTGATTGGACAGGTCCGCTCAATCTGTGTGGTTCTTTCCTCAAAAGACCATTTCAGACACCAATCTACATGGTCTTCACACGATCTGACCAAGATTTTGTCTGGACTTTAAAAGAGACTGTGACTTCTGAGTTTGTTTCGGCCTTTCTTCTCAGAATAGTCAGTTAGGAAACGCCGACCTCATCTAGTTTAAAAAAAATATGATTGACGTGTAAAAGTGTTTGTACAAACCTACTTACAGAAATAAAAATCATTTAATCATTGGCAATCATATCACTTGGTTTTAGTAGGTTTTTAGGGTTCCGTACCCAAAAGGTTTATTACTAAGACTCCACTGTCCGTCTGTCCGTCTGTCACCAGGCTGTGTAGGTATCTCATAAACCGTGATAGCTAGACAGTTGAAATTTTCACAGACGATGTATTTCTGTTGCCGCTATAACAACAAATCGTCGCGTCAGCTTATTGCAAGAACTCATTACCTGCAAAAAAATACCTACTAAATACGTTTTTATCTATAGTGGACTAACTGGAAAACGTATTAGTAGTTTTACGCAGTTAATGAGTTCTTGCAATAAGCCAACGAATTACTAAAACAGAATAAAATAAATATTTAAGGGGGCTCCCAAACAACAAACGTGTTTGGCCAATTTTATCACACTAATAATAGAAAAGCGAACGTTTGTGAGTGTGTGAGGGTGTGTGTGGGGGGGGTGTGTTTATAATGTTTGTTACTTTCTCACGCTCAAATAGCTGGACCAATTTTAATAAAATTTTGTATGGAGGTAGCTGACACCCTGGATTAACATATAGGCTTTTTATCCCGATATTCCCACGGGATCGACATTTACGCGGGTGAAACCGCGGGGCGCAGCTAGTATTTTAATAATTAGTGCCGATACAAGCAAAAAGTGATAGGCAATGTATACGTATTATTGTTAAGATAGGTCATAACACTATCCATAGGTCTTAGGACCCGAATATAACTAATGCTTACGGGATTTTTTTGGTTCCAAGGTCTGTCCAAGGGTTTGAAGAGGACTGGCTCGACCTGAACATACAAGTTGGTGCATAAAAGATAAGTAGTGAAAGAGAGCAGTAGTGGCCCAGTGGTAACGGCCGCGACTTACGAGTTGTAGGTCGTAGGTTCGAATCCAGACAGGCGCTTTACTTTGTGTAAATTATTTCATCACCACTGCTCTCAAAACGGTGAAGGAAAACATCGTGAGGAAACCGGCATGTCCTAGAACCAAAAATTCGAAGACATGTGGCATCTGCCAACCCGCACTGGGCCCGCGTGGTGGATTACGGCCCGCTCCCTCTCACCGAGAGGAGGCCTGTGTCCCAGCAGTGGGAACATTATAGGCTGATTATGAAGATGTGAAATATTATATATTTTTTTGTAAGAACTGCATTTAATTGTTAATTGTAATTTATTTTTGCATACCGTTAAAACGGTGAGACATGTAGCACTTTCAATGTTATTATGAACACCTTTGTAAACACCATGTTTCTGGCAAATAAATATTCTATTTAATCTATTCTAAAAAAAAATACAAAACCAGTCAAGAGCGAGTCCGACTCGCGTACCGAGGGTTCCGTACCATCATAATAATAATTTTTTTTCATCAGCGAGGCCTATATTCGTCAGAGAATTTTAACACTGCGCACTGCGGTGTAGAATATTGCAATTTTAGGTCAGCGCCATCTCTTGGCCGATAGTGGAACTAATGTCACTTTCGTTGATGAATTCTGAATAAGTGTGTGAATACATATATTTTTATTTCTTTCTTATTTGCAAAATAGTTGGGCAAACGTCGTCTAAAACTATTCCAAATTTCAAGTTGATAACATTAATAGTTCTTGAGATGTCCTTGTGACAGACGGACAGACAGACCGACACACAGACAGACTGAGTCTCACCATAAGGGTTCCGTTTTACCATTTTGGTACGGAACCCTAATTAGCAGTTAGGGTATAATATAATCTACCATCTTTACACCAATGCAATTTTCAAGTATTTAGGCACAATAAAACCATTTCCGACCATCATAATCGTATCGGTTACCCATCAGTCTTTAAACCTAAGCAACGGTTGCTTAACCCATAATTGGAGCACTTACAAGCGTTGCGCTGTTCACCAATTAGTTGGTGAACTGTAACCACATAGTTTGCGGGCAGTCACGTGTATCGAGTACCTAATTTGGCTTGAGTAATTACATACATACATACATACATAATCAGCCTATAATGTTCCCACTGCTGGGACACAGGCCGCCTCTCTGTGGGAGGGGGTGGGTCGTAATCCACCACGCGGGCCCAGTGCGGGTTGGTAGATGTCACATGTCTTCGAATTTTTGGTTCTAGGACATGCCGGTTTCCTCACGATGTTTTCCTTCACCGTTTTGAGAGCAGTGGTGATGATATAATTTACACAAAGTAAAGCGCCTGTCTGGGTTCGAACCTACGACCTACAACTCGTAAGTCGCGGCCGCCACCACGAGTAATTATTGATTCATAATTAGATTATGGTGACTGCGCTTTGGGGGCAGACCCTATACAGATGAATTTTCCAAGTGGGCGTGGATGGCCAAATCCGAAACCATGAGGAATAGCGAAAAGTACTCAAAGGAGTCGTGGGCTCGATTTTGATGAAAACTAAAAACGTAAAAAAAATAAAAAAGTATAAACGTATTTTCTTTCTTTCTTTCTTTCTAAGACTGCATCATTGGATTTTTGAAAAATCAATATTTCTAGCCAGGAATCGAACCCGTTGATTTTGAAAAAAAAAACACTGTATTATTACACCAGTCGATAGTGTCGTTGATGAGTATCGAATTCTGGGAAATAATGACTTATGGGAAACTCCAATCACGAAAAACGGGAATCACAAAAAAAAAATCAGCTGTTCCCTACATTTATTTAAACTATACTAGTAATAAAGCTGAAGAGTTTGTTTGTTTGAACGCAATAATCTCTGGAACTACCGGTCAGATTTGAAAAAATCTTTTTGCATTTGATAGCCCAAATCTTGAGGAAGGCTATAGGCTATTTAATATCTCGCTATGACCCTTAGGAGCCCAGTAAAAAAAAAAAAGACAGAATGAACGCTAAGCGAATACGAAGTGTTGCGACGGGGTGGGGGTACAAGAAATTTCACGCCGACGAAGTCGCGGACAGAAGCTAGTGTTCGTATATAACTCGTCAAAATGTAGGGAACAGCTCATTTTTTTTTTCGCGTTTTCATGTTTGGTCCCATAGTAAAAGTTGTTCTTATTGATGAGGAGGTTGATAATGTTTTACCAATGTTTTTTTGTTATTACAAATCTACCTACCTACCTTACCTAATGGTAATCTCTAGAAGTTCGATTACATTTGACATTGGCGCCGATTCTGTTGTTCACAAACTAAACTAAATTTAAGTTCAGGCATCTTTTTCTTTTTATTTCATTAAGAAAAGGACAGAAGATAAATATTAGTTTAGTACTGTCAAATTAACATACTCCATAGACAATTTAGACGAGATTAAAAAATTGCTTATTAAAAATACGTCAATTTACGTCAGGCGCTGAATAATTTGACAGGACTAAACTAATATTTATCTTCTGTCCTTTTCATAGTGAAATAGAAAGAAAAAGATGCATGAACTTAAATTTAGTTTAGTTTGTGAACAATAGAATCGGCGCCAATGTTGTGTTTGACATTGTATTAAAACTGTTGTGACATTATATCTAAAACGTTTTGACATTATAATTATTTAAAACAGTGGGTCACTTGGATTGTTATTAATAATTCATAGTTCTTTGTATTGTTCTTTAATATTTATTCTTTGCATGTGTACCTTATATTCAACACAATGTAAATTGTTTTTATGAATAAATGAAATGAAATGAAATACAAAAATTCTTTCACTGATAGATGTTTTATCATAAACTAAAGGCGCCCCGCGGTTTCACCCACATAAGTCTCGGTCCCGTGGGAATATCAGGATAAAAAGTATTTTAAACTATGTGTGCCACGTTTAAATCCGTTCAGTAGTTTTTGCGTGAAAGAGTAACAAACATCCATACATCGTCACAAACTTTCGCGTTTATAATATTAGTAAGAAATAAGTAGGAAGTAAGATAGGGACTTCTACGCGAACGAAGCCACGGCCAGAACCTAGTATAAATAATAAATTAATTAATAGTATAAAAAAAACTACAAAAACACGCTTTTATAAATGCACGTAAAAACAAAAAAAAAACTACAAATGCAAACACGACTCTGATACGATATTCTATCAAGTCTATCAAGGAATGCCAGTGCCTATCTTCCGGCTTCATCACCAGACCTTGAAACCTAATCGTGGTCAAAGTTCATTACAAGACTTTTCTAAGAAATCCAAAACAGCTATAATACGATTTTCCATCATGAAGTTCCAGTTCATATCTTCGGGCTCCATCATCAGATCAGTTCGACAGTACCATATTATTGTATTGTCATCAGAACTACACACAGCTGCCAATTTTCATTACGCTACGACCCTTGGAAGATGGTTAAATTAGTTACCTTAGATTCCATTACATAGTTAGTTACATACAGGTCGACCTAATAAAAGCGTGTTAAAAAAACTTACTTGTCTAAACGTCTGTGGTGCGTAGTAACCATTAATTTGTGCTCGGACAGCGGTCGCCAGGAGAAAACACCAAAAACATATCAACTAGAACAAAAAAACACAACTGTAAGAAGGGGAACACCTGTCTTACCAAGGGGTATCGTGTTATAAAGAAAGGAAACGTCTATTTAGCATAGACTATAAGGCTTATGAGCATAAGCTTAAGCTTGGAGGTCAGATAGGCAGTCGCTCCATGTAAAATACTGGTATTCAGCAGCATCCGATTAGACTGGAAGCTGACCCCAATACAGTTGGGAAAAAGCTAGGCATATGATGATACTGGGACGCCATGACGACCTCGGTTAGTCATGGCTACCTCTGGCTACTTTTTTTTTTGTTTCCGGGGTGGATAATCCTCATGGATGTCCGCCACACTGGGGAAGGCAGTGGGAGACCCCACTGCCTTCCTTTTTTTGCGGATGGGAAATCATCAAGTGACCCCTCCCGCTCTGGGTGGAGCGGAAGGGAGTGTCAGACTCTTACTGACTAAAACCACCCCGGTGTTTCATCTCTTATGTCGCGGGAACGTACGATCCTTCCGCAACCCCAGACTGGCACCTCTGGCTACCTACCTTAGCCAAATGAAATTGCCAAATAAGTAGCCAGTGGCTACTGACTCTCAGTCCTGGCGATCAGTTGGCCACTGAGTGAGGGAGGCGTAATTCACTTGTATAAAAAATACTCGCGACTTGGCTACGCATCGCAAGGTCGCCAGAGTATCCAGTCTCCACATAGGGGCCGGTCTGTCGTGGCTACGTTTCCAAATTGATGACGTCGCCAGACCGTAGCCAAGTGAATTAACTGTCATACATTTCAATACGGTATGTTTGATTACATAGCCGGTGACGTCGCCATAGCGTCCCAGTGAGTTCTATTAGCACTCCAACACCACATAACTAACCAAATTATGATTTATAAAAAAGAATCAGTTTAGAAAAAGCCACTACGTATCAAAATAAACACACAAAACTGCTATAACACAAAACCTTCTCAATTATTTACATATACTACACATAAAAACTCACCCTCATTTTTGAAACAGCGAATACACCCTCACTGTTTGACAGACAGACGGAAAATGCGTTACAATTATGAAACGAGCACATACATATACACTTATGCTGCAAGAGGCCCAATAGACCGCGACGTAACGAGTTGATGGATGGGCGAAGATCGCAGCGAAATTGTAGTATACAGGAAAATTGCAGAAGGCAAATTTTTTTACAAAAAACAAAAACAAGCCGGTGTTTTGTAAAAAAATTAGCCTTTGGAAATGCAGACTACGACTAGTAATTATTTATTTTACGCAATTAAAAACCTTTAAAAACTTTTATTTTTATCTTTATTTTCACATTTTAATGTCAGGATTAAGGTGAAAAATCCAGCACATGCAAAAATCACGAAAAGTCTTTAATATTTCAAAAGCAGAGAGTACTTCCGCGATCTACACAAACGGAAACATTATATTAATAATATAATAATATATATAATATTCCACAACTATCACACAACGCCGTCTAGTCTCAAGCTAAGCAGAGCTTGTGTTATGAGTACTAGACAACTGATAAACATACTTATATATTTCTAAATACATACATATATCTAGATAAATTACACCCAGACACAGAACAAATGATCATGCTCATCACACAAACATTTGTCCTGGGTGGGAATCGAACCCACGACCTCCGGCATAGCAGTCATAGTCACTGACCACTAGACCAACAGGCCAATAATAATAAGTTTATTCAATAATTGTTTACAATGATACACATAATTATTATCTTAGTGGCTATAATTTCTTGTAACAAATGAATTAGACATCTGTAGCCGAACTAGGCGAAAGCCTGTATTTCGGCTATCAGCGGCAGCGCCCAAACCCTCAAATAATAAACACTTAAAAATAGCCATCAAGTAGAGATGTAACATTTTGTAGATTAAAACATTTTTATATTGAAAAACTGATAATAATAACATAATAATTAATCAATCTAAATAAATTAATAGGGCAATAAATTATTGTAATCTCGATCCTTAAAATCTTTTGACCGTCACATGTCAAAAAATCAAAAACGTGCCCTCGGCGTCAAAGTCTGTCATGCAGTCGAACCGTGGCGTGCTGGGCATATTTTGGTTTGTCATCTATACGTGACTGTGGCGGTCAAAAAGGTTAATGTGTATTACATGCAGTTGCCTACCGTACGTACCCTTCGTTGTGTTATGACCGGACTTGGCGTTCAGCGTTTGTCAATTAATCAATCAACTCAGCCTATCGCAGTCCACTGCTGGACATAGGCCTCCACCTTCCGCATCCAATCTACCCCAGCCACCTTCTATAAATCGTCCGTCCATCTAGCTGGGGGGCGTCCTACGCTTGACAAACATGGCCAGCCCACTGCCACTTCAGCTCGCTTACTCTGCAAGCTATGTCGGTAATTCCGGTACTTTTCCGGATAATTTCATTCCTGATTTTATCCTTCAAAGAGACCCCGAGCATAGCTCGCTCCATAACTTGAATTTGTAGACCAGCCCGACCGTCAGTGTCCACGTTTCGGCACCGTATGTCATGACGGGGCCCGTGGCTAAATAATAACAGCCGCACAGGTCGATAGATCAGGTTAATCTACGCTTGCCGCGGTTGGTCTGTGGATGGGTGACCATCTTTACATACCGTGACCCCTCCGTGCCTCGGAAAGCACGTTAAGCTGTTGGTCCCGGCTGTCATTCGTGGATCTTTGACAGTCGTTACGGGTAGTCAGAAGCCCGAAAGTCTGACAACCAGTGTTATCAAGGGGTATCGTATTACCCAGTAACGACGTTGACGGCACGGTTGGCGCAGTGGTTAAGCGATTGACTGCTGCGCTGCGTGTCGCGGGTTCGATTCCCGCACGGAACAAATATTTGTATGATCTACAACTAGTGGTTCCGGGTCTGGCTGTTTGTGTATGTGACTTTACATGTTTGTAAACGCACCCACAATACAGGAGAAATTCCTAGTGTGGGGCAACGTTTAAAAAAAAAAAAAAAAAAATTGGTTTGCGGAGGTCAGATAGGCAGTCACTCCATGTAAAATACTGGCATCTGCATCCGGTAAGACTGGAAGCCGACCCCAACATAGTTGGGAAAAGGCTTGATAGATGATGATGTCATGACGGGCAGGACTAAAATCCATTTGGGAAATTTAGTGGATTATTTTGGACTAAAAAATATCGTTATGGCTAGCCCACTGCCACTTTAGTTTGCTTACTCTGCAAGCTATGTCGGTTACTCCGCTTGCCGTTTGTACCTTTGTAAAAGTGGTCACTTGAACTTCTTGTATTTACTTTTTAAGTAACATGTTACAATTTCTTGCCAAAATCATGGTCGTATATTAGGTAGGTATAATTTACTTTATTCTTAATTAATTGTTTATACAGGGTGGCTGATTGCGATTTACGTACCTACCATCTCGTAATTTTTTAGGGTTCCGTACCCAAAGGGTAAAGACGGGACCCTATTACTAAGACTCCACTGTCCGTCTGTCTGTCTGTCACCAGGCTGTATCACATGAACCGTGATAGCTAGACAGTTGAAATTTTCACAGATGATGTATTTCTGTTGCCGCTATAACAACAAATACTAAAAACAGAATAAAATAAATATTTAAGCGGTCTCCCATACTACAAACGTGTTTTTTTCCGCGTTTTTGCCTTGTGGTAAGGAACCCTTCGTTTGCGAGTCCAAGAACAACTTTTACTATGGGACCAAACCAGAAATCGCGAAAAAAAATCAGCTGTCCTTACATTTTGACGAGTTATAGGTACGAACATAAATGTAGGGAACAGCAGATTTTTTTATCTATGTCGGTTACCTTGGTTCTCCTGCGGATCTCCTCATTCCTGATTCGATCACGCAGGGAAACTCCAAGCATAGCCCTCTCCATTGCCCTTTGGGTGACTTTTAACCTTCTTATAAGGCCCATTGTGAGCAACTAGAGGAGTTTTACTAGCTAATGTAATCTGACCCTGTAGATAGACTGTCGGAAGCCCTTAAAAAGGCAGCTGGTACAGACAGAAACTGTCAAATTTTCCCAATCAAATTTGAACCTTATGCATTAGCGATAAAGTTGAAAATCTATTAAAGAAATTTGACAGATTGTAGTAGCTTGATGCTGGCGTCTGTACATCGGAATGGGTCTGGGATGCAAGTGGAAGTCAGGGTACCAGTTGTTGTCACATGAGTTAGGAGAGGCCTCATTGTAATCACAGTTAAGCAGTTCCTTTAATCGTCATCATAAACAGCCTAGAATGTTCCCACTGCTGGGACACAGGCCTCCTCTGTGTGAGGGAGTGGGCCATAATCCACCACGCAAACCCAGTGCGGGTTGGTAGATGTCACACAATTGCCTTCGAATTTTTGACTCTAAAACATGCGGTTTCCTCACGATGTATTTCTTCACCGTTTTGAGAGCAGTGGTGATGAAATAACTTACACAAAGTAAAGCGCCTGTCTGGGTTGGAACCTGCGACCTACAACTCGTAAGTAGCGGTTGTTACCACTGGGCTACCTCTGATCATCCCTTCCTTTATCGTGCCACTATAGGTATCAATTTCGAAACGTTTTTACCGACTTCAAAAAAAAGGAGGTTATCAATTCGACACGTATGTATGTAATATTATTGGAATTGCATTTATATTCACATATGACAATCTACTAAGGCTTCCAAACAAATATACAAAATTTCATAGACGTATGTATGTTTGTCCACGCATTTCTCAGCAACTATTGATCGGATCGTGACCATTTTTTTTTTGGCTTACATTTACTTCAACTTAGGGAACAGTGCAAGTTTTATCAAAATCGATTCAGTAATTTTCAAGATATGGACTACTACCTACGTGTAAGTGTGATGGCCTGGCTTAATGATAAGAGCTACGGGTGTTGTGTCAAAGGGAAAACATCTCAAAACCTTGGTCAAATTCTAGTGCAAAAACTAAAAATTACGAAATAAAAAGTAATTAAAAAAAATTAAACCGACTTCAAAAAGAAATGGACTCAAAATTATGAAATAACTTTATTTTCGAAAGTCGGTGGCCAAAAACTAAAACTGAAATACAGATACCAAGACACCGACTTCCGAAAATAAAGTTATTTCATAATTTTGAGTTCATTTCTTTTTGAAGTCGGTTTAATTTTTTTTAATTATTTTTTTATAACAGCAGGTACAGTAAATATTTAGCCTTTTGTAATCATTTTCTATACAATACAAGTAAATAGAAAATTGAAGTGTCATAATTATACTGTTTTGTAATGTCAAAATAACAGTTTTTTACTAAACGCTTATGAAAGTACTAGCTGCGCCCCGCGGTTTCACTCGCATAACTTTCGATCCTGAGGGAATCTCGGGATAAAATGTATCAATGTCCTTTCCCAGGACTCAAACTATCGAATCTCTATACCAAATTTCATCTAAATCGGTTCAGCGGTTTAAGCGTGAAGAGGTAACAACAGACAGACACACACACTTTCGCATTTATAATATTAGTATGGATAAACGGTACTTAAAATAAAAAATCAATGTTTAAAATTTGTGTCCGTCTCTCTGTTTGTTCCGGCTAATCTCCGAAACGGCTTGACTGATTTTGAAGGGACTTTCACTGGCAGATAGCAGAAGTAACTTAAGCCACTTTTATTTTAGAAAAAAAAGTGTGGGTTCCTCGCAAAAAAATTAAAACTCCAAGCGGGCGATGTCGCGGGCTGAAGCTATCCATACTATAATAATATTATAAATTCGAAAGTAACTCTGTCTGCCTGTATGTTACCTTTTCACGCCTAAACCACTGAACGGATTTCGATAAAATTTGGCAGAGAGATAGATTGCATCCCGGGGAAGGACATAGGATAGTTTTTATCGACATACCTCGCGGGCGAAGCCGCGGGCGGAAGCTATAGTTTTTAAATAATTTAGTCAGTACCTATCAACATAGATCTAGGACCTACAACATCCTGTATAATACTGAAGAAATGTATGATGCAAAAATATAACATTTTCATTGGTTAATTTAATTAAGTATCTACGTAAATTAGTCTACTCAAATTGCTTCCATTTGATTTTATTTCAAGTTAAACAAATATCAACTTTATTTTAATGCTAATTAAGTTTAGAGTGACTAGCACTATTGAAAATGTTACAAAAATGTTTGAAGTTGTAGCGTAAATTGAACTTTATCGCGTAGGAATTAGAGTTGTTTTTCCATAAACTCATATTTGCTTACATTTTTGGCAACGCATCTTGTGTGCTAACCAGTTCGCTATTTGATTGTTTAACGACTAATTATATTTTTTACTAAATTATTACCTACCTGAGTATTCGTAAAGAAACCCGAAGGGTTTCGTGTTCCCCAGTAACTGGGTTGTGGAGGTCAAAGGCAGTCGAATCGCTTCATGCAAAATACTGGTATTATTTACTTATTTATTTATTAACACTTTATGCACAAGTAAAAGAAATACTGTACAAAGGCGGACTTAATGCCTGAGGCATTTTCTACCAGTCAACCTTAGGGTGATGTAGAGACAAAACATGGCAGGTGCAACAAAAGGGATAAATAGCTAGGAAATGACTATAAAATACAAGAATAAATACTAATACATAGATAGATACATACATATAAACAAAATCTTTGAGGAGAAACAAATTATCGGTAGAGGAGAAAACGAAACCAGCAAATCAGCGCTGAGATGCTACAGCCAACTTTTGACGGATATGTTCACGTGCCTTCACTTTAAAAGATAACCGACTGGTTGCCATCCTAATGTTCAGAGGGAGCGCATTCAGCTGCATCCGGTTACACTGGAAGCCGACCCCAACATAGTTGGGAAAAGGCTAGGCAGATGATGATGTTCGTAATGAAAGCGGCTAGGCCGACCGCTTAAGAAATTCAAGGTCGCTCAGTGCCCAGCTCGACACTCGGAGTTTCTTTGAAGGATGAAATCAGGAATGAAATTATCCGGAAAAGAACCGGAGTTACCGACATAGCTTGCAGAGTAAGCGAGCTGAAGTGGCAGTGGGCTGGCCATGTCTGTCGAAGGACCGATGGAGGAGACGAGTCCTGGAGCGGGGACCGCGTATCGGCAAGCATAGTGTGGGACGCCCCCCAGCTAGATGGACCGACGACCGAAGATGGCTGAGACAAACTGGATGCGGAAGGCGGAGGACAGGGTGTTGTAGCTCAGCCTGGAAGAGGCCTATCTATGTCCAGCAGTGGACTGCGATAGGCTGAGTTGGATGGTAGTTAGTAATATAGTACCTACCTATGGACTACCTCAAGAAAAATTAAGAGGCAAAATAAAATGAGTGCTAAAAAGAGAGAGACTTTGGCACACAACCAAACATTTACCTAACAAATGAAAACTTCTGAGAAATAACGGAATAGCACTTAGGTGAAGTCAGTGCCGGATTAGCCCATACGCAAATTAAGCAATTGCTTAGGGCATCACGTCTCGGGGGGCACCATAAGGCAGAAACAGCACCGAAACAGTATTTGCTAGCACATGAAAGGCTGTTTATCAGCAAGATATTACAAGACCCAAAAGTAACTCTAGCTAGAAAATGTGCGCCAATCTTTACAAATCCCTCGTCGATGTTTTGAAAAAATACGAGGTGACTAGTGGATAGGAGGCCTACAGGCGTGGATTGCTTAGGGCATCAAGTAGTCTTAATCCGGCATTGACTGTAAGACAAAGGCAGCCCTTCCCTCTTTCCACTTTTCGCGGTCAGACACAATTAATAATAGGTATATAAGTCAATACGATATCATGTTTAACTTTGGGTGCACAATGTTTAATAGTGGAGTAATACTCCACGCTCACTTCACCTAAGTTTTCACGGTGAGATTTTTACAGAAAAGCACCGCTGAAATGCTTTACAGGGTAGCTACAAACTGTGTACCGTAAAATCTCTGAAGAAATAAGGTAAAGTCACAAGTTTCGCTCGTCGCGTGTTTCGAGTTACATTTAACCAGGTTAAAACAACGCGGTCAGGTGACTACACTAATTAGCGCATTACTTAATATCTTCATACTTCTAATTATGCGGGGTAAGTAGGTTTACATAGTAGTTCGATTAATAATACAGACAATTCAAATTTTTCATCTCTTTATTAGTGGTTGTAATGGGAATCATATCACTAGGTTTTATTAGGTTTTTATTTATCCTTTTGATAAATTCTTATTTTGTAAATGTGAGGACTTTGTAGGCCTTGTAGACTTTAGATCTGTAGACCATTTTTTATTTTATCAAGTACCTGATACTTGTTGACAGGCCTACGCTATCCTCCCATACCTACTGTAATTTGAAAATATTGTAAAAGCCAATTATTTTTAAAAAAGAGTAACCGTGGAGTTTCTTGCCGGTTCTTCTCCATAGGAAACGACCAATTGGAACCGTGCACCTAGCTTCTGACGTTTCATAAGTGCATAAGTAATATGTGAAATAAAATATTTTGATTTTGATTTAGTACCTTAAAGCATAATCAGCCTCTATTGTTTCCACTGCTGGGACACAGGCCTCCTCTCGGTAGGAGGGAGAGGGCCGTAATCCACCACGCGGACCCAGTGCGGGTTGGTAGATGTCGCATGTCTTCAATTTTTTTCCTGCCGATGTTTTCCTTCACCGTTTTGAGAGCAGTGGTGATGTATCTTACACAAAGTAAATCGCCTGCCTAGGTTCGAACCCACGACCTACAAGTCGTCGCGACTGCCTATCTGACCTCCACAACCCAGTTAGTAGATAACAGGATACCCCTTCGTAACTGGTTGTCAGACTTGCGGGCTTCTGACGACCAGTAACAACTCTCAAAGATCCACGAACAACAGCCGGGACCAACGACTTAAAACGTGCTTTCCGAGACATGGAGGGCTCTTCGTATGTAAAGATGGTCACCCATCCACGGACCAACCGCGGCAAGCGTAGCTTAACCTGATCGATCGACCCGTGTGGCTATTATTACTTAGCCACTGACAGGCCCCTCTGTGAGAGCCAGCACTACTCTCGTACGTAATAATACTCACTGTGTGTGGATCTTTGACAGTCGTTACGGGTCGTCAGAAGCCCGAAAGTCTGACAACTAGTCTTACCAAGGGGTATCATTATTACCCATGTAACTGGGTTGTGGAGGTCAGATAGGCAGTCGCTCCATGTAAAATACTGGTATTCAGCTGCATCTGTTTAGACTGGAAACCGACCCCAACATAGTTGGGAAAAGGCTAGGCAGATGTTATGTAGATAAGTTTCAATCTTTCTATCATCAACTCAGCCTATCGCAGTCCACTGCTGGACATAGGCCACTCCCAGGCTGCGCCACAGCACCCTGTCCTCCGCCTTCCGCATCCAGTCTACCCCAGCCACCTTCTTAAGGTGAATGGGTATTTGAGACCGCGAAATTAAAATTTTCTTACGTTTTTTTGCAATTTTCAGGTCAGTGTCAGGTTGTATCTTGATCAAAATATGATTCGCGACAATAACAGGTACTTATTTAGAGAATTATAATCATTAGAATCATTAATATATCTTTCTAAGTTAGATTTCTACCATTAACACTTTTCCATAAGAGATTGGTAGTTGGTGGTAGAAATCTCACTTAGAAAGATATATTAATGATTCTAATGATTATAATTATTTAAATATGTACCTGTTATTGTCGCGAATCATATTTTGATCAAGATACAACCTGACACTGACCTGCAAATTGCAAAAAACGTAAGAAAATTTGAATTTCGCGGTCTACCACTATCCATTCACCTTATCTTCGATCTTCACATTTTTGTTATTTTCGTAGACAAATAAAGAACTACATCAAATCGCGTGAAAGTGATTACTTACCAATCAACCACCAATTAACGATTACGTAGTTATATCGATACGTTTATTACAGCTAATAAATAATTCACATTCTGTATATTATTTCCGTTGTTACTTATACAGGATGATGTAAGTTATCAACTATAACGCGTAATGAAGATGTTTCTTTTTGGGTAATTTATCTTTTTAGGGTTCCGTACCCAAAGGGTAAAAACGGAACCGAATTTCCTGTCCGTCTGTCTGTCTGTCACCAGGCTGTATCTCATGAACCGTGATAGCTAGACAGTTGAAATTTACACAGATGATGTATTTCTGTTGCCGCTATAACAAATACTAATAAAAACAAAATAAAATAATTATTTAAGGGGGGCTCCCATACAACAAACGTTTTTTTCGGCGTTTTGCCTTGTGGTACGGAACCCTTCGTGTGCGAGTCCGACTCGCACTTGACCGGTTTTTTTAATTAAAACTAGCTTTTGCCAGCGGCTTCATCCGCTTGGAGGTATTATCCTACGGGAACATACTACCGGGACAAAAAGTATCCTATGTGTGCCAAATTTAATCAAAATTGGTCCAGCCGTTTATGCGTGAAGAAGTAACAAACTCACAAACTTTCACCTTTAAACCCAAAGACTAAGTAGGTAATATCCATATACTAATATTATAAATTCGAAAGTCTGTCTGTATGTCTGTATGTTACCTTTTCACGCTTAAACCACTGAACGGATTTCGATATTTGGCAGAGAGATAGATTGCATCCCGGGGAAGGACATTGGATAGTTTTTATCGACATACCTCGCGGGCGAAGCCGCGGGCGGAAGCTAGTTATACATATTTATTTAAAATAAAACTACAAAACATACAAAAAACAAATGATTTAATACAATTTAATAATCATCATTAATTTAATACAAAAATATGAACAGTTACAACTTACAATCTTACATAATAACAATTTTAACCATGGAATCACAAAGTTAAGCTACATTCCCGCAGCCATTCACTGGATGGGTGACCGTCTTACAATCCCCGGTTCGACCAGTTTCCTTTCAGCGTCACCGACCGAGTGGAGCCGACTATACCCGATTCAGCGTCACGACCGACTGGAGCCGAATATACCCGATTCAGCGTCACCGACCGACTGGAGCCGACTATACCTGATTCAGCGTCACGACCGACTGGAGCCAACTAAACCCGATTCAGCGTCACCAACCGTCTGGAGCCGAGTATACCCGATTCTGCGTCACCAACCGTCTGGAGCCGAGTATACCCGATTCAGCGTCACGACCGACTGGAGCCGACTAAACCCGATTCAGCGTCACCGACCGTCTGGAGCCGAGTATACCCGATTCAGCGTCACCAACCGTCTGGAGCCGAGTATACCCGATTCAGCGTCACGACCGACTGGAGCCGACTAAACCCGATTCAGCGTCACCGAACGACTTGAGCCGAGTATATCCGATTCAGCGTCACCGACCGTCTGGAGCCGAGTATACCCGATTCAGCGTCACCAACCGACTGGAGCCGAGTATATCCGATTCAGCGTCACCGAACGACTTGAGCCGAGTATATCCGATTCAGCGTCACCGACCGTCTGGAGCCGAATATACCCGATTCAGCGTCACGACCGACTGGAGCCGAGAATACCCGATTCAGCGTCACCGAACGACTGGAGCCGAGTATACCCGATTCAGCGTCACCGACCGTCTGGAGCCGAGTATACCCGATTCAGCGTCACCAACCGACTGGAGCCGAGTATATCCGATTCAGCGTCACCGACCGTCTGGAGCCGAGTATACCCGATTCAGCGTCACGACCGACTGGAGCCGAGTATATCCGATTCAGCGTCACCGACCGACTGGAGTCGAGTATATCCGATTCAGCGTCACCGACCGTCTGGAGCCAACTAAACCCGATTCAGCGTCACCGACCGACTGGAGCCGAGTATACCCGATTCAGCGTCACCGACACACGGGAATGCAGGCGAGATGTTATGCAGGGTGCTTGTTTGAGGCTATCGGAGGTAGTCCTGCACCCAGACTGACATTTCTGGTGTATATTTGACGGGTGGTAAGTCATAAGGGATAACTAGACGATTTTTAGCATTTTCCTGCAGCGGGAAGAAGTCTTCTTTGATCTGTAACAATAATATTAATAATAAAATTTAAATATCAAGTTAGTCATTGCGTTATTTACGTTGTTGAGCTGACGAATTTTTCGAACAGTTCAAGTATTACGTAAGCAGATTTTTTGCAATTATTAGCCCCCTCCTCCCCCTCGTCAGCAAAAGTAAGCAAAGCTCTTACACCCCCCCCCCCCCCCGCCCATGCTTACGTAACAGACGCCAGCACATCAAGCTAACCGAAACTGTCAAATTTTTCCAATGAACTTTGAACCTTTGAAACCCCTATAACACTTTTGTCCAACCCGGGAATCAAAATCCCAGGACACCACGCTCAGCAGTCGCTCTTGCAACCACGAGACCAATGGGGCAACTAACATTACGAGACCAACGGGGCAACTAACATTACAAAGTGTTATTGGGTTTTCCATTAAGAATTCTTAGTAACAGCCTGGAATTTGGAAGTTGGCAGTTTAATATCCCCGTGCCTCGGAAAGCACGTGTCGCCGTTGGTCCTGCGCCTGAGCTCTCCCCGGTCGTGTCGGCTTGCCATCCCATCGGACTATGAGAGTAAAGGAACAGAGAGTGCACCTGTGTTTACGCACACACTTGTGCACTATAATATCTCCTGCGCACCTGACTAGTCTCCGGTGTGATTGGCCACCGTGACCGAAATCGGTCGGGAGGCTATTATCTATACATATAAAATTCAAAGTCCTGACTGACTGACTAATATATCAACGCACAGCCTAAACCGCTGGTCCTAGAGACATGAAATTTGGAGGGTGTGTTCTTTGTGAAGAGTAGGTATCCACTAAGAAAGGGTTTTTCGAAATTCCACCCCCTAAGAGGGTGAAATTTCACGCGGACGAAGTCGCCGGCAGAAGCTAGTTCTTAATGTAACTACAATCTACAATTCCGCGGTAAGCCCAGATAAAAAAAAAAGAAATGGAAAAAATCAAACGAATTGATAACCTCCTCCTTGTTTGAAGTCGGTTAAAATACGTTTATTTGTGGTAAACAAGACGCATAAAAAGAAAACAAACACAAAAAAATAACAAATTGGGAGAAAACATGCGTCACATCCAAGCAAACCGGCCACCGCTCAGCATAATGCTAAGACCCTACAGGAGACCAGCCCCAGCGCTGGTTTTCAACGCCAGCCTAAGACAAAATTTAGGGAACTCACCACAAACTGAGGCAAAAACAACACTCCGGCTTCGTAACTCATGATCCTGAGGGCCCCGTTGCCCTTGTTGAGCTGCCCCCACGCAGCCTTGCTGACATTCGCAGACGTCAAGAGGTAGTACGCAGCTTTGTCATTCGAATACCGTGTGTATGACTTTATGTGAGGCATTGCTTTATCCCTGTTAGAGGATTTTGCTTGCCATTGGCTGAAAAAAAAATGGATTAAATGAAACCATACACATTTACTCTGTGATGGCCAAGTGGTAACGGCCGCAACTTATGAGTTGTAGGTCGTAGGTTCGTGGGGTCGCGAGCGCAGAGTGGGGACTCTGTCCGCCCACCAAGTGACCCCAGGGAAGACGGTGGCACAGTGATCACGTGCTGCCGTGCATAGCGAGGCTCAGGGGAGGCCCCTTTACAGTCTCCCCAGGCCTTTCAGGCGTTGCACGGGGGGGTTCCGGAATTGATCTTTTAAGAGGAACCGGGAGGACTGGGGATGTGCTGATGGTGATCACCGGGGTGGTTTTAGTGAGGTAAAAATCCCACACTACCTGGTCTTTTTCCCCAAAGTCCAGGTGCCTCTTGAAGGTTTCCATACGACAACAAAAAAAAAAAAAGGTCGTAGGTTCGAACCCAGACAGGCGCTTTACTCTGTGTAAATTATTTCATCGCCACTGCTCTCAAAACGGTGAAGGAAAACATCGTGAGGAAACCGGCATGTCCTAGAACCAAAAATTCGAAGATATGTGACCTCTGCCTGCCTGATACTCAGTTGTATTTTTACTTTAATAATAAAAATAAATTAAATATTTGAGGGGGGCTCCCATACAACAAACGTGTTTTTATCGGCGTTTTTGCCTTGTAGTACGGAACCCTTCGTGTGCGAGTCCGAGTCGCACTTGGCCAGTTTTTTTCACTTGATGACCACAAGTAAAACACACGACGCTTTGTGAGACAAAAATACTACACACTGTATATCCGTAAAGCTCAAATATCTACTTTACTACAAGTAACAAAAAAAAACTTTTTTTCATCTATTGCTTTCCATCAGGCGTGATCGGGGTCAAGAGCGGGCCCATTTAGTAATAAAAAAAAACATCCGAATTGAGAACGGAGATTCTCAATGAGAGTTTTTCTTTTTGAGTATTAATTAATAAATGAATAGTTTAAAAAACACTAGAAAAACACGCTTTGCACGTAAAAACAAAAAAGTAATCGTCTATTAAAAATAAATTAAAGATACTCCTTCAAGAGAAAGCATATTACAGTATTCTAGAATTTCTTAACGACAACATTTAATATCATGTAACAAAATATATTATCAATGCATCTTTGACATAAATAATCATAATAATAAACCAACATATTAATGATATAACTAATAATTTAATTGACATTTTGTAATTGTAATTGTATTTATGACTATTTCTTTTAAAATTGACATTTTACTATTTTGTTTTAATTTATTAATTTATCCAATTATTATGTTATTCGCTGACATTTAAATATTTGTACGCCACTAAGGCCAAACATGACTGATCTATTATTGTACTGTGATAACTTGCATGCTCTGTATGTATACTCATGTTTCCACAAATAAAGACTCTTGAATCTTGAATCTTGAATCGTGGTCAAAGTTCATTACAAGACTTTTCTAAGAAATCCAAAACAGCTATGATACGATTTTCCATCATGAAGTTCCAGTTCATATCTTCCGGCTCCATCATCAGATCAGTTCGACGACAGTACCATATTAATGCATTGTCATCAGAACTACATACAGCTGCCAATTTTCATTACGCTACGACCCTTGGAAGATGGTTAAATTAGTTACCTTAGATTCCATTACATAGTTACTTACATACAGGTCGACCTAATAAAAGCGTGTTAAAAAAAACATAGTTTCCAAGAACTCTATAGATGGCGTTGAACTGACTACGTTACTAGGTGCCAAAGCCAAAAAGCTTGGAAAAAAAACATTGCATCACGTCACATACGCTCGTTGACTGACACTTTCGTTTGCTTTCGTTTTACAATCTCAAAATTACATCCAAGTGAAATAATCAAAAAATTATGTGACGTTCCGTTCCTTGCAGTAACTTACCAAGGTCAGCGCCATCTATCCAGCGACTAGGGAAGAGTTAAAAAAGAAAAGAAAATCCCTCATTCGGATGTTTCCTTTTTAGAAGTCGGTTAAAAATAATGGTGTACTTACTATAAGAAATCGTTCAGCCACGGCTGCTTTGCATGCGCATCCGCAGCGTATGGTAGACATCCACCTCCCAAGAGATTGTCGTGAGATTGTCGCACGTTTTCTGTTGATAATAGAATTAAAGTATAACAAACTAAATAATATATTATACTAGCTTCCGCCCGCGGCTTTGCCCGCGAGGTATGTCGATAAAAACTATCCTATGTCCTTCCCCGGGATGCAATCTATCTCTCTGCCAAATTTTATCGAATTCCGTTCAGTGGTTTAGGCGTGAAAAGGTAACGTAACATACAGACAGAGTTACTTTCGAATTTATAATATTAGTTAGGATCTAACCAAAGCTAGGCAGATGAAATTAATCAGAAAATCTTACCTAGTGAAGGGTACACAATCTTCAATTCAGGCGGACTGGACAACAGTTGTGATTGGTTCTTAATTTTAGTGAAGTTGTGAAGGAAGTCCCCGGTCAGCCACAACTGGGGATCAAAAAGAAGTGTTAGGGCAAATTGCACAATTTGACTTGTGAAGCGTTGGAATGTGAGCAAAGTCAAAGTCAAATTTAAGAGCCTATACTACCTCAAATGGCTTAGCACGATCCTCCGTTATGTCGAAAATTCCGCAGCATTAATTTTGAAATAAATATATACTAAAGTTGAGGATTAATGTAAGGTCTTATGTTAGACGAAAACACGATTCCATAAAATTTTCTCGATAGAAAAAAATTCCAAAGTTACCTCCAAACCGAACAATAAACCGCTGGTATTCAAAAAATACTTCAAATTAGATCATGAAACTTTGCAAACTAACTGAACTAACTATAAAGCAGGTCTTATGTTAGTTAGTTTTTTTTTATTACCTTTATTTAAACCGTAAAAAGCAAATACCTAAACTATTGGCGCTGCCGTCCGCCCAGCACCGAACTCTGTCTCGCTTTCACACAGTCCGCGAGCAGTATCGTGCGAGCGAGATAAAGAGTGAATTTTAGCTGAGGTAGTATAGGCTCTTAATCATTTATTTCAAATAGGCACATTAAAGACACTTCTGAACGTCAAAAATTACAACAAAATAGAATTGATTCTAGTCGCCCATTCCAAAAGGTAGTTTTAGTATAAAGAAGAATGGTCAGCGGGATTGTCCGAAAGGGTTACCGCTGGCCCGGAACATAAAGGGCTAAGGAAGGAACACGGGTGGGTTTTAGTCAGTAAGAGTCTGACACTCCCTTCCGCTCCACCCAGAGCGGGAGGGGTCACTTGATGATTTCCCATCAGCAAAAAAAAGTATAAAGAAGAATGGGCAAGAAACTCCACCGTTACTCTTTTAAAATGTTTTACAATATTTTGTATCACCATCATCATTTCAGCCGAAAGACGTCCACTGCTGGACATAGGCCTCCCCCAAGTACCTCCACTACGACCGGTTAACCTTTTGAACGCCAGAGCATAAACGCACGCGCGTGCCCTCCACGCAAAGCAACAATTTTAAATAGTTAAAGTATACAAATAAAAACACACAAAAGTAATGATTTAATTGTTTATTTCGTGATAAAGTGCACCGCATTCTTTGTCACATATTTGTGTCGCTGGATACATGTACAGTCAACAAAGGAGTTAAGTATACAGGAGCGACGGATATAGTTAAAGTTTACTAAGAAACCGATGGATATTCTAGACTGAAATTTAATTTAATAAATGAGCTGTTTGTTTTCTATTAATAAACTAAAATTTTATTCGAGAATATCCATCGGTTTCTTAGTAAACTTCAACAATATCCGACGCTCCTGTATACTTAACTCCTTTGTTGACTGTACATTTAGTATTTTATCTATGCAGGGCACGCGCTTGCTTGTCACGTATATGTGACAATTGCGTTCAAAAGGTTAAATATGGCGGCGACAGTAGGTACCAACCTTTGGCTCCTTCCCATAGCTGCCGATGCTGCTCGCCTGCGCCACCAGCGGCCACTGTCGCGTGACGTCAGCGGGCACACAGCAGTGCTGCCTCAGCAACGAGCCCACCCGCGTCATGCCCCAGTCCAGGTCGAAGTGGGAGCCCGGGACTGATGCTACGAGGAATACGCTGAAATGTATAGATTTTGTAAGTATTTGTGTTAAGCAAACGTACGATACGATTCAAATAAGAATAGGGACGTCAATGTAATGTCAACGTTGATAGAAAAGTACGGTTTGCAAAGAAAACTTATTTGCGTATGAAGAACGTTTTTTGTTTGTTGAAAAAAATTTGTCATAATTCGTTTTTTTTTTTTTTAATTATGCTACTTTCTTTTTTATTTTCATTGTTGGCAACAATTCACCAGAAATAGGCTATTTGACTGGTTTCTGATAAACATCTCAGATTATTTAATGGTGTCTAACGAGCCCACAAAAACCTATTACTTCAAATTGCATAATGTATTTCTTTTAAAAAATAGTAAATAAAAATGTAGAATAGAATAGAATAGAAATCCGCCAAAACCCTATCTTTAACAATATGGCGTCGTGACGTCACGATTCACGTAAACAAACGTTGAAACGGTCGAGATACTAGACAAAAGTCATCTGTTCTGTCAACGATAGACAGAAATTTACTAACTCATGACGTCATCTTAAGTTCAGCCAATCCAGACCATTTTTTACGTTACGTGGCGCCAGATTTAAAAAGATGAAGTTTTTTCGGGATTTTTTTTATAAATAATACATTGTTTTGTAGTAAAATTAATGCAAATCGATTTTAAAAGCGATAATCTATACGAGTGTCAATAATGATGACCTTATTTTTTACATTGTCAAATAGCCTATTAAAGAAGATGCCAGCCGCCATCTTGTCGTTGTTGGTGTGCTTTCTTCGCGCGACTGAATGCTTGTGGAGTGTTAAAAGAAAGAAATTACGTTTATTTGCGGCAAACATGACGCATAAAAATTACACAAGCGAAAAAAAAAACAAAATAACAAATTGGGAGAAAGTATGCGTCACATCTACGCAAAACTGCCATCGCTCAGCATAATGCTAAGACCCTATACGAGACAGAGCCCCAGCGCTGGTTACTAGTGTTACTGTTTCTTTCGTTTATTCTGTTTGTTACGTGGTTGTTTCCTGTTAAATTTGTTGTTATTTGTTGACGATGACCACTCTAAATAGTGATGCAGACATGAGCGGAATTGAACAACTAAATTCTGATTAAAAATTCTTCGTTCATGATTCGTAAATAAATGTTATTTAAAAAATATCGTTATCTTGTTTCGCTCATCCTACCTAATTACGAGAGGGAGTGGGCCGTAATCCACCACGCGGGCCCAGTGCGGGTTGGTAGATGTCACATGTCTTCGAAGCTTGTTAAAAATGATAAATATCTTACTTAATATGACTAAAATCGCATCTCTTGACCCTCTCCACGTAAAACGCTAGCTGAGGCAGGTGGTAGTGGTTCAGGTATCTCAGCAGACACTTCTTGAACATGGTGGGGGATTCCCCGTCGTGTGGCATCGCGTCTGGAGGCAGCTCGGGGCAGGAGGGGCTGAACCAGAGCCTGGAAACAAGAACTACATAAATACACAAATTTAAAAAAAAAACCGTGTAAATACGTCATTTTTATCAACACAAGTCTCTAAGACCAAGTAATCCCCAAGAATGACTATTTCATGAAATCTTGACATTCGGGGATTATACTAACTTAACAAGTTGTATTACTGATTGTAATGATTATAATTCTGTAAATACATATTTGTTACGGCCGCGAATCATATTTTAATCAACGTACAACTTAATACTGACCAGCAAATTGTAAAAAACGTAAGAAAATTTGAATTTCGCGGGCTACCTTATCACTTACCCATTTTTTTTTTTCTTTTTGGTTGTGAAATCATCAAATGACCCCTCCCGCTCTGGGCGGAGCGGAAGGGAGTGTCAGACTCTTACTGACTAAAACCCACCCGTGTTCCTTCAGTTGCCTGTGCCAGGGGCCACGGTATCTCTTTCGAACAACCCGCGACCCTGGCGGGCATCGGCCCTAGCGGACCCCGTCAGTTGGTGCTGACATCTCCTTGAGGCGCGCATGGAACACAACGCGCCGTCGACCCGCGCCTGGTCCTTACCGGACGGCGAGCTGCCCATTGCTCGCCGCCCGCAAGCCCGCGCCTGCGGTGGCCGGGAATCGGCTATCGACTCCCGACGCCTATCACTTACCCCTTAAGGGGGAAGCTCTAAGGTGGCCCGCGAAATTAAAATTTTCTTACGTTTTTTGCAATTTGTTGGTCAGTATTAAGTTGTACGTTGATTAAAATATGATTCGCGGTCGTAACAAATATGTATTTACAGAATTATAATCATTAAAGTCATCAACACAACTCTCTAAGACCATGTAATCCCCAAATGTCAAAATTTCATGAAATAGTCATTCTTGGGGATTACATGGTCTTAGAGAGTTGTGTTGATGACTTTAATGATTATAATTCTGTAAATACATATTTGTTACGGCCGCGAATCATATTTTAATCAACGTACAACTTAATACTGACCAGCAAATTGCAAAAAACCTAAAAAAAATTGAATTTCGCGGGCTACCCTGGCGCTTTCGCCTTAAGTATTAAAATAGTCCTTACCCCTGCGTCCTATTCTCCCAGTCGTCGAGATACAAGTTGGCTGTAGATATGACCACTCGCAGAGACCCATCTTCATAACACAGGATCATCATTTTACTGAAACAATATTGATTAATTATTATTATTAACATAACGTCTTTCTGTCACAGAGGCGAGAAATAACGAATAAAATATAGCGTTTACTAGCTTCCGCCCGCGGCTTCGCCCGCGAGGTATGTCGATAAAAACTATCCTATGTCCTTCCCAGGGATGCAATCTATCTCTCTGCCAAAATTTATCGAAATCCGTTCAGTGGTTTAGGCGTGAAAAGGTAACATACAGACAGACAGAGTTACTTTCGAATTTATAATATTAGTATCGATAACTAGATTCGCCCCATGGCCGCTCCATGTAAAATACTGGTATTCAGCTGCATCCGGTTAGACTGGAAGCCGACCCCAACATAGTTGGGAAAAGGCAGATGATGATGAGTATCGATAACTAGATTGTTCCATCTTTTACATACCGAGCAGTGGTAGTCCAGTGGAAACGGCCCCGACTTACCTACGAGTTGTAAGTCGTAGGTTCGAACCCAGACAAGCGCTTTACTTTGTAAAAATTATTCCATCACCACTGCTCTCAAAACGGTGAAGGAAAACATCGTGAGGAAACCGGCATGTCCTAGAACCAAAAATTCGAAGACATGTGACATCTACCAACCCGCACTGGGCCCGCGTGGTGGATTACGGCCCACTCCCTCTCACTGAGAGGAGGCCTGTGTCCCAGCAGTGGGAACATTATAGGTTGATTATGCTTTTTAGGCTTCCGTAATAATTAAATAAAACTTACGTGTGATGTTTGCCGAAGGGCGTAGACATGGTGACGTAATGCGCATCTACTTGTGGCTTTTTCTTATTTATATTCTTGAGATCGGAGCAATCTTCACCATACAAAATCGTTAGCTTCTTCTCGCTGAAAGAAATTCAACCTTATTTGTTTGGTATTAACGTTCATCATCATCATTTCAGCCGAAAGACGTCCACTGCTGGACATAGGCCTCCCCCAAGCACCTCCACTTCGACCGGTTCTGTGCTTCTCGCATCCAACGGGTTCCTGCGGCCTTCACAAGGTCGTCGGTCCACCTTGTGGGAGGCCTTCCAACGCTACGTCTTCCGGTACGCGGTCGCCACTCCAGAACCTTTCGGCCCCATCGGCCATCTGTTCAGCGAGCAATGTGCCCTGCCCACTGCCACATAAGTTTGGCAATTCTTCAGGTTATGTTGGTTACCTTGGTTCTCCTGCGGATCTCCTCATTCCTGATTCGATCAAGCAGGGAAACTCCAAGCATAGCCCTCTCCATTGCCCTTGGGTGTTAACATTCAAATTAGAATAAATAATATTTCAATTCATTGATGATAAACCGGTCAAGTGCGAGTTGAACTCGCGTGGAGAAGGTTCCGTACGATGAATATTTTATCTACAATGTTTTTTTTTAAATCTGTCCCAAACTTGTTTGCGGTAACTAAAAAAAAACTTATCATTGTAATTGAAAAACATGTTCTCCCATACATTCCAACTGAAAATGTAAGTTTGTACGCACAATATTCAGAGAATTACCATGTTTTTTTTTTTTTTTTTTAACCACAGACTTCTTATAGGTTTTCCTTTTTTAATGACGATGTGATACTTACCAGTATCCAGCAAAGTAGTATTGAGCCAAAAGCCATCCGATTTCCACCATAAAGTTGATTTGTAAAGAACATTTGAGTTCGCCTAGACTACGGTCGAGGATTTCTGAAAAAAAAAGAACTATTAAGAGCCTATACTACCTCAAATGGCTTAGCATGATCCTCCGTTATGTCGAAAACTCCGCAGCATTAATTTTGAAATAAATATATGCTAAAGTTGAGGATTAATGTAAGGTCTTATGTTAGACGAAAACACGATTCCATATAATTTTCTCGATAGAAAAAAATTCCAAAGTTACCTCCAAACCGATCAATAAACCGCTGGTATTCAAAAAATACTTCAAATTAGATCATGAAACTTTGCATAATAACTGAACTAACAATAAAGCAGGTCTTATGTTAGTTAGTTTTTTTGAATTACCTTTATTTTCACCGTAAAAAGCAAATACCTAAACTATTGGCGCTATCTCCCAGAACCGCACGCTGTCTCGCTTTCACACAGTCCGCGAGCAGTATCGTGAGAGCGAGATAAAGGGTGAATTTTAGCTGAGGTAGTATAGGCTCTTAACCTCTATCTTTATAAGATTCCACAGCATTATAGAGATATGAGGAACAGGGTGAAGTTCACTCATCACTCGATAAAATTTGGCGGAGAGATAGATTGCATTCCGGGGAAGGACATAGGATAGTTTTTATCGACGAACCTCGCGGGCGAAGCCGCGGGCGGAAGCTAGTGATCCATAAAAATACACAATTAAAGAAAAAAAACAACACTGCTTGCGGTAGTATTTGACTGGAATCATTGACTTGCATGGATTTGACTGGTAGAAACCGTCACGTAAGGAAAAGCGTTATGCCCCCTCCATGCTACTTTCTCTCTCCCTCTATCACCCTGTATAAGAGTATGTGTGCGTGTGAGTATCGCAACTATCGCATAAGGAACGCACACGCTTTTTTTTCTTGTTTTATCATTACATATCTATACCCATATCGTCTGTGAAGTTTCCCTAGCTAATCAAATTTGACCTTGTTGAAATTTACCTTGAAAAGTAATAGAGTAGGGCTGCGCATGTGTCTCCTTACAATCCGTGATAGTTGTGTAGAAGATGTGGTAGGGAGCGCTGGCGGCGTGTTTGGCGGCCATCTTGCCTGTAGGACGGACCACAGACAAGAAGTCTTCCGCGCGGCGTGTCGGATTCACTATGGGACGGTAGTCGCTATCTGGAAGAGAAAATATATTTTAATAAACATAACTTTGTTAAACCTGTCAAAAAAAAAGTTTGTATTGAAAATTAAGAAAAAAAAAAGGTTAGCTTTCTTACTCGAACTCCCGCTAGATGACGCTGAACTGTTCCTACCACTCCTACTTCCTTGCATAGTACTGCTCTCCCCACTCCTACTCTCTGATCTTTTACTAGTCTCCGAAATTCTGCTGTCTGGTCTTTTACTAGACTCCGCACTTCTGCTATCTGATCTTTTACTAGACTCCGCACTTCTGCTATCTGATCTTTTACTAGTCTCCCCGGTTCTGCTATCTGATCTTTTACTAGTCTCCCCGGTTCTGCTATCTGATCTTTTACTAGTCTCCCCGGTTCTGCTATCTGATCTTTTACTAATCTCCCCAGTTCTGCTATCTGATCTTTTACTAGTCTCCCCAGTTCTCATTGGATTGCTCTGTTTGGCTTGTAATCTTAACTTGTCTTCTTTATTTTTATCTTCTGTGCTCTCTTGTTCTGGCATTGAACTTGTATCTTCTAGACCGGCAGAAGATGTGCTGTAAGAAGAATAACATGCGTGTCAGTTGAGTTCTTGTTTCAACTTACAAGGGGTTCTCAAAACAGTGATGGAAAAGATTGTTTTCTAAAATAAACTGCGGGCGCCGTTGGTTGAAACTGGTCATCTCTTAACTGCCAGGGCTTACTTTTAATCTTTTTTTTTTGATAAAATTGTTTTTTACGTTGCCCCACACTAGGAATTTCTCCTGTATTGTGGGTGCGTTTACAAACATTTAAACTCACATATACAGCCAGACCCGGAACAACTACTTGTAGGTCATACAAATATTTGTTCCGTGCGGGAATCGAACCTGCGAGACACAGCGCAGCAGTCAATAGCTTAACTACTGCGCCAACCGAAACATTGTTCACATACATCACACATCACATAGCCGTCAGCTATGCATTCTGTACATCAAGGTATATTCGGCATTTACCGTAGCTAGGAGAAGAAAATAAAAAGCTGTTTTTTATAGACTCACCTACAACCCTGATCATTCCCAAAGTTTTTACCGGGAGCATACAGCTGTTTATGTATGATCATCTTCAGCTGGTCCACATACATCTGCTTCTGACTGAACAGCTTCGCGGGTATTGGGAAGTCTCCGCTTCCTGTGTACGAGTCTAGGATTGATTCCACTGGAAATTACAACAAAAATCATTCACCAACAATCATCATCATCTGCCTAGCCTGTGCTGAAGTCAGCTTCCAGTCTAACCAGATGCAGCTGGATACCAGTATTTTACGACAACCTTAATACAGTGGCTGGGACAGACTGGATGCACAAGGTGGAGGACAGGGTGTTGCGAAGTAAAGCGCCTGACAGGGCTCGAACCTACGACTCGTTAAGACGACCCACTGCCCGTCGGCGTCGCGGTGGTTTCCACTGCCCAGTGTAAACCACCGCGACTTACGAGTGCACCACTGCTTCCAATACAATACAATATCTAATTTAATAAAGACAATTCTTCTTCTTCTTCGTGTCGCTAGCACGACTGTATTTTAAATCTTGTTTTCCCAAAACTTTGCCACTTCCACGGTGTTGTCGGTGGCAGCGCAGAGGTCACTTTGACTGCATGTTTTGGGACACAGAGGGCAGGATAGGAGGTGGAGCATGGTTTGTGACATAGCTCTGCAATCACACCCTTCTGCCGTTGCGTCAAGGTAGCCCCATTTTACCAGGTTGGACTTACATCTTCCCACTTGTGTCCGGAGACGGTTCAGAGATTTCCAGGTGGGCCACGGAAGGTTACACCCTGCAGGGAGATGCTCCTTTGGTGGTAAGTAGTGAGTAGGAGGGGGAAGAGTGTCCTGCCGCAGTTTGCAACGGGCGTCGGCCGGGTTTCCTCACAGAGACGCTGTCGATTTCAAGAAGCTGTGTCTGCTTTTTATATAAAGACAATAAACTAAGGGAAACAGTTCTAACACTATTTTTAATCTTGTAGCAGTTACTGGCATACAACTATGTGTTTTAATGGTTACCCATATGCCATCTTAAATGTAACTTTATTAAATTAAATGTATTTATTTACTTACAGTGTTCATGACTGTACTCTTTGAAGTGTATAGGATTTAGTCTAAAGCATTTATCCCCATAAGGACACTCCATTTTAGGTCTTTTGGTAGTTTTGTTATCTGAAAAAGAAAATATTGATGACTTGTTGAATTGAATGTGATTATTATGAGAATGAACGAATTTTTTGTAGGTAGGATATTGTTTATTACCTTCCGTGGCGTCTTTTCGTTTAGTTGGAGTACTCATATCGGGTATGTGGTAACAAAACAATTTTAATTTCTTATAAAGTTTCAAGAATATTTTACAGATTTTTTGGCTAGTTTGGCAACTATCAAATTCAAAATTGACTGATAGATATGACATGACATGACATCACATCATTCAACTTTGAAGTTGAAATTTCTGTTCTCGTTCTGAAATTATTGTATTTCGAAACCTATAAAAAAAATATTATCCTAAAAAAAACTCTTACAATAATAACATTAATGAGAGAAGAGTTTTTTATGCTTCGTTCAATGAATAATAAAAATTACCTTTTCAAGCTTGTGTGAAACAGAGGCAAGTATTACGTTTACGAACGAAACTGTTGTTGTCACTTGTTGTAAATGAAAATGTGGCCAAATCTAAAATATTTTTCAGAACGTTATCTTATTTTGCTCTTATTGGAATAATTATAAACATGAACTTGCGTTCAAAACTAAAAGTATATTTTAGCAAGTTACATAATTAAACAACTTGCCGGTAACTAGTGATAAACTTATCATTTAGTGTGAAACAGAGCCGATGTTTAGGTTAACAAAAGTAACATTTTGGTAGAATTCATTTCTTATCTTGGTAACCCCGACAAGCCACTCTTTCAGTCAGTCAAAAACATAGACTACTATGTCAAAAAATTGACAGAAACACCAAGTCTTATCAAAGTACTCTGTGAGAAACACACAGTGGTGATACGTTTTTCTTGATTTAAAAAAAATTAAAATTGTAAACAAGAAGCCGGCCGGTACCGCTCCAGATTTTATAACTTATCTACTGAAGTTTTCCCGTATTTGTCGTACAGAAAATAATTCAATCACAAGTAAGTTTTCTCGACATTTTGAAGTACTTACATTATTGTTGACCTATTACATTACATTTTCCTTAGAACTTGTAACATGATCCAATGTTTATACTATTAGGTATTTTTATGACATTTTTATCTCAAGGCCCGTGTTCTCGAATGAAGGATGCTGACTGTTTGGAATTTCAATTTAAAAGGGAATAGATTTCATATTAATACCAACGTTATGCATCTACTTATATTTTTAAATTCGAGATTTCTGACTAGCGTCTTTTTATAATGGGTGGTAAACTTACTGTAATACTGACAATATAGGTACTTACTAATATTAAAAATGCGTAAGTAACATTATCGGGCCTTTACGGCGGAACAGATTTCTATGAAATTTGGCACACAGGTACTTACACCAAAGGTTACAACATAGGCTACTTTTTATCCCGGTATGTAGTAAGTACCTATGTTCCCGTGAAATAACTTTTTGCCGAAGGTAAAATCTAGTTTAATATTTTTTCAAAAGAGATAAGTATGCAGGATTGTCGGATATACTTAGTTGAAGTTTAGTTAAAAACTGATGGATGCCCTGGAATAAAATCTAATTTTATTAATAGAGAACAAACAGCTCATTTATCAAATTTAATTTCAGTCGACAACATCCATCGGTTTGTTACTAAACTTCAACTATATCCGACAATCCTGCATACTTCTCTTTTGTCGACTGTACTTAGCTACTTATTTCTTTATTCCTTTAATTTATTTAAACAGGTAAAAATAACAAAATTAAATTCTAACATAACTAAAACTATACAGAAACTAGAAAATAGCGTCGAAAAACTCATCCGCATCGCTGTCGACTGGTAATGTACCCAAGAGACTGGCGGCATTACCACGTTGTATGGCGATGCTTAGCCTCTGGCCAAGGTAAAAGCCAGCCCTTGGGTCACGGGAAGTGTCAACCAGCCGTTTCTTTATTTAAAAATTATGTTAAGCTCTGAGATTACTTTTTTTTTTTTTTTATCTCTGGTTATTTTATTTTCACATTCAAGAACAGGCAATAACAGATTTGTGAAAATCCTGACAACTCAATTACCTAATTGTCAATTTCTTTTTCCAGTACCAACTTAAAATGGACAACGAAGAGTACGCGTCGTGTCCGTACAACCCCACACATCGCGTCCCTCGTTCCCGGTTGCAACACCACCTGATCAAATGCCAGAAGGTCAACCCAGAGCTCTGGATATGCCCCTTCAATGCCACACATCGTTACCCGGATTATTTAAAACACCAACATTACAATACGTGTCCTAGTAAACCGCTAGATGTGCCCAAATATTTGGCTAAGGAGGCGCAAACTGATACTATTGGAGCGATAACCGCACCCAAACCGTTGCTGCAAAAAGACTATTTGCCGGAAAATGATCCTGAGAATGATTATTGGGACTAATTTGAGTATTTAATGATTTGATTTCCATTTTAATAGTACAGTATAGAAGCATGACCGGTTTGAACTTTGCGTAGAAGACAAAGGCTGCCATACTCTCTTTTCATCTCCCTCTGTCAAGAGCTGCCAAGGACCAATCTGTATTAAAAGAGTCCAGCTCATCCTACCATCATCATCATCTGCCTAGCCTTTTCCCAACTATGTTGGGGTCGGCTTCCAGTCTAACCGGATGCAGCTGAATACCAGTGTTTTACATGGAGCGACTGCCTATCTGACCTCCACAACCCGGTTACTGGGTAATACAATACGCCTTGGTAAGACTGGTTGTCAGACTTTCAGGCTTCTGACTACCCGTAACGACTGTCGAAGATCCACGAATGACATGACAGCCGGGACCAATGGCTTAACGTGCTTTCCGAGCCACGGAGGGGTCACGGTATGTAAAGATGGTCACCCATCCACAAACCAATATATAGCCACGGGCCCATCCTGCCATCTGCGTCTTTGAAAATATTTTATTTTTAGGAAACTTTTTTTTAATAATTTTTTTTAGGAACCATATGGTAAATTGGTAACATGAGGTGAGTGTAAGTGAGAGAACATGCGCGAACCCTCGGAGAGCCTTTGTTTAGACCGGTCATTATTTCTATTTTGTAATTTTTTTTTTATGGATTTTGTGTTTGAAGAAGCTTGTGATTGGTCAGTGAAACTGAGTATAAAAATGTTGATAAATACCTGTAAGTACCTAGTATAAGTAACTATATAGCACTGTGTGACTGAAACCCGCATTTAAGTCACGCTTTTCTGTGACTTAAGTAGTCCCATTTTACACAGAAAAGCTTGACTTAAGTGCAGGTCACATGAAATAGTATATGATATGTGTGACTTAAGTAGTATATTAATGTACGGCATTTAGCACCCTCGCTACGTTCGCGTTCACTTGTAATGAATATTTTTTGGAATACTTAGTAGACACTATTGAATGTGCCATTTTCCTTAGGCGGTAGAGAAGCTGATGCGAACCTCAGAAGGGACGCCTGTAGGATAGTGTCCTATGGTGCTCTCTGCACTGATAGATTTAGTTCCAACAACCTGCTAGAGTTTACTTGAGACCTGAGCAGCCCCCTCCCGACCTCCTCGCTGTTACCGCTCTCGCAATCGACGCCTCAGTACATTTTTCAAATAAACCAATTACCTCCTCCTCAAGTCGTACTCCTCATTACTGAGGGTCGTGATCCTCCCTTGAAAACATCTTTTTCCTGACGATGTTTCGCCATCTCTGTCTATACTTGGCCAGGTGAAGTGCATCATGAAACGTGTCAACCATACCATAATCAGCCTATAATGTTCCCACTGCTGGGACACAGGCCTCCTCTCAATGAGAGGGAGTGGGCTGTAACCCACCACGCGGGCCCAGTGCGGGTTGGTGGATGTCACATGTCTTCGAATTTTTGGTTCTAGGACATGCCGGTTTCCTCACGATGTTTTCCTTCACCGTTTTGAGAGCAGTGGTGATGAAATAATTTACACAAAGTAAAGCGCCTGTCTGGGTTCGAACCTACGACCTACAACTCGTAAGTCGTGTCCGTGACCACTAGGCCACCACTGCTCTTTGTGTCATGAGAAGAGCTTATCTGATCGGACCAACGCAAAGGGCTGCGACTTCTTGGTCGTTTACCATCCACCAAGTACAGGCACTTTTGAATTGTCAAGGGGTCGGTCAGTCAGAAAGATGAAGCTAGTTGCCCATTCCAAAGCGTAGTAGGTACAGTCAACAGCAAAAGTAGATGATCAAAATCAGAAATTCAATACTAATTAACTCAGAACTGTATGGCAGAGCTGTTGCTGTTGTTGTTGTTGAGCTATGTGCAGAGACTGTGTGGCTGTGTGGCAGAGTTCTGACGCAAACTCCGTTCATTAGTAGGTATTTCATTTCTGATTTTGATCATCTACTTTTGCTGTTGACTGTACCTACGGAGAAGAACGGGCAAGAAACTCCACGGACACAATCATAAAATTGTTACTAAATAGTGGTTACATCATTCATGTAGAAATTTTACATGTGAGAATGATGTAGAATGACGTGCACGTTAAAAGAGTCCGTAATAAAAAGATTCTATAAAAACAATAAAAAAAAAACAATTCAGAAAGTTAGCTCTTTTGGGTTGTAGGTATGTACCTAGTTTATAAAAATCTCATTCAGACTGCAATTTATAAATTCAGCTAGAAAATGTGACCTATTCGAAATATTTTTTTTTAAGTTCATGTAGTTTTTTAAGTTTAAAGTTTTTTATTTTAAGTAAAAATATTTTTTCGTAAAAATGTTTTTTTAAGTCCTAAGAATATTGTAAGATTATTTTCGTTGTGACATTAATATAATTACCATTCTTAAATTTTAAGATTTAAAATATGTTATCAAACTCAGTCATGTAAGAATTTAATTTTTTTGATTTTTTTTTTAATTTTCTATTCTATTCTAACCCCCATGGGACAAAGGCGTGAATTTATTACGTAGTAATACGTAGAAAAAAAAGGTGACCAAGTCGCACACGTAGGGTTCCGTACCACAAGGCAAAAAACACAGAAAACAACACGTTTCGTGTGTGGAGTGCTTAAATTTTTAATTTCATTGTTTTTATAACGACAATCGAAATACACACTGAAAATTTCAACTGTTAGTGTCTCAACAAACTATGCCGAAGTTACGCGACCGAAGTTCGGCATGATTACGCCTGCAATGCTATTTAACGCAACGTAATTTCGCCATAATGTGTCGTCAGTAATTCAAATAGCATTGCAGGCGTAATCATGCCGAATTTCGGTCGCGTAACTTCGGCATAGTGTGTTTAGACACTTACGGTTCATGAGATACAGCCCGCTGTCAGACGGACAGACGGTCGGAAAGAGGAGGGTCCCGTTGCTTCCTTTGAGTACGGACCCCTAACGTGAAGGCTATATAATGGGTCTCTTTACACCCTTTAAGAGCTTTTCGTACATGGAGAGGTCAGATTCACAGATTGTAATTTAATAGCTTTATGTGTCTTGGCGTACGTACTGTATACACAAGACAACCATGAGAATGAGAGGTTTTCTTTTTGAGTATTAAAAAAAAAAATAGTTTCCTAGAACTCTGTAGAGGGCGTTATACTGACTACGTTACTAGGTGACAAAGCCAAAACGCTTAGAAAAAAATCATTGCGTCACGTCACATACGCTCGTTGACTGACACTTTCGTTTGCTTTCGTTTTTCGATCTCAAAATTACATCCAAGTGAAATAATAAAAAAAATATGTGAAGTTCCGTTCCTTGCAGTAACTTACCAAGGTCAGCGCCATCTATCCAGCGACTAGGGAAGAGTTAAAAAAAAAAGGAAAATCCCTCATTCTAGACCTGCAGGGTAATTACGTAACACACTATCAGTAGCAATGGGTTTCATTTTGACAGTTCAACAGCATTCATTGCGTTGTTTACGTTGTCGAGTAGACACATTTCTCGAACATAAATGGAGCAATGGATTAGCAATATGCTGCAAAATTATTCAAATTGAACGTAATAGTGTGTTACGTAATAATTGGGTGCAGGCGGTCTAGAATTCTCATGGTAGAAATATAAGGACTGTCTATAGCCAAATTGATTAATCTTCAAATACGTAAACATTGACTTTTAACACTGAATTTAAAACCTATTTCACCAGCTCTGGATAGGCACATACTATCCGCCAGATAATTAAACCAGGACTTATCTGGAGATGGTGAAATTGGCCCTGACTTTGGTACTTATTTTTTATATTTTAAGGAAAATATTAAAACTGTTCGTTCAGTAGATAATGCTGTGTTTTATTTATTACATTATATTTATGTAGTATTGTTTATTACCGAGCTGGTAATAGGTTGGACTAAGACACTTGTGAGAACACTAATAGGGTTCAAAATAAAACCACAATTGTGTCCTGATCTAAGCTGGTATATTTAATTAAAATTGCGAGACCCTAACCAAATCGTGGTAACGAAACCATAGTGAGATCTAATTCGACGCCAACGCCATCTATCGAGCTTGACCTCAAACCTTTGAACTTTTACAATAAATCAATCACTATGGCTTCTTCATGAACATACCGCCCACCAAGGACATTTAGTGACGGAATGTCCTTCTTAAATTATCTTTAAGTCTAAAATTTGCACTTTGTAAACAGTATAAGCTAAAAACTTCCAAAAAACAATAAAAATAAACAGTTCTAAATATCTAAAACAATTGTAAAAACTTATTATCTAGTTAAAATATGCGATAAAGATATAAACAACGTAAAACTAAACCTATAAAAGGTATAAAATAAAACATGGTAAACTTTGTAAATAGACATTTGATCTTAAGAATAATCAATGATTTGATCTGCAGAAGTTTTACATAAACTTGGTAAAAACTAAACAATTCATTGAGCTAATGGTAAAACACATAATCTAGAAGTAGGTCTCTTAATTGTTGAGGATTTAGTGCGCAATGTGACCACACGGGTGACGTTATCATCACCGGGGTGTTTCTCCACAACCCGTCCTAACAACCAACGGCTTGGCGGTAAATCATCTTCCTTAATCAAAACAATGTCCCCGATATTGGGCTCCGGAACTTGGGAAGACCATTTGTATCTGTTCATGAGATTTGACAAATACTCTTTGGACCATCGTTTCCAAAAAGACTGCATCATTCGTTGAACTAATTGCCACCGAGTCAAGTAATTTACATTTGAACTTTCGTAATTTCTATCTGGCACATGAACTATCGGTTCGCCGATCAGAAAATGCCCAGGGGTTAGTGGCAGCGGTTCACCAGGATCAGCAAAGTTAATAACGCTTATCGGTCGCGAATTTAAGCATGCTTCTACTTGGTTGAGGAGTGTAGACATTTCCTCGTACGTAAGTGTAGAGTCGCCGATGACTCTTTTAAGGTGAAATTTGGTGGACTTTACACCTGCTTCCCAAAGACCACCGAAATTGGGAGCATGAGGCGGTATAAAATGCCACTCAGTATTGTTTGCTTCCAGGTGTTCTGCTATTGCTGGCTGTATAGAGGCCAAATGTTGTAACTCTCTGGAGGCACCTACGAAGTTGGTGCCATTATCGCTCCACAATTTAGCGCAGTGACCTCGTCTCGACACAAATCGCCGAAAGGCAGCTAAAAATGCCTGTGTGCTCATATCACTGGCGACCTCTAAGTGAAGAGCACGGGTGGACATACAAACGAAAAGGCATATATAGCCTTTGTATGATCGATGACCACGGCCTTTTGTCGTTCTTATGCTTATGGGTCCAGCATAATCCACTCCACTATGCAAGAATGGTCTTGCTGGTCTACATCGAACTGATGGAAGATCACCCATCAGTTGATTTCTGACGCTAGCCCTCTGTCTTGCACAAATTACACATTTGCGAACATATTGTTGGATTAGAGATCTAGCACCTATTATCCAATAGGCTGACCTTAAGAAGTTTGACAGCAACTGAGGACCACCATGCAGTGTTTTTTCATGCGCATCTGCGACTATAAGATGAGTCAGATGGCTAGAATGTGGTAGGACTATCGGATGTTTCGAATCTTCGTCCAGTTCCGACTTTGCAAGTCGTCCTCGAACTCTCATGATACCCTTTTTATCAAGAAACGGGCAAAGTGATTTCAGTTTACTCGATTTAATATTTAAATATCCCTTTTCTGTTAACTGTGTATATTCTGCTGTAAATATCTCTGTTTGTGTCTTCTTTATACAGGTTTCTAATGCTGCTTCTATTTCTTGATTCTTCAAATATGTACTATTGTATTTCTCCTTCTTTAAAAATCGTCGGCAATACGCAACTACTCTAACTAATTTTCGTAGACTAGAATAATTTTCTAGAATTACGTGATCTGAAGTTACAGCTGCGTGAGCCTTTACTGTTTGTTCTAAATCTATTTTCAAATCATTTGGCCTTTTGTACTCAATTATTTTGTTTTTCAGAAATGGCGGCCCAGAAAACCATAACTCATTACTAACCAATGAACTGGGTAGTATTCCCCTTGAAGCGCAGTCTGCTGGATTCTCTTTGGTCGACACGTGACACCATTGAGATGAACTCATTGCACCCAATATTTCAGCAGTTCGATTCGCAACGAACGTTTTCCACCTGCTAGGGTGACTGTTTAGCCATGACAGCACTACAGTCGAATCAGTCCAAGCTGAAATCCTCTCCTTTGGTATGTTTAAGACCTCTGCAGACTCTGTTAATAGCTTTGCTAAGAGTACTGCACCACATAACTCCAATCGAGGAATGCTGACTTGTTTGATTGGAGCAACTCTTGTTTTTGCAACCAACAATGAAACATGAACCTTGCCTGTGGTATCAATTAACCTCAAGTAAACGACTGCTGAGTATGCAGCTTTTGAGGCGTCACTAAAACCTTGCAATTCCAGATCATCAGTTGTACTAGTCCTAAGCCAACGAGGTATCCGAACTTTGGTAAGTAATTTTAACTCTTCGCGGTAAGTACTCCACTCTGTTATTAATTCCGTAGTTAGTTCCTCATCCCAACTAACACCTGCGAGCCATAACTTCTGGATGAACACCTTTGCTACAACCACACTAGGAGCTAACCATCCTAATGGGTCGAACAAACGAGCTATATCTGATATGATAGATCTTTTTGTTACAGGTGTCGTCGTCAGCGGTGGGAGATTTACTGCGTACTGAAAAGAATCTTCGTGGCGGTTCCAGGTGAGTCCCAAAATTTTTGTAGTAGTATCTAGTTTAATTTCTCTGTCCTTATTATTTATTTCCCTTTCCTTTACTATCATGTCCTGTTTGTCCTTATTCATAATGTCCTCATTTTTTATGTTTTCTTGACCTGTTTGCAGAATTCCTTCATTCCTAACCGTAGAACCTATTTTATCCAATAATTGTGAATTATTACTATTCCATTTTTGTAATGTAAATCCTCCTTTTCCTAATAATTCTACCATTTGATTACAGATTTCGACACCCTCTTCGATGTTGTTACATCCAGTCATTAAATCGTCCATATAAAAACAATTTAAAACTCTGTCTGCTGCAAGTGGGAATTTGTCTCCTTCATCATATGAGACCTGATGGAGCGATCTAACTGCTTGGTATGGTGCAGAGGCTGTCCCGAAGGTCACCGTTATCAGCTCATAATCTCTGACCGGCTTTGCAGGATCGTCTCGCCAGAGTATTCGCTGGAAGACTGCATCTTCATCGGCTATTCTAACTTGACGATACATTTTAATGATGTCCGCCACTATACCAATAGCATGCATTCTCCATCGCAAAACAGTGTGTCTTAAATCTGCTTGCAGCGTTGGACCTACCATTAGAGTGTCGTTTAGTGATACTCCTTTTTTATTCCTTTCTGAGGCGTTAAAAACAACACGAACCTTAGTCGTGGTCTTGTCATTTCTTATCACCGCGTGGTGTGGTAGATAAACGGCTTTATCTTTACTATCCTCATCTTTTACAGGTCTCATGTGTCCTAATTGTAAGTATTCATTAATTACCTCTATATATTTTTCTTTTAAATCTGTATCCTTACTTAGTCTTTTTTCTAATGATTTAAATCTTGTTTCAGCTATATCACGGGAACTTCCGGCCTTACAAGCAGGTTCTTCATCTCGGAATGGCAATCTTACAATGTATCTGCCTGTATCATCTCTCTTAGTAGTTTTAGTATAGAATTCTTCACACCTTTGCTCTTCTGGATTAAGTAATTTCCTTGTACTGCTTTTTTCTTCGATCTCCCAAAATTTCTTCAAAATGTCATCTTCATTGAACTGTGCACAATGTACCTTTATATTTTTTGTGTGATGCTTTGAACTCTCACTACTTGGACTGACTAAACCTGAAAGGACCCACCCTAGAGTAGTGCTCTGTGCGATGAGAGTGCCAGATGGACTCTTGACTATACCTTCCTTTACAATGTAGCAGTAAGCATCTGCACCCAAAAGAATATCTATTCTATTGGGTGTGTTAAAATTAGGATCTGCTAGACGCAGATCGTTGATGGCAATCCAATCCAATGAACTTGTGTTTACACTTCTTTCAGGCAAGTAGGAGGTGATTTTACTCAAAACGTAGGCATCTATTTTAAGTTGAAAATCGAGATCAATTGTTGACTCAATTGTCAGATTTACCATGTGCTTCGCAATGGTTGATCTATCGTCACCTAAGCCTGAAACGAGACCTCTAACTGGAATTTTCTTTAATCTAAGAAGTTGAACTGTGGCCTCTGTAATAAAACAAGCCTGTGAACCTTGGTCTAGTAATGCTCGAACTATTTGAAATTCACCCGTCTTGGACTCGGCTTTTATTAACGCTGTTGCTAATAAAACCTGTCTGGGTTTAGAGACCTTGCCCGTAGACAAGCATGCGACTATAGGATTATCACTAGTTGAAGAACTAGTGTTATCTGTAGCCGGCTTTACGGTAGCCTCTCGGCCTTCATTCTCTCCGTTAGGTTCTCCATTAGGGTGCAGCAATGAGTGGTGGCGCTTGTTGCAAACTTTACAGACGGTTTGCTTTTTACAGTCGTGTACTCTATGATTGCTGCCCAAACAATTAAAACAAATTTTATTTTTTACTACAAATTCGCGTCTATTTTCTGTGGGCTGTTTTGCAAATTGCTTGCAGAAACACAGCTTGTGGACTTCCGAGCAGTATTCGCAACGCATATTGGAGGGCTTTGTGGCTAGCATTGCTTTCGAACTATGAACCTGTGAACTATTACTGGCCTGGTGAGCCGCGGCTTTTCTCGGCTCTATACATTCTAATGCACGGAAACGACTTTCCATAAATATTTTAAGTTCCTCAAAGGTGGGCAACTTGTTGCTTAAATCGTTAGAACTGCTTAACTCCCATTGTTTTCGCGTTTCATTATCTAATTTGAACGTTACTATATGAATGATGATAACGTCCCATGTACTCACATTGATGTTCAAATTTGTAAGCGCATTAAGGCAGTCACTTGTGGTATCTAACAGCTCCTTTATTGCGGTAGCTGATTCTACATTTAATCGCTTCTGGCTGAACAACCTTTTTAAAATACAATTGACTAGGTACTTTTTATTCGCATAACGTTTTTCTAATTGAGACCAACATTCGCTGTAGTTGGCGTCTGTGATTGGTGTATGCCTAATCAACTGTTCGGCTTCACCAGTGAGATGGCCTTTAAGATAGTGCAGTTTTTGCACATTATCTAACGATGCGTTATTGTGTACAAGCGACTTGAAAAGATCGTGAAAGGCGTTCCATTCACTGTATTTGCCAGAAAAATTGGGAATTGTGATCTTGGGCAACTTTACTAATGAATTGGATGGCTTAGAAGAATTATTATTGTTAGATCCACTATTTTGTGGTACCGGTTCTCTAGGATTAATCTTATTTAGCGTTGCTTTCATCAGACATTTACATGATATATATGTATCTTCGGTGGAATCATAAATATCGTCCACCTTTTGACCTATGTCGTCTATCTCAAAATGACCATAAAGTTGAGATTTGGTTTCCTTAAATGAAGACCAATCACTTTCTAATAATTCAAGCCTTGTTTCGATATATTCTACTGTCAATCTATCCTTAGGACTCTTTTTAAAATTAATGAATGCCTTTTGTATAACACTTTGGAGGTTTTTCAATATATTAACTTGACCTTCCATCGTGATGAACAATAAAAATATTAAAAATAATTATATAATAAACTAAATATGTATGTAAAGTTCAACAAAACCTTTTAAAGGAAATCCTAGATTGAGACGTAAAAACATTCAAGTTTGTTATGTACTGATTTTTTCTAAGTCTCAATAACAGCGAAAATTTTTACAAGTGTTTTTAAAACAAATGCTGACTGGTAGAAATCGGGCATAGGTTTAGGTTCCCCGTTCCACCGTTTTTAATAAAACTATTCTAAGTCCTTAACTAACATGCACAATTTTAAAGCTAAGTCCAAATATTTATCTAAATGATAAAGTAAAAATCTTCTTTAAAATAAAGTTCAAAATTGTCTGGCAAAATCTTCTTAATCACTGCTACTATTATTTATTAAAATGTACTCACGTTTACACTTCACTCACACTTGCAAGTTGATTTAATTCGTAGGGTATCACTGGTGGCGCCCCCTGTGGCGTCACTTGGAACTTCAACTGCCTGTTGATGACGTCGATTTCGTTCACCTTGCTGAACGAAACTGCCGCCTGAACTCGAACACCGATCTTCTATTGGACTCCTAGTGGCGCCCTCTGCGGCGTCACGTTGAACTATTCCACAGCGGCTGAGCTCGTCCACCTTGCTGGACAAAGCTGTTGCTGCCTCTGCGGGATGCCCGGTACTCCTGTCGCAGCGATCCACTGCGAGTACACTGGGCTGCGGTCCAAAGCTGGCACCGCTACCTTCAAAAACTTCAGACTTTCTGGGTCTGATCCAGGGTCGATGGACCAATGTTTATTACCGAGCTGGTAATAGGTTGGACTAAGACACTTGTGAGAACACTAATAGGGTTCAAAATAAAACCACAATTGTGTCCTGATCTAAGCTGGTATATTTAATTAAAATTGCGAGACCCTAACCAAATCGTGGTAACGAAACCATAGTGAGATCTAATTCGACGCCAACGCCATCTATCGAGCTTGACCTCAAACCTTTGAACTTTTACAATAAATCAATCACTATGGCTTCTTCATGAACAAGTATACCTACCTATGTACAGACGCCAGCACATCAAGTTGCTACAATCTGTCAGATTTCTTTAATAGATTTTCGACTTTATTGCTAAAGAATAAGGTTCAAGGTTGATTGGGAAAATCTGACAGTTTCGGGTAGGTCGACCTGCTGGCGTCTGTACGTGTATTAGCGGGGTTTTCATTTTGACAGTTCAACAACATTCATTGCGTTATTTACGTAGTTGAGCAGACTTCCGGACATAAGAAGCAATGGATTAGCAATATCCTTCAAAATGATTCATGTGTCGTGCGGTCGTCCATTATTAGCGTAGACAGAGTAATCTATAGACTCATGGTATCCGTGTCACCGAAAGGGACAAAAAATTCCGGCAATCTTCATCATACTAACATTTTTACAGCTTATTACACTGCACCTTACTATTGTCACAGTTGCGCAAATGTAATAACATTGAATTATGCACGAAAAAAATCTTATTTTCCGTTTAATCGCGGTGTAGTTTTTATTATTTCATTCATAAACATCAAACTTGTTGTGCACATTGATGTGCTTAGCCGACACGCAGTAAGGGACAGAAATATTTTTACTCTGTCTCTTTTCTTTGCTAGTGACGTTAATATATTTCTCTTTTTCTTGTGCGAATGAAAAAGAAGATATGCAGTTGTTTACGAGTACCTAGCGCTAAGCCTAGAAATAAGACAACGAATTCGAACCTCCTGCACAGCAGTAGTCTATAGTTTACTCTGTCTACGATTGAAATGAAATGAAATGATGATTTATTTGCAAGAATGTAGGTACAAAAATATGGTGTTAAGTAAACGAAGGATCCAGTACATTCTACCGTCAGGCATGCAAAAATAGTTTTTTTTTTATAATTATCATGAAACAATCATAAAAAAAGAAAACACAAATATTTAACTAACATCAAATTATTAAATAATAGAAAAGTATAAATCATTCAATTTGTAAGTTCAATTATTGGTAAACAATGTCAATAATATAATCAATAATTAGTCAATATTACAATGTCAATAATAAGTTAATAAAATGTCAGTAAATGGTCAATAAATTACCCAATAATCCATATAAAGTCAATAATAGTAAGTTAATAATTAGTCAATAATATAAAGAAAATTAATTAAAATTAAAAACATTGTAGATGATTAATAATCATATAGATTTGTCATTTAAAAATTCATCAATTGTGTAATAACATTTTTCAAGTAGCAATTTATATAATTTCTTTTTAAATATCTGTAATGTACTATTTTTTATATCATCAGGTATTTTATTGAAAATCCTCGGTCCCATATGCATAATACTCTTTTTCAGCAGTGCTGTTTTAAATTTGCCAGTATATAAAAGATTTTTATATTGCGATCTTAATAATGTTGGCCTTGTTGAGTGATCAATATTTGAACAGAATAAATTTCGATTACTTTTAACAAACAGTCCTATTTCCAAAATATAGAGCGATGGAAAGGTTAGTATGCTAAGGGATTTAAACATAGGAACGCAGCTCTCTGTTGAATTGATTCCAGTCAGATTATTAGAATTACATTTAAATTAAAATGATAAGTGGACTGTAAAACATAGTAATTCTGTTATATTATCTTATCTAACTTCCTGAATCAGCCGATCGTTAAGTCCGCACCCTTCGCCCAGATAACATCTAAATACCTAGGTTTTACTGTTGTATTTTTTATATAATAGAAGTGTCACTGACTCTGGCAGAGCCACCATCAGGAATTTAATTTCGATAACACAAAAAATTTGTCGCTAATTAGTCTAAATTTGTCGCCAAATATCAGAATTTGTCGGTCACTGGTTCAAAAGATATAAGGGTTTTTAAGTGGCCGATCTGGAGAGTCTCCCCAGCGGGGCCACTTAAAAACCCTATCCATATCTCAAGAACTAGGGCACTAGCGAAGATCTGTTTTCTCCCATATTTATATACATCATCTGTGAAAATTTCAACTGTCTAGCTATCACGGTTCATGAGATACAGCCTGGTGACAGACGGACAGTGGAGTCTTAGTAATAGGGTCGCGTTTTTACTCTTTGGAACCATAAAAATAAATTAATTTAATGTTTTTTTTTCTGTGGGGTCATCGACCGCAGTTATTGTAGGTAGTCATTTGAAATATCGATTAAAAAAAATTGTTTTATAGTTGTGTAAACTTCACAGGGTTTCGATGTAAACACGATAAAACAAAAGAAAACAGATTTTCTCCACTCAAACTTCACGTGACAAAACTACCAGCAGCGGTCATTGAGTCCCAAAAAACTAAAATCAAATAATTTTATTTTATCGTGTTTACCCATCACATCTGCAGAGTTTCGCTAAGTAGTCTAATTTGACCCTATAAAGGCTGAATAAAAAAATATATTGAAAAATTTAGGCATGGAGAGAGGTGTACTTACTCATCATCATCATTTCAGCCGAAAGACGTCCACTGCTGGACATAGGCCTCCCCCAACCACCTCTACTTCGACCAGTTCTGTGCTTCTCGCATCCAACGGCAGTGCCGGATTAAGACTACTTGATGCTCTAAGCAATCCACGCCTGTAGGCCCTCCTATACCTACTAGTCGCCTCGTATTTTTCCAAAACATCGACGAGCGATTTGTAAAGATTGGCGCACATCTCTAGAGTGACTTTTGGGTCTTGTATTATCTTGCTGATAAACAGCCTTGCCTTTCATGTGCTAGCAAATAGTCCTACTGTTTCGGTGCGGTGCCCCCCGAGACGTGATGCCCTAAGCAATTGCTTAATTTGCTTATGGGCTAATGCGGCACTGTCCAACGGGTTCCTGCGGTCTTCACAAGGTCGGTGCACCTACTAACAAAAGATTTTTTTTTTAAGTCGGCTAATAAGGAGTTTGTACGCGAACGAAGTCACAGCGACCACAATTAGAAGACTACATAGGAGATGGCGATGGCGGAACGAGCTGGATAGGTTCCGTCAAAACTGGAAGGAGGACGCGCAGGGTTGCCAAAGATGGAAGTAGTGGAGGCAGAGGCCTTTGCCCAGGATTGAGACAGCGTAGGCTAATTTAAAAAAAAGTAGGTATTTTCCTTTTAGAGGGTGGAGAGAGGTGTACTACTAACAGAGGATTTTTCGAATAAGTACTTCATTCCTGAGGGCATAAAAAACAGTGGCACTCTGGGAGTGCCGATAGAAGTGAAAACAAAACACAAACAGAATACTTTGCCATCATTCACTGACATATCGGATTAGGTACATCCCGAGGACAGCCAAACCTATCCGAGGCGGGTATTTTATAATCGTCTTATAAACAAAACACGCGCGGTGTTGCTTACGGTGACAGTGGCGCGAGTTTATTGTTTTTTTCCCATATCAAAAAATTGCCAACGCGCCTAAAGAATTGTTCACTTCAAAAAGGAGTTTGCACGCGAACAAAGTTACAGCAACATTCACACAAGCTATCAATGACTACATCCATTTATCATTATTTTATCATTTCAAAATTACCGATAGCAAAGATAGTGAATAACTTCGAAAATATTTAGTGTTCACCTGCTAAGCAATACATAGATACATTTAGGTTTTTTTTTAACAATTATTTACGTTTATCCATGTTTAAAGTTACATTTATTCGTGTTAAAGTTACGTTTAGTTCAGTGTAAGTTGTATAATAGGTCATAGTGTGTTTTTTTTTATTGTTAGTTGGTGATGATATTTTACTTGTTGTGTCAAAAGTTACGTAAAATATTTTTATCAATAAGTGATTAGAGGATTGTTCTTTGGCGAAGTGCATAAAGATTTAAAGTGTGTGATTAGGATTTTTTCGGGAAACCATGGTTTTGTTGTATTGTAAGTACCTATCTATCTATTAGTTGTAAATAATTAATAGCAGCAGGCTACCTCGTTGATTTAGTGGTTGTAAGCGCGCCTGCTGAGCGGGACTCTCGGGTTCGACTTCGACCCTGCTTCAGCTGACCCACTTTTTATCTTCGTAAACGAAGATTCCTACAGGCAGGGCTCTGAACCGGTTTAAAAAGAGCGGTTAATTTCGATTAAGTACCGGTAAATATATCGTTCCTTCATTAACCGGTTAAACAAGTGAACTGTTCTTATGAAACCTAAATGATAAAGGTTACCGGTTACTTAAGCACAAATTAACCGGTTAATTCCGTATCTAATAAAATTTTGTAACTAAATGATATCGCAACGTCCAGACCGTGCTCGCGAGAGTGGCGGGGGCCGGGGGGGGTTCAAACTTGGTTTTAACCGGTTAATTTCCACTAACAAAACCAAAATTCATGAAAAACCGGTTTCCCGCATAAACCGGTAAAAACCGGTAAAGTGGAAACCTTAACCTAAATCGATTTCGGTTTGGGGTCAATGACCGTAACCGGTTAAGAATTTCAACCGGTTTCCGAGCCCTGCCTACAGGTCCGTCAGAAAGTAGTCATACTTCGAAGTGAATCCTACACCCGATTAATTAACTGTTTTAGACGGGCAAAACACTTTGGAAGTAGGGGCAACTGTCAAATCATTGTTTTAATTCATTGTTAGTTCGGGCCCTAAACTAATCTTCTGTCTGTGTGATACGGAGTAGTAATTGCCCGTAACTTCGAAAAAAACTACGGACTTCGTGAATAAGGAATAGGCCTCTAGTTACAATAGCAGCCAGAAATCTGGATTTGTACAGATTTGCACATCAAGCTACCCGAAACTGTCAAATTTTCCCAATCAACTTTGAACCTTATGCTTTAGCGGTAAAGTTGAAAATCTATTAAATAAATTTGACAGATTGTAGTAGCTTGATGTGTGGCGTCTGTACCTGGATGAAAATACTCTCGCCCTCCAATACATACCTACTTATTAGACAAATGGAGGCCAGTTTTGAAAACGTTCAAAATCTAGTCGGTATGAAAACGTACCTAAATTAGAGGTATTTTTGATACCAAAAGGGTATCGTGTAGCCGGGTCAGCGGGATTGTCCGAAAGGGTTACCGCTGGCCCGGAACATAAAGGGCTAAGGAAGGAACACGGGTGGGTTTTAGACAGTAAGAGTCTGACACTCCCTTCCGCTCCACCCAGAGCGGGATGAGTCATTTGATGATTTCCCAAACAAAAAAAAAAAGGTTTCGTGTGTACCACGATACCCTTGGTAAGACTGGTTGTCTTTCGGGCTTCTGACTTCCCGTAACGACTGTCAAAGATCTATAAATGACCAATGCGTGTCTGTGTGTGAGGGGCCCCCGTGACTAAATAATAACAGCCGCATGCACAGGTCGATAAATCAGGCTTGCCGCGGTTGGTCTGTCGATGGGTGACCATCTTTACATACCGTGAGCCCTCCGTGCCTTGGAAAGCACGTTAAGCCGTTGGTCCCGGCTGTCATTCGTGAATCTTTGACAGTCGTTATGGGTAGTCAGAAGCCCGAAAGTCTGACAACCAGTCTTATCAAGGGGTATCGTATTACCCAGGAATTGGGTTGTGGAGGTAAGATAGGCAGTCGCTCCATGTAAAATACTGGTATTCAGCTGCATCCGGTTAGACTGGAAGCCGACACCAACATGGTTGGGAAAAGGCTAAGCAGATGATGCGTGTCTGTGTGTGTTGAATATAATGGTAGCATAATAATAATAGGATTAAACATGCCCCAAGTAATAAACTGGCGTTCAAAGTGGGTAATCAGCCGGCTTGTCAGAAAGCCTTCCAATTTGCTTATGGGTGAATATCCCCACAGCAAATTTTACGCGTCCACGTTGAGAATCGAGGTGTTAAATGATAGGATGTTTCTTATTTTTTTTTATAGTAAACTACGTAACTTGGTTCAATTAGGGCCACATTTTTTTTTTATAATTGTGTATTTAAATAATCAGGAAAAAAAAAATCGCCTTGTAATTCAAGTTAGGTGGCTTGTCCCAGTTCCATTTTTTGATATAATTGCATTCACCAAAGTAACAATTTGCTATACAATAAAAAATTAACAAGTTCGTTAGTGTATGCTTATGACACCATTATCTAAAAACAATTAACTGTATTAGAAAATCTAATTTAAAAGCACAGGATACTCGATCAAAGTTTGTCCAAGCAAAAATCAAAATTTTGGTGGCACATATTCAACATACTATAAAATGAAGTTTCGTGCGTGTGCGATCAATCGCGTTTTATTATTTCACATCTCTCAGTCATGCACCGGCACTTGCGTGTAACAGGTGTGTGATTAGTGCTCTGATTTTCCGCCAAAAACGTAAGTATCATCTTGGGTGGCACGGGGGACAAGAATTGTTCAATTTTTGGTGGATCGATTTGCTGTTAATTTTAAAGTGTTTTAATAGTAAGGTACACATTATAGGTAGTGATTTGGGTTACGCATAAATCAGTGATATTAAATAAATTGTAACTTAAAACCCCTATTTTTAAAGATTTTTTTTATATCTGGTTTCAATGTTGGTGGCTCAATTTTGGTGGTATTGGTGGCGTTTTCACGACACCAAAATTGAAAACTAGCCACCAAGTTTTAAGTATATACTGTAAGTATTGTTTGTACCTATAAAGCCAGTTTTTAAGTTGAAAGTCAGTTTGATTAGCAAATAAATAAATATTATGTACCTACTTGGCAGTACCTAAGTGGTCTATTATTATAAGGACCTAGCTTCATATTTTTAGAATGCCAAAACAGACCACCGAAGAGAGGCTGCTTAAAAAGAGAATGGCAGAAAGAAGAATAATAGTAAATAATAATAATGCAGTCATGCATGTAAAGCGAGGGGAGATTATGGAATCCGAGGGAATTCAACTCTCCGATTCCATAAGCCTCAGATCCCTCTCCTCATCCGAAAGCTATACTGCTGTACTCTTTCGGCATACTCAAATGGACTCAGACCAAACTCGACGCCCTGGATAGAAGAGTCCGTACACTACTGACCGCAAACCGGATGCATCACCCACGATCATCGGTGATGAGACTGTATATCCCGCGGAAGTGTGGGGGTCGAGGCTTTTTAAATGCGAAGACCCTCCACAACCGCGAGGTGTGCAGTCTCAGGGAATATTTTTTAAAAGCCGAAGTGGGTATGCACCGTGATGTGGTCGCAGTGGACATGGGACAATCACCCCGCTCTCCATGGCTAAAGAGAACTGGCGCAAACCTGTAGTACTTTCTACTGATGACCGCAAGAAGGTATGGCAAAGCTTCACGGGCGCTTCTATCGGGCTCTTCATGAGCCCGGTGTAGACTTCTTAGCGTCCGTATCCTGGCTACGTTTTGGTGACCTTTTCGGGGAAACTGAAGGTTTTGTCTGTGCAATTATGGACGAAGTTATCTTAACGAATAACTACCGGAGACATATTATGAAGGACGGGACGGTTGACGTGTGTCGGGCATGCCATTGTCCGGGTGAGTTTATCAGACATATTATATCTGGTTGTTCTCGTCTGGCTTACGGCGAGTACTTGCACAGACATAACCAAGTAGCTAGGATTATTCACCAGCAACTTGCTTTGAAATATAAACTTGTGGATTCTGAGATACCGTACTACAAGTATGTGCCCGATCCAGTTCTTGAAAATGTACTGGGATCGGTCTATCATTACTGACAGGACTATTGTTGCCAATAAACCTGATATAGTAGTGATAGACGAGATAATGATTGTCGATGTTACCATTCCATGTGACGGGAACCTCGTGAAAGCTGAGAAAGAGAAGCAAATTAAATATCTCGACTTAGCACACGAGGTTGTTGACATGTGGAATGTGAGCTCGGCTATCATTGTGCCGATTGTCGTATCGGCTAATGGACTGATGGCCGAAAGCCTCGATTAACATCTATCGAGGCTCTCGTTAGGCGGTTGGGTCAAGGGCCTGATTCAGAAGGCAGTACTCCTCGATACGGCTCGCATTGTGAGGAGGTTCCTGTCTCTGGAGCCCTAACCACCGATAGCTTGGACCCTGCTCCCGACACCGGCAGATCGCTATTTTTTTATATTTTTAAATGGTTTTTATACTTATTTTATATTTTAGAAATATTTAAAAATACAATAAAATAAGATTATGTAAATGAATAAAGGAAATAATACATTTTATTTGACATAAAAAGGTAAGTACACAAATACAGAGTGACAATTTAAGTATGGGAATATCCTGGTCCAAAATAAATGACCAATGACCCCCGTGCTAGGCAAAACCTGTGTTACAGGGGTCAAGAAGAAAAGCAAGAATAAAGAGCAATCCCGAACAGGCTGAAATAATATTTCCCGAGATATCCACCTTACACATTGTTTCAGATTCACCTTCTAATCCAATTTTGGTGCCACTGATTTTCAATTTTGGTGGGCACTTTCGATTTTGGTGGGCGATTTTCAATTTTGGTGGCCACATTAGACTTTGAACTAAAATATCTCAAAAAGTTATCGAGATATTCTCAGACCTCTTGAAGATCCTTCCAGCTTGGACTTTCTATTATTATACCAGGTCATTATTTTTCACGAAAACTGAAGAAAAAAAATCGCCACCAAAATTGAACAAAAAATCACTTTGTTGATATTGACCCTTATCACAATCAGCTGCAATTTTTACCAATCTATATATAGGGTGACTGGTAATTAGTGACCGATACTTAAACACGTGATTTTACTCATCATTATGAACAACTTTTACTATGGGACCAACCTGAAATCGCGAAAAAAAAACAGCTGTTCCCTACATTTATGTTCGTCTAATTCGTCAAAATGTAGAGAACAGCTGTTTTTTTTTTCACGATTTCAGGTTTGGTCCCATAGTAAAAGTTGTTCATAATGATGAGTAAAACCACGTGTTTAAGTATCGGTCACTAATTACCAGTCACCCTATATATAAAATGGTAAACTGCTTGACTGATTGTTGATATATCAACGCACAGTCTAAACCGCTGCTCCTAGAGACATGAAATTTGGAGGGTGTGTTCTTTGTGAAGAGTACCTAGGTATCCATTAAGAAAGGGTTTTTCGAAATTCCACCCCTAAGGCCTCTGCCTCGAATCTTGCGGGCAGCGGGGCGGCGGCGGCGGCGGCGGCGCGGGAGCGGCAGGATCTAATGCGTAAAATCAAATGGACCGGCCCTCGAAAACAGCGGCGCGGGAGCGGGCAACGAGCGGTGCATTCCAGTCAAGCGGTGACCGCCCGCGCCGCCGCCGCCCCGCTGCCCGCAAGATTCGAGGCAGAGGCCTTAGAGGGTGAAATTTGACGCGGACGAAGTCGCGGGCGAAAGCTAGTCCGAAATATAATCATTGCTATCGGATACGCTACGCACTGCTCTCAAAAACGGTGAAGGAAAACATCGTGAGGAAACCGGCATGTCCTAGAACCAAAAGATCGAAGACATGTGACATCTACCAATCCAGACTGGCTTCGCGTGGTGGATTACAGCCCACTTCCTCTCACAGAGAGTGCCTGTGATCCAGCAGTGGCCATATTAATCATTCATAAATATTGCTACAAAATAATGGCCACATCATTCATATTAAAAGTGTCAAATTAAACTAGTGAGACTACACAGACGAAATGAGTATCGATATAACCATAATAAAATAAAAAAGAAATTAATTTGATGTCATCTTAATGTGATGTCATTTTAATTTGATATCATAAGTATTAATTTTATGTCATTTTAATTTGATGTCACTTTAATTTGATGTCACAGACGGTATGGGTATCGATATCAGAACATGAAAAAACTAAGAAACCTTCCAACTCACACTTCAAGTAGTTCAAGTGACAACACGCCCAGCGCGCTGGGCGTGTTGTCACTTGAACTACTTGAAGTGTGAGTTGGAAGACTCCCAAAAAAAACATCAAATATTTTATTTTTTATTTTATCGTGTTTATATAGGGTTATTGGTAAAACATCAACCTCTTAAGAGGTCGAACAAAAAAAAACTGTTCCCTACATTTATGTTCGTATCTCGTCAAAATGTAGGGAACAGCTGTTTTTTTTTCGCGATTTCAGGTCCCGGGGAAGACCCCGGGATGCAATCTATCTCTCTGCCAAATTTTATCGAAATCCGTTCAGTGGTTTAGGCGTGCAAAGGTAACATACAAACAGATAGAGTTACTTTCAAATTTATATTATTAGTATGGATCCTAAATGCGAAAGTAAGTTTGTTTGTTTGTTACGCTTTCACGCTAAAACGGCTGCACGGATTTGGATGAAATTTGGCACATGGGTAGACCATGACCTGGAAAAAGACATAGGCTACTTTTCATCCTGGATCGTAGACGAAATCTCGGGCAACAGCTAGTAATAATATGTGCTGTTATTTTAAGAGGATGCAAGTGAAATTGTGGGCAACGGCGAATGTGAAATACCTATAGAGGTATGAGGAACAGGGTGTAAAGTTCACTCATACTCTATAGAAAAGGGAGGATCCTCCGACCAGACGGGTGTTGTGTCTGGCGGGCAACTGCCCAATGATTCATGTCGGGCCGTTGTATGCTAGTTGCGAGGTAAACTTTGCTTGCGAGATGACTGCAGGATTTTGTGTGCATGTGGCGTTCCCAAGCAGCACACATAGCTGTATAGTCACTGGACAACAGAATTTTTGAAAACTCAAGGCTGTTTTGCTTGCTGTACAAGGGCTGTATATCCTGCTACACAGCTCTTATAATTCTAAATTTGGCCCCAAATTAACCAGCCCTGAGCATTATAGTAGCTTGTTAACAGCTGTCCACGAGCATTGTAAGAGCTGTACATGGGCTGGACAATGGCTTAGACAGCTGTCAATAGGCCACTATCCAGCTCCTTTAATTCTCTTAGACAGCCAAAATCTGGTTTATGGCTTAATAATGGCTAGTGCTAAATCTACAAAGAAATATGGCAACAAAAAACTTTAATTTTTGTGCAGTGCAAGTGTTATACGTCAACGCTGTCAAATTCTTTCTGTGGACAAATAATAAATTCTAATTTAAGGTAAGTGTTTTTCACGTTTGTTTTGTATCTGTATTGGTAAATTGTACTGCGGGTGCCACTTTACTGTTAATATTATAGGTAATATTATCAAATATTACACGCGCCATCAAAATAATGTAGTTTTACTAAAAATATTATACAAAATAAATACGGTTTACGAATAATTTATGGATTTTTAGTATTTTTTTCCATTTAATGAGCATTCATATCTATTTGTAACAATAAAATAATGTGTTTTTACTTTAATAGCTCTCAAATATCATGAACATTTAACAGATATCAGTGTTTTTTTCATATGTAATCAGCTTGTTTACATTAAAATGGCGTTATTTCGTTATCCAGCAATAATTCTAACTAAATTCCGTTGAACCTCTCTTTTCTGTTTAGTGGCCATAACTAAGTCTATTTATCAGCTGAAAACTGTACGCTAGCTGTACAATGGTTTTCAGTTATTCTAACGACTGGTTGAAGGAGTAAAGTGAGAGTATACAACAGCGTCTTAGGGATCTCTAATCTTGATAGAAAACCATTTCGGGCATTTCGTACTTAAGTAGCTTAGATAATTCACTTGATTGTGTGATCCTATTTATTCTCGTCTGTTATGCCCAACTAGTGAGCCAATAAATTGTCATGTAGCTTAGAAATGCAGAATATAAAGTAAAAAGGTATTCCGACATTGAAAAACTAAAACATCAGCAAACTTAGCTAAATATTCTCCTCCACTTCTTTTTCTCATCAATTTACATCACTTTACTTAATTTAATGCTTTTAATTTTAGACACTCCAAGAGCAGCAAAACGTGTGGAAGAAGACGTCTTAACAGAGAATCCTGTTGTTGAAAATAATGTATGTAAATATATTGACACATACTTGAGTTTTTTGTCCGTATACGACTAACAATTGCAACGGCAATAATAACCGAAAAGGGGGAAACACCAGTAACGTAACGTAAAAGTAACGGAAACTGAAAAATAAATGGATGGAATTGAAAAATAAATTGGTGAAGAATTTACTTAATGCTAAGTACAGATTTTGAAAAAGACAAAAAAAAAATTGACGAAGAAGAAATATGTACTGTTTAAATAACAAACTAATGGTTTAGCACATAGAATTACCAAAGCCAAATCTTGTATCTGTGATTAATAAAATAAAGTATACATAATGACTTTTATTTTTATTGACAATTCCATACCCAGCAATAATCTCATAACAGTATAATATTCATTATTTACACTGTATCCGCGCTGGGTAGTTTCGCTTTCGATATACATATATTATATATGTATATCGAAAATTGATGACATCACAGTGTGATTTCACTTAAGAAGTTTTTGACTACCCTGTGATTCAAAGGGTAGTTAAAAACATTGTTAAGTCGATTATTTTTTACTGTACTTCAATTATTTCACGGTTATTTGTCATAAAATATTTATCTTTACATATTTTGAGCAATATATCTCTTTATTGCCCATTCTTTTATATTTTCTTTTAATAAAATGTTTTTCGTATAAATATTTTCTCGCTCATCTTCATATGTCTGGTTTGATTCAAAAGTTTCACTATTTCTACTTTCAATCATTGCTTTAGAAAAGTCACTGACCGAATTCGTTAATTGTACGGAACTATGATCATTGGTAACAAAATCTATGTGTCCGGAACCCTCATTTTCAATCGACACCGGCACGTGACTGCAGCTAGATAAATGAAGGAGATTTTCACTATCCTTGCTTGTTGTATTCTTTTGAATGTTTATTTTTAACTGCACCAGTTCTTTTCCTTTTTTTCCATGATTTAACCGTATTCATTTTAAATATTTAAAATTAATTAGGTCGCGTTGCGAGATTATGTCAAAATTGACGTTACCATTGCACTAACCTATATTTACTCTTCAATAATTCTAGACGCTGTTAAATAGCTAATATTTACACTATGAGAATTGGAATTAAAGTGGAGTAAGGCTACACTACTTTACAGCTCATGCAGTCTTTAAATTCTTTTAACCAGCTACTATTAAGCTCATTGAGGTAGCATTCTAATAGAATTAGTGTACACCATAAAAAAGCCAATGGCAAAATTTTATTCTCTAATACAGCTCACAACTTAGAAGAGGTGTGACTTTACCCCGTTAAGCAGCTATTCACAAGCTTTGGGCTTCTTAACCAGCTAGTAGCATTATACGTAGCCAAAAGCTGGACAATAGTTCTTTCAAATTCTACTAAAATGCACTTTGTTGTTTTTTTCTCCATTAGACAGCCATTAGTCAGCTGTGCTGTTTAACAGTGTAGAGATCACCCCTCATACAGTCTCAAGAATCGTCATATCCGTTAGTACAGCTACTTAAGAGCATTTGACTGTAATATAGCTTGTTTATGGATGTAATTTCCGCTAAAGTGTTGCTTGGGTTGTAGATACCGCTGTATTATTTAAGTAGGTACTGTAGAGGGTCAGAGGGACTCTTTAGTATTCCCTCTGGGAGTAGCACAAATAATGCGGCTTTAAGACTTGGAAAAATTATTATATTGTAAAAGTCACACGTTACAGCTTCGCGATAAAAATATGAATGAACGCTTCCAGAACAAAACAACATAATATAAAAACTTTTTTACAAAAAAAAACAACCGACTTCCAAAAAACACTATAAAGTGAAAAATAACTTTAATTTCGGAAGTCGGTGTCTTTGGATTAGTATTTTAGTTTTTTGCCACCGACTTCCGAAATTAAAGTTATTTTTCACTTTATAGTGTTTTTTGGAAGTCGGTTGTTTTTTTTTTTGTAAAAAAGTTTTTATTTTTCACTTTTTAGTGGGTCAGTTTGTAATTTATTTAAGTTACAATAGCCTAATGTCAACTGCTCATTACCTTTTACAAAATATTGCTTTTCCCGATGCAGGGACGTTAATTGTTGAGGAGTTCTCCTGGTAAGAACCAGGAGAACTTCTCAACAACCACTTACCATACGCATTGTGACGAGGATAAATCGTTTAATCGTTTACCATAGTAAAGTAATCGAATCGCAACCCGTGAAATATTTGTCATTGAGTAGTTCCAATGGCCATCTGCGGTCTTCATCATCAGCTCCACTTTACCAAATGATGATTTCCGAGAACAAATGCTCAAGTTACTTTAAAAAATACCCAAATCGCTATAGCTTTGCCTATAAAATTTGAGGGTTTCCCTCGATTTCCATGGGATCCTCTCATCAGATTCCAACTTGATGATAATGGGACCACCTCGAGAGTATACCCTTTCGAACAAAAAAAGAATTTTGAAAATCGGTCCATAATTGGCGGAGTAATCGCGTAACAAACGCACAAAAAAAAAAAAAAAAACATACCGTCGAATAGAGAACCTCCTCCTTTTTTGAAGTCGGTTAAAAATACTTGACATAAGTACTTACGTTAAACCTACGAATCGAATAACATCTCCAGCCAGTGCCTTTTGCTAAAGGCTAGAACACATATAACTCTACAGTACCTACCTAACTTATTCAGACTTACATGTTTTCAAGTATTAAAGCTTAGGTACCTATATAATAATATAATACTCTTAACATGACATTCTTAATTTCTATATAAAATTAATAGCTGATAAATTAATAAACATGATATCTTTATAAATTATCTTTGAGATAAACAACTGATATCATTAATAATGGAAGTGGAACATAGTAGGTTGTTAAAGTTTTTCAAGGAAACCCGTCAACACAAGTAAGTTTTTTTTTTTTTTTATTAAAAATTAGAAAGCGCTTTTTTTCATTAAACTAGTAATTACGAGATCATGCATCTTAACTGCATAACACACTAGATCAATCTCAATCTAAATCATTTTGAAAGATATTGGTATTTCATTGCTTCTTAAATTCGAAAAATCTGTCTGCTCAACAACGTAAATAACGCAATGAATGTTGTTGAACTGTCAAAATGAAAGGTGTTACGCAACTACCCCGCAGATTCTGATTGAAAGCGTGTTGCAATGCAAGGTGCAGGGTACCATTATGTTAGAGCGTAACATCTCGTTGGTCTAGTTGACGCAAATGTGACTGGGTTCGATTCACGGGTCGAACAAAGTATTGAGTTCTCACTAGCAACCTGAAGTCTGTATTTGTGCCTAGTTTACCCCTGTTAGTGTATGTCCAGCAGTCGATTGCTATAAACTGATGATAGCGGAAAGAAGTCCCAAGCTATGATAATTTAGACTGCAATTTTATGATGAACTGTCTTTTGTAACCAATAATCATTTCAGACCCAAAATGGCGGAAGCACCAGTGATACCAGTAATAAAAATCGAAAAAGAATATCAAAATCCACCAAACGTAGAAGCAGAGGTACCAGGAACGCATGAAATCAGAGATTTCGACGATAAAAAGAACAGTTCCGAAATACCAGGTGCAGTGGCCGATAAAAATAACAGTTCCGAAATCAAAATGACAGGTGCGGATTTTACGCTGTCACCCGTTATAACTGTTACTAAAAACGAATCTACGCTTACTAAAGGGGACATGAAGTTACAGAAAGTAACTGTTACTGAGGATATTGCGGTGAGTTACAGGCATTTGTTTAAGAAAGACGTTACGCCTGGTAAAACTGTCGTTACCAGTGTACAGAAACTTGAATATAAGTATTGAATGTGTTGTTGCATTTTATTTTACCTTTATTTTCATAATAAACATTATCAGCTGACCAATACGGTACTTAGGTACAGACAACAGCACATAAAGCTACCCGAAACTTTCAAATTTTCCCAATCAACTTTGAACCTAATGCTTTAGCGATAAAGTTGAAAATCTAATAAAGAAATTTGACAGATTGTAGTAGCTTCTTGAGCCGGTATCTGTACACACTTAAACACGAAATACACGGTTTAAAACCAGTCTACAAACCAAGGTGACCTTGAAGTTTTTGTTGTTGCGAAATGCCTGCTACACGGTTTAAAACCAACATCTTCTTTTGCCACTGGTTTGCAACGCAGGCCTTTCTACCAAGGACGTTTAAAGGTCATTCGAATTTGGTTTCAAACCACTGTCTACACTGTAAACCGTGTATTTCGTGCTTCAGGGCATGATTCACGATAACGACCGCACTTTGATTTGCTAAGCAAAATTAGCTTTTCACACTCGCTCACATTCGCTTCTATGAATATGAATATTCTACTATCCGCTCGCGTGAGAACGTCCGAGATTCTGCCTCGTGTGCACATCCGCTTTTTGACCCGGTCCAGATCTAGACCATGAAAAAATTGTGACAGCAAGCGTGATTTAGTTCGCTACCTCGCCTCGATGTTACCTCCATAATAAACAAATGCATGATAATAGACACACGCACATGTCGAATATCTCACTGTGACACATCGCGGGCTGCCTGGGGCTTACCTCGATGCCTGGCAATGATTAAAAGCCAGCCCTTAGGTCACGGGAAGTGTTTACCAGCCGTTAATAAGAGGTTATAAATAAGAGGTATTGTCTGGAAGTACCGATCGGAAACCAAAAAATCTTTCACCAATAGAAAACTTCACTATTGCTGCCATGGAATATGTATAAGGTTGACTGCCACGCAGTCAGAAGCTAGTCAGTTTATAATATTAGTCACACTAATATTATATAAAGGCTAATAAATAATATAAAGGTAATATTATATTGACTGCCCCGTTGGTCTCGTGGTTGCAAGCGCGACTGCTGAGCGTGGGGTCCTGGGTTCGATTCCCGGGTCGGACAAAGTGTTATTGGGTTTTCCATTAGGAATTTCTTAGTAACAGTCCGAAGTTTGGAAGTTGGCGGTATAATACCCCCGTGCTTCGGAAAGCACGTAAAGCCGTCGGTCCTGCGCCTGAACTCTCCCCGGTCGTGTCGGATTGCCGTCCCATCGGACTATGAGAGTAAAGGAACAGAGAGTGCACCTGTGTTTGCGCACACACTTGTGCACTACAATATCTCCTGCGTACCTGGCTAATCTCCATTGAGATTGGCCACCGTGACCGAAAACGGTCGGGGAGGCTATTATTATAAAGGCGAAAGTTTGTGTGTGTGTGTGTGTGCTTATATTTTTGTTACTTCTTCACGGTAAAACGGCTGGACCAATTTTGATAAAATTTTGTATGGAGGTAGCGGACACCCTGGATTAACATATAGGCTACTTTTTATCCCGATATTCTCACGGGATCGACATTTACCCGGGTGAAACCGCGGAGCGCAGCTAGTAGAATATATGACAGACTGGATGCTGAAGACGGAAAATAAGGACGTTATGTGGCAGAACTTGGGAGAGTCCTATGTCCAGCAATGGCTGTGTTGTCGATTGAAAATACATGTACTCGTGAGCATTAGCATTAATTATAATCAGCCTACAACGTTCCCACTGGTGGGACACAGGCCTACTCTCTTCGAAAGGAAGAGGCCCTCCCTCTCGAAGAGAGTCCCGCACCGCCCGCACCGGGCCTGCCGTCCCGGAGGGCAGGCCCGGTGCGGGTTGGTAGATGCCATGTGTCCTAGCTGTGAGAACTTATGCTACGGGGAAACAGTCGGTCTTTTAAAAAAAAAAAAACAGCTGTTCCCTACATTTATGTTCGTATAACTCGTCAAAATGTAGGGAACAGCCGATTTCTTTATCGCGATTTCAGGTTTGGTCCCATAGTAAAAGTTGTTCATAATGATGAGTATAATGACCTCTTAAGAGGTTGTTAATGTTTTACCAATAACCCTGTATATAAAGTTCGAAGTCCCTCCTGACTGATATATCAACGCACAGCCTAAACCGCTGGTCCTAGAGACATGAAATTAAGAGGGTGTGTTCTTTGTGAAGAGTAGGTATCCAATAAGAAAGGGTTTTTCGAAATTCCACCCCTAAGAGTGAATGGGGGGAGGGTGAAATTTCACGCGGACGAAGTCGCGGGCAGGAGCTAGTTTACACGCACACAAGCGTCTGTCTGGGTTCGAACCTACGACCTACAACTCGTAAAACGGCGCCGTTGCTACTGGGCCACCAGTACTCTCCGGTGTAGGTTTGCCGATGCCGGTTTCCTCACGATATTTACATCATCGTGAGGAAACCGGCATGTCCACTCGAGAGCATTGCATGCATCAAATATGTGACCGTCTTAGTCATCAAGATTGTACACTATCTTTTGAAGATAACAACGCACATAATGGATCGTAGAATGTCAAGTAGTTAGGCGAAAATTTAAAAAAAAAAAACCGACTTCCAAAAAAAACACTACAAAGTGAAAAATAACTTTAATTTCGGAAGTCGGTGTCTTGGATCTGTATTTTAGTTTTTGCCACCGACTTCCGAAATTAAAGCTAACTCGACTCCGTAGCGTCACCGTATCGCCTCGGTCGTAGGTAAGCCCTCCACGCGCGGACGGCGGGTGGACCACTCGGTGACAACTCGCTGCTCGCATGCTTGCCTTGCGTTGACTGCGCATTGCCAACGCGATAATGTTATACGCGACGCGAGGTCCACTGGTTGACCGCGCGACGTTTATTGGTGATAAGGTGAGTGGACGCCTTGCGACGAGGCGGTGCGGGGTGGGTGCCGGGTGGCTTTAATGAGCTGTGACCTTAAGACTGATAAGAGTAGTTTAAGATCGAGCTAGATAGCATACAATTGAAGATACCTATTCCCAGCAGTTAACTTCTAATAGGCTGATGATGATAACGAAGAAGTTCTTTGTCTATTTCTTCTTCACTTCATCTTAGTAATACATAGTCAGAAATCACCAATTAATTTCAGGAAGAAGAATTAAAGAATGGTGGCTACAGGATATCACGCGATGTTGAAACCTTGACGCAGACAGACAGACAGCCAAGCAGCATAACTGTAGAGAGAAGTAAGAGAAGAAGAGAAGAAATTGTTACAGAGAAAATGGAGGGGGAAGGTGAGTCATTGAGTACATAACCAGCTCATAATATTTCCAATGCTGAGTCAGACCTGTGAGCTGTAGGTACTGTCCTCGAGGGTAAAGTGCAAGTTGATGTACAATAGGCAACTCAATTTGAGTTGCCTACTGTACATCAACTTGCACTGTTGACACACTGTTGCACTTGCACAAGATGGTCCGACGACCTTGTGAAGGCCGCAGGAACCCGTTGGATGCGAGAAGCACAGAACCGGTCGAAGTGGAGGTGCTTGGGGGAGGCCTATGTCCAGCAGTGGACGTCTTTCTGCTGAATGATGATGATGAGTGCGCTAAGACAGCTCAAGATCAAAATATTTCCACAGAGGTACGGTCTACAGTAGGTACGTCACAATCTTCGATTTTTTGGTTCTAAGAGGACATCGACAAAGCGAATTTTTATCTCAAATGAACACTTTGTTTTTTTTTACTACGCAGTGGGGGCTTTAAAGCTAGGAGAATGAGACATTTTCTTATATTTACAGAAAAGAGTCAAGATGAGAAAAAATCGAAAATCCCGATGTTGAGATTGAGGCAGGCAGTGGAAAGGGTGAAGAAAGAGAGGCAAATACAAAAAGCGAGAGAGCAAGTGAGTTTCTTTTATTACCATAGTCCTATAATATATATAACGTGTATTTAAGCGGTGCAATGGGGTTGAAATGTTAACAAAAATTTTAAAATAATAACTTGTACATATTCTTATTATTATTTTAATACTGTACATAAAGTAATGATTTATTAGAGAGAAAGAAATAAATAATCAAATAACCCGACAACAAAAAAGTTCAAAACTTGATCACTTTTCAGTCTGATGCAGTTGGTGGCAGTTGTGTTAGTTCAATGTCCAATCTCTGATCTGACGCCTCCAACTGCATAAGACTGTTTGATCTAAAACCCTCTCTTAGCTGCCGCGCAGTCGGATAATAATTAGCAATACTTCTTGACCGTAAAACCTTAAAAAAAAAACTAGGAAATTAATGTATCTTTTATATTTTTCCAGCCTCGCAGATCATCCATCCCAATACTGAAAGATGCTAAAAAAGTTATCAAAAGAGACACCTCCCTCAATATCACACCCCAAGTCGACGATGAATTCGACAAGTTATACGAAGAAATTGTCGATAATAATCAGAAAAATATCGAAGAGAAACTACCGTCCGTTACAATAGAAGACCCAGAGAAAATTGAGACTAAATTCAAAGAAATTATCCACGCTTACGATGAAGACGAACATGCAAAGCAACCTGTGTCTAGAGTATCTAAAATACCTTCTCTAAAACGTAAAGACGACGAGGAACCAAGTAGACTAGGAGCTCTAATTGATAGGGCCAAAGAAAAGAGTACTATAACAGAATCCAAACTCAAAGATGGTGGATTCAAAGTGACCGCATCTACTATTAAAACTAAAAGATTTTCGAGGGGTAACAGTAGAGATTTAAGCAGTGAACAGCATATTGAAGTTACAGAAACGATTGATATTAGGGAAAGTGGAGATAACGATGTGTTTTTCAAAGAACCTGTGATCAAAAAAACTGCACCAACTAAACCAGAGAGGAATTTTCGTAATATTACTAAACGTATAGTTGCTGACAATAAAGCTGGAGAAAAAATTGAAAATATTGAAGTCAAAACAAACAACAAACAAACAACTGTAACAGAAAGCTTGGATAAAAAAGATGGTACACTAAATAAAACTAAAAGATTTAATCGCACTATGAGTAAAGAGACCAGAGAGAGAAATCTAAACAGAGAATTAAGTAAGAATTTGGAAAATGTCAGAAGAGAGTTCAGAAATAAGATTGACGATTCAAGGACAGATGACGAATTTAACGACGTTGATAATCACGTTATTACTACAGAGACTATTACTGAAAATGCTCAAGTAACACCAATTAAAACAGAGAAAATTGTTCTTGGCGTATCTAAAGAAATCAACGAAGATGGTCAAAATATGAACAGTACAGAAACTGTGACCGTTGAAGAGCTTGAAAAAGGAGGTACTCGCACAATCACTACAAAAACAACTGAAACTCTGGTAATAGGAACACCAGTCGTAACCGAAAAAGTGATTCGAAATATCAGCCGCAATTTAAGTACTGAGGGTCAAAATAATAGCATCAAAGGAGTTACGACTAAAGAAGAGAGTACTGATGGAGGTAGTAAAAAAGTCACTAAAGAAACTTACGTTAGAGAAAATAAAGGAATTCCTGTTAAAACTGAAAGATTTACTAGAGGCATAAGTAGAGAGATGGGTAATATAAAACAGAGAAGTAGTAGTACGGAAATCGTTACAGCTGTTGAAAATTCAAGCCCTGGGACACAAGCACTTATGAAAGAAACCAAGAAGACTGAGCAAATAGAAAAAGAAGGTGTCAAAGGTATACCAGTTTATACGAAAGTCACTCGAAGTTTCTCTAAAGGTAAGATACAGAATGTGGAAATGAGTAGGAGTATTGAATGGAAACCTGCTGATGAAGTCAAAACTAAAAACTTCTCGCGAAGTGTCAGTGAGAAAGTTACTCAGAAAGAGCTTAAAAATGTTGGCAAATGGAAATATGAAGCACCAATTGGTAATAGTGAAGTTACGGATGTAAATGATAAATCCACTGAGCAAAGTAATTTTACTAGCACACAAAATAAGACACCGAAAGACCCAGTCTTAGAGACCATAATAAAGGATACTGTCAAGAACATTGCAAATAAAATGACAACTAAAAAAGTGACAGAATATAAATCTGAAGAACAAGTTACCAATGTAGACAAAACTACATATACTCTTAGTAGTGACATTGACTTGACTGTAGACAGAGATTTTAAGGCATCTAGAGAAATTGGAACGCAGATGAGTATTGACGGGAGACCAGTTGATAGAAATTTCAAGTTTGTTAAAGAATTTGGTACACAAATGAGTTTTGAAAGTAAACCTTTAGACTCGCCATTTGATAGAGATTTTAAACTGGCCAAAGAGAAGAATTTAGAAGGTCAAACGAATAATTTAATGGAAATTGCTGGTGCAACTACGATGACAACTACGGACAATGTAAAGACATCTAAAGAGTTTGGTACTCAGATGAGTACGATTGAAAAAACTGTATCTTTGTCTACTGACGGAAATCCAAATGCATCTAGAGAATTCGGTACGCAAATGAGTGTAGTCGGTAAAATTGTTGATAGAGATGTAAAGATATCCAAAGAAATTGGAACTCAAATGAGTTTGGAAGGTAACAAACAGTTACATGAAAATGATTTCGATAAAGTCAATAGCGCAAATGTTACAGAAATAAATAAAGACTCCATCATAACCGAAAAGAGTGAGAAAGAATATAGTAAATTGTCAACGCAAGACAAGAACAGGGACATCGCAGAAACAACGGTTCTCAAAGGAAATGTAAGTAGGATCAAAGACAAGATAGCAAAAGAAACTGTTGTCGTTTCTAAGAAAGAACCAGATGAGGAACTACCTAAAAAGAAGTCCGTTTTGTCTAAAATAGCAATTTTTGAGGTAAGTATATAACGTGTTTCAAATGTAATAAGACTATCCCTAGTTTTAAAACAACTCTTTGAGACATACGTCACCGGGATGCCATGGCGGCGCAGCCAGGTCATGTTGCTAAAAAATATATGGTTGATTGCGTATCCAAGCGGACGCCAGGTGAGCCACCCACTATACAGCGTGGCAGGGAGATGTAGACGCGCAAACTGTAACCAAACTGTAAAAAATTCAACACATGGTTCTAGATCCCATAGCGTAGAATTTTTTCGTGTGTTATCAAAAAAAAATACAGCTATTTTATCATCATCATCAGCCTATAGCAGCCCACTGCTGGGCATAGGCCTCTCCTATTGCACGCCATTCAACTCGATTTTCGGCAACTCTCATCCAGCTGCTACCAGCCATCCTGCGAAGATCGTCGCTCCACCTAGCCTGAGGCAGTCCCACCTTACGTTTACCGATTCGCGGTCTCCACTCAAGAACACGTCTACCCCCACGATCATCGGTTCTACGGCTAATATGGCCGACCCATTGCCACTTCAGCTTGCTTATTCTGTGAGCTATGTTGACAACTTTGGTTCTCTGCCGGAACGCTCGTCATACTAAACTGTCGCTAATACTGCTTCGGTCGAGTTTCATAATCGTCAAGGACGCCCCTTACCGCGATAAGTTTGTGTTAAACGTAATAGCGACACTGCCTTTAAATTTGTTTCTTATCGTTTTGAAATATTGGAAAACATTAAGAAAAAAAAAGCCGCGGACACCCGTCTGGTGACCGCGGCTTTTTTTTTTATCCTTCGGAGACATAGATATAGATACACCTAGATAACGCAAGAGCAACTACTTCGCGTGCCAAAAATCGTACCAGCTTACGATAAAAAATCATAAGCCGCCACTTTCGCGCTCAGTCCTGTGTACTGCTGGCTGGGTAAGCGTGAGCGAGAGCGCGAGCTTTTGACGTCATAGTAGGTAGTCAAAAAATGGCACGCTTGGTTTTCATACAGTTCGTGATACTTGCGTTATCTAGGTCTATCTATATCTGTGTTCGGAGACCATATTCGTAGCGACAAGACGCGGATGTACAACTCTGCGTCTTGTTACAGCAACAAGTCGCAAGGACAAGACGCATATGTACAACTCTGCGTCTTGTTACAGCAACTAGTCGCAGCGACAAGACGCGGATGTACAACTCTGCGTTTGGTTACAGCAACAAGACGCACAGTTTGCGCTGGCACTAAAACTAACAATATTGTATCACTGTCCCATAAACTAGCTATAAACTAAGTTTCCTCGTTAATCTGGGAAACCGGATTTTGTACAAAATATTCCGCAAAATGACAACATTAACAAACAGTCTTTCGAAAAAAAACTTTTTTAAAATCAAAGAAAAAAAATTTGCGCGTGCAGCACCTTATATGTGTCATAAGTGACACTTAAAGTATAAAAGAGATTTAGTTTAAAGACAGAGAAAGTTATATCTTTCTGCTCTCTCATATAACGAAATGTGCTTAAACGTAACGCGACCTTGAAATTTCTTATTGAATCGCCGCCCAAGAAGGTTTTCTTTAAAAAATATTTATGCACGATACTCATTATATTGTTTTTATTTCAGCGCCTAGAACCAAAGGAACCGCACCCAGTAATAGAGGAACCAAGACGTAGAATAAAATGCAAATATGTACCACCAAACCTAAATCGGACCAATAGTGCAGACAGACCAAAAATAGTCGATGAATTACTGAAGGAACAAACACAATCTGAACCTTTAGGAGATACTGATAAGGTTGAAATTGGTGTATACTACGATGAAGTTACATATACAAGTGAACCAGTGGTTGTCAAAGAATATTCGAGAACTGAAGAAGGGTGCGAACAACATGTTTCAGAAATAAAACAAGTGAATGTTGAAACAAAGGAAGTTACTAATGCTCATTCACAACAAGAAACGAATGATTTCAAAACGGCCACAATTCTACCCGGCATAATTGATTTTAAGACTCAAGAAAGCCAAATAGAATTTGCTAAAACTAGGGACAATAAAGCACAAAACCAAAGAGAACCTAGTGTGATTGAGATGCCAATAATCCTCCCAGCAAAAATTAATTACGAAGCTGATATTGGTAAAACAAAACCTGGGAAAATTAATCTTAATAGTTGGTCTACTCAGGTTGAAATTAACAAAAGTACTGTAGATAAAATTGACTCTTTAAGGGAAGAAAGTCTGCACGACATTGCACAGACATTGCCAGGCAAGGTTGACTTTAAAACTTCTGAAAGTCAAGTCCCAGTAAGCAGAGACTTACCAGAAATTGTTGACTTTAAACAAGAAGAAAATCAAATTGAAAGTGTCACCATTTTACCTGCAAAAATAAACTTTGAAAGCAAAGAAGTCGTACAAAATTTAGGAGGAAGAATTGATAGTAAAACGAATGGTAGTCGAAATGGACAAAGTGACAATTTACCAGGTATAACTCATGGCTGTCAGGTTGATGATGTCACTACCCTACCAGCGAAAATAGACTTTAAATCATATGAAATACAAACTGAAATCGCAACAACTTTACCAGGTAAAACAGAAGCTAACAGTAATAAAACTGAATTCATCAAAACTTTGACGGCTTTCGGCAACACTTCAGTTGAGAAGCAGCCGAAAGATAACTCCCAAACCAGTCAAAAAGAAGTTAGTGCTAAACCCAAACCAGGAAAGATAAACCTTAATTTATGGCAAAATCAAGTTGAAACCAATAAAACTCTCGTTGGTAAAACTGGCATCATCAAGAAGAGTAAAGAAGCTGAACTGGCAAAGGCGCTTTCCGGTAGACCTAACTTCAATAAGAAACCAGTAACAGTAACTGAGACTGTCCCAGGGAATAACGTACTTAATAAAAAAGAGTATAAAGCTGAAATCGCTAAAACTACAACTGCTCAAATTGATATAAATCCCAGTAGAGGCCAGGTCGGAGGAGCAAATATTTTACCAGGTAAAATCGAATTCGATTCTACCGAAAATCTTGGTGATATAGCAAAACCATTAAAGGAAATCGTAAGTTTTAGTAGCAATGAAACTCAAGAAGCAACTATCAGGACTTTACCAGAAACAGTAAATTTTAGTATAGCCAGTAGCCACGCAGAAGTGGCTACAACACTACCAGGGACAATTGACTTCAGTACTACAGAAAATCAAGTAGAACAACCCAAAATATTAACAGGGAAGATTGAATTCGAAACGGAATTTGTGACCAATGAATCCAAAGCTGAAATAAGTGAAACATTACAGGATAATATTTACTTTGGCCGGACTGATAATCAAACAGAAAGTATTACCCTTTCACAGCAGAGCAGTATTGAAAAAGTAGGAAAACTTGACTTACAAGCTTGGGGACATCAAGTTGAAGTGAATAAAACCCTTGTTGATAAACTAGATATCGTAAAAGGCGAACACTTAGAGGATATCGCTAAAACGTTACCTGGAAAAATAGACTTTATAACTTATGAAAGTCACGTAGGTGAAGCAAAAACTTTTCAAGCGCCAATCAACTTAAATACAGAAGAAGATAAAGTTGAAATTACTGAAATAGAAGTTGATACAGAAGCTGTTGAAAATAAGGCTGAAGCTCCTAAAATCTTACCAGGGCCAATCGAATTCAATCCTTTTAAGCACACACCTCGGTTTAATCCTCTTCCTATGCTTATTCGTCTTAATTCACAAGAAAATAAGGTTCTCGGTAAAGAAACAGGTCAAGGACGGAACGACCATAAAGATAATGTTTATAAAGTTGAAATTCCTATTGAATCAAATCCTGGAGAGACACTCAGTGACCCAGAACTTGTCGATGAAGATCCAGCAGTGGAAGCTAAATCAAATAATGATTCGATAATCGGAAGTATAAAAAGGAAATTGTACTTTATTTCTAACAAGAGTAGCGTTCAAGATGCTACAAACACACCTATGAACACACCTGCTCCAGCAGCAACTAACGATGACAATGATTATGAAAAGAGAGTAGACGAATTACAGACAAAGAATTATTCAATAAGCAATATTGGTCATAAAACTAATGAAGCTAAGAGTGTTTCTTCTATGACTAGTATAGCTACAGGTAATTCTTATGAAATAACGGCTGAAACAATTGAAGAAAGTTACTCAAACAATGTAACAGATAATACTATGGATAATTCTGCAACTGAATATGAACTAAGTTCTGAAAATACAGTTCTAAATAAATTAACAAAAGACGCAGACGATTTCAAAACATCTCCTGCAGGAGATTATAAACAATACCTTGACGGTATAGAAGACAATAGAAACGTAACAAACGAAAACGGATTCAATTTCAATCTACCTAAAGTTGGAAATAAACTAACAAGAAGCGCATACGCTGCTGATGACTTCAAAACTTCTAAAGAAGAATTGAAAAGAGCTAAATCTCTAGCAGAATTAGATTTAGGGGATGCAGTGCATGGTCAAGTAAGACGGATAGTAGGGAGAATAAAGTCAGTAAACTTTGGTAGGAGAGAGAGTGTCAAAACAGAGATAAGCATCAAGGAAATGCCGAAGAAACTGTCTGTGTGGGAGAAGATTGCACTTTTTGAGGTAAGATTGCTAACTTTATAATTAAAAGACAATTAACTTTACTGTATGTATAGATAAACCAATGATATTATATTAAAGAGGTATATATGGCACTAGCGCGCACAAATTGTTGCAGACAAATTCAGACAATTGTTGTAGTTTCATTTAGTCCGCTAATAGCAGCGAGCAACACACTACAGATAGCTATCTCTTTCTGTGTCTCGTTCCGTATTATCTATTGCAGTAAGTATTTTCCGTCAGGGTTTCCGAACGGAAAATTTATGAACAGTGAACAGTGTAATACGTAATCCAGTAGACACTACACAAGTATTTAATAAGTTTAAAATTTCAAAATCTTTCTTTCTGTCGGTTTCAAATGCAATGTCAATTAAGATGTGGGCACTTATCTGCATTTATAATATACGCGCCGCACTATGTGGGTACCATTTTGTTGAAACTCAGATGTGTCTTCTCGTCATCCGTGTGTCACTAACGGGATGCAGCAGAATACCAGCGTCAGGTATTGTACCTGGCATATGCTGAGCAGCAGTGCGAGTCTGTAAGTTCTGTCAACCATCTCGCCGTGAAAACTTAGGTGAAGTGAGCGTGGAGTGAGCTGTCAATAGTGTCAATTCCTAGCAAAAACAAACTCACTTCACCTAAGTTTTCACGGTGAGATTTTTACAGAATCGACCGGCTGGACTCCCATTTAGTGCAACCATGAGACACACCGCCCAGTAGTGATCGACCGTTAAAAATCTTTGTTATTTTTTTTCACCTTTTATGATGTTTTTTTAATACACACTATTGGTTTCACCCGCATACGTTTCGATCCCGTGGCTTATCGGGATAAAAAGTAGCCTGTATGTTAATCCAGGGTGTCAGCTACCTCCATACCAAATTTTATCAAAATTGGTCCAGCCGTTTGAGCGTGAAGAAGTAACAAACTTAAACCTAAACACACCCCCACACACTCACTCACAAACTTTCGCCTTTATAATATTAGCACAGTCTTTACATCATATACTGTGTTAGTCGGGGGAATAACTTGGGCATTTGTTTCCTACAACAGGTATAGTCACAAGCATAAATATCTTACGCCAAATCCAAAAGCATATTTCTCGTGAAATAAATTTTGCGACTGTGAGAAAATTCCTATTTCATAAATAAAATTTTATTGCTTCAAAATCAAAATCAAAATCAAAATATTTTATTTCACATAAGCCTACATGGGCACTTATGAAACGTCAGAAGCTAGGTGCACGGTTCCAATTGGTCGTTTCCTATGGAGAAGAACCGGCAAGAAACTCCACGGTTACTCTTTTTAAAAATAATTGGCTTTTACAATATTTTCAAATTACAGTAGGTATGGGAGGATAGCGTAGGCCTGTCAACAAGTATCAGGTACTTGATAAAATAAAAAATGGTCTACAGATCTAAAGTCTACAAGGCCTACAAAGTCCTCACATTTACAAAATAAGAATCTATCAAAAGGATAATTAAAAAATAAAAACCTAATAAAACCTAGTGATATGATTCCCATTACAACCACTAATAAAGAGATGGAAAAAAATTGGATTTTCTTCGATAGTTCTTTAGATACCCCTTGGTAAGACTGGTTGTCAGACTTTCGGGCTTCTGACTACCCGTGAGTAAACAATATAAGCAAAAATACTGATAAGTAGTTTTTTCTATTAGGTACTATCTATCTTTAGGTACCTTGTTACCCAGTAACTGGGTTGTGGAGGCCAGATAGGCAGTCGCTCCATGTAAAATACTGGTACTCAGCTGCATCCTGTTAGACTGGATGCCGACCCCAACATAGTTGAGAAAAGGCTAGGCAGATTATGATGACTTGGTGAAAATCGATTTTGAATCTTGCGTAGGTTAGGTACAATACGACCGACGTAGGTAACTTGGCGGGTCTGAACTTCGCGCAGAAGGTTGCGCAGAACGTTTTTTAGGAACCAAATGGTGGCATGAGGCGAGTCTGAGTGACAGAACATGCGCGAAAGTTCACAAAGGCTATACTATACAGGCCCGCCAAGTAACGTCGTCGGTCGTATTGTAACTGTGAGGTATATATTAGCTCGTGACTGTATTTTTTTTTTATTTATTTTACATTTACCTTCAAAAGTGTGCCAACGGCTACTGGTTATTAGATAACTGTAGGTATTTCTGTTTGATTAGCAAAAGCTTGTCAATTTTCTAAATCATGTAACGCAAGCTTCAACATCATTTGCAAACGAGTGGTCGTCATTTTTGGTTTTAAATAGAAATAACAGTTTTTTAATAAGTAAATTTAATAAAATTGTGAAAATGAAGTGTTTAACAATATTATTATTGTTGTCAACGTGTTACTTTGTGATCGTAAGTAAATTCTTTGTATTGATTATGATGAATATGAATAGGTACGTTTATAAACCGCCATTTTGTTTAAAAATATGAAGTGCGAACATAATATGAATCGTTTATTTTATTTCACGTAGAATTGAGTCAGTTGGTCGTCTTAGATTTGATTCAACAGAATCGCGTTCGTAATACTCCGAATTAGGTTTCTAAGCAAAGTAAAATTGGAAAAATGTGCCCGGAACATTGGAAAATTCAAATCTTTTTTTTCTAAACGGTTAATTGTACCTATTTAAATCAAAATCAAATCAAATCATTTATTGGTTTGCAAACATGGGTACCTATTTAGTACATAGATGTTTTAATAAAAGAGTCCTCCATGCTCTACCGTCACATGGGCACGCAAAACATATTATTATTTAATTTACACAAATTTAAAGTTATTATAATTTTAAATAAGAATTACGAGAATTAATTATTACAAATACAAATTAAATTAAAAAAATATACAAATTAAAAAATGTCACAATAATTTAATACTGGCAAATGTCAATGTTATATTAAAAAAAGAAAAAATATGTTAGATGTCATCAAAGTTACAATGAAAACAAAATAAGAAATGTCAAATGGTATAATAGCATGTCAATCGGTCAGTGATTCATCATTAAGGAAGTCGTCAATTGCGTAATAACTTTTTTCAATTAAAATTTTGATTAGTGCCCTTTTAAATTTGAATACAGCCATAGTTTTAATAATATTAGGTACTTTGTTAAAGATGCGTGGGGCAATGCCAAAAAAACTTTTTTGCAATAGTGCGGTTTTACATTTAACTTGACACAATTGATGTACCTACCTACATATTGAGTTCGTGTTGGATTCCTTCTGACTGCCGACAATTTTTGAAATAGATGTGGATTATTTTTCACAAATAAAGCCGATTCCAGTATGTACAAAGACGGAAATGTTAATATTTTCAAAGATTTAAAATAAGGAAGACAGCTATCTGTTGTCTTAAGACCGCACATTGACCTTATACATCGCTTTTGCATCTTAAATACAAGCTCCCTATCAGTAGACTGCCCCCAAAAAATAACACCATACCGCAAAACGGAGGCAACTAGTCCATGGTATGCCGTTAAAAGAGCCTGACTGTTGACTTTCTTCGACAGTTGAAAAATTTAGCTTACTCTGTTTGTTATTTATTTATTTCGGTCTAATTTAGTAGACCAGTAGGACTTGCAGACTTGACTGGCAGACGTTATAGGGTCATCTGTAATTTTTAAGAGTTCTGTTGGACTAATATTATTTTTTTTGTGTATGGGAGATGTTTTTTATTGCCTTCCAAAGGGCCCTAGGATCCTTACTTTTTTTTTTTTTGCGCATGGGAAATCATCAAATGACCCCTCCCGCTCTGGGTGGAGCGGAAGGGAGTGTCAGACTCTTACTGACTAAAACCCACCCGTGTTCCTTCCTTAGCCCTTTATGTTCCGGGCCAGCGGTAACCCTTTCGGACAATCCCGCTGACCCGGATCCTTACCTGCTTGTTCTATTACTCTTTTCGTAAGCTAAATTCTTAATTTATGAAGCAGACGGTTGCAGTAGTTGCGGTAGCGAGTGTCTATAGGTTTTGATGATCATATTGTCAGGAGATTTCGTGTGCAGTTTATCGCGATTTTTGATACAACGAAGTAACCCAGGAGACTTCCAAGGCTTAATGATTCGATTTTTCGATTTCTGGTCACTTTTACCGTGGTTGTGTTTTTATAAAATATACCTACCTACGTGTTGTTCGGGGTTGGGGTGAGATCAAGATAAACTAAGATTGAAGAATATAAAGATACTATTATTTCAGTAATACAAATGGAATGGGTGAATGAGGGGCGCTTTCCGAATTAGCTATAATCGCTCACAGCGCTCACATCATCTCACATTCGTTCCGATTTAGATATCACGATTATGACAGCTGAGAGCTGTCAACAATTCGGAACGCCCGTGAGCGCGCTCACAGTGCTTACTCAATGTAAAAACGATATTATTACAGTATTTCTTTGTATAAACACCACATTTCTTCTTCTTTGGTTAGGTGGCGACTATCAGCCAGAAGCACAATTTCGAAAATGCCACGTTAGTTTAATTTTATGATAAGATGCAAATCAAAACAAAACACACTGACACATCCTCACACACACACTGTCATTTTTGACAGCGCTCACGGTGATATTATTCTAGGGAGGGCATGGTCGGCGTTATCGCAAGATGGCGCATGTCATGACGTCATCTATGACGATTCACGGAACGTCGTTATCGTGCTTACGCTAATTCGGTACGGGTCACATCGATTATTTCCCATCTCGGAACGCAGGGGAGATGAGATTGAGTCGCGCCCGATATATGCTATCCGAATACGAACTGACTGTAATTACTTAGGTACAGACGCCAGCTCATCAAGTTACTACAATCTGTCAAATTTCTTTAATAGATTTTCGACTTTATTGCTAAAGCATAAGGTTCAAGGTTGATTGGGAAAATCTGACAGTTTCGGGTAGGTTGACCTGCTGGCGTCTGTACCTAATACATAAAATAATCAAGGCTTAAAGCGCGGTGTCGCAATTACGCTGTAATTACGGTGATTGACCCGAACACGTGTAGTCGACAGTTTCAAGGTCCGTTTTTATTAGGGTTCCGTACCCAAAGGGTAAAAACGGAACCCTATTACTAAGACTTCGCTGTCTGTCCATCCGTCCGTCCGTCTGTCTGTCACCAGGCTGCATTTCAAGAACCGCGGTAGCTAGACTGTAGAAATTTTCACAAATTATGTATTTCTGTTGCCGCTATAACAAGAAATACTAAAAACCAAATAAAATGAATATTTAAGGGGGGCTCCCATACAACAAACGCGATTTTTTTGCCCCTTTTTGCTCGATATCAATAATGGCAACAGGTAGGCACCTGAAATATTCACAAAATACTCAGTTGTATTTTGTCTTAGTAATAAAAATAAAATAAAATAAATATTTAAGGGGGGCTCCCATACAACAAACGTGTTTTTTTCGGCGTTTTTGCCTTGTGGTATGGAACCCTTCGTGTGCGAGTCCGACTCGCACTTGGCCAGTTTTTAGGGTTCCGTACCCAAAGGGTAAAAACGGAACCCTATTACTAAGACTTCGCTGTCCGTCCGTCCGTCCGTCTGTCTGTCACCAGGCTGTATCTCATGAACCGTGATAGCTAGACAGTTGAAATTTTCACAGATGATGTACCTATTTCGGTTGCCGCTATAACAACAAATACTAAAAACAAAATAAAATAAATATTTAAGGGGGGCTCCCATACAACAAACGTGTTTTTTTCGGCGTTTTTGCCTTGTGGTACGGAACCCTTCGTGTGTGAGTCCGACTCGCACTTGGCCAGTTTTTTAAGCATAAGTAGTTGGAGCGAGTTTTTGTGATGTCCGGCTGTTTAGCTGGATTTCCTGTTCCAATGTACAAAACTATAGGCAAGTGATCTGTTATGTAGGATTTTAGAATCAGTGCAGTAGCAGAAATGTCAGGCTTCGTGAAAAAATGATCTAGACAGGAATTAATTCTTGTTGGGACTGTATGGGTGGGGTATAATCCATGGGTGGCATTGAACGTTAAATATTCTTCACCTAACGGATTTGAGCTATTTTTTAACACGCTTTTATTAGGTCGACCTGCCTGTATGTAACTAACTATGTAATGGACTCTAAGGTAACTAATTTAACCATCTTCCAAAGGTCGTAGCGTAATGAAAATTGGCAGCTGTATGTAGTTCTGATGACAATACAATAATATGGTACTGTCGAACTGATCTGATGATGGAGCCGGAAAATATGAACTGGAACTTCATGATGGAAAATCGTATTATAGCTGTTTTGGATTTCTTAGAAAAGTCTTGTAATGAACTTTGACCACGATTAGGTTTCAAGGTCTGACGATGAAGCCGGAAGATAGGCACTGGCATTCCATGATAGAATATCGTATCATAGTCGTGTTTGCACTTGTGAGAAATGCCACGTAATGGACTTTGAACACGATGAGGTTTCTTTTTTGTTTTTACGTGCATTTATAAAAGCGTGTTTTTCTAATGTTTTTTAAACGATTAATTTATTACTATAATCGATATTAATGTCACCAACTAATACCGTGTTGTTCGAGGTAAGATTGTTGTAAATGTCAAAGCTATTTATTATAATTCACGGGTTTTTAGTGATTATAGGGTTTATAGGGATAAAGCAACGATTGTTGTATCATTGGCCTGTTGGTCTAGTGGTCAGTGACTATGACTGCTATGCCGGAGGTCGTGGGTTCGATTCCCACCCAGGACAAATGTTTGTGTGATGAGCATGATCATTTGTTCTGTGTCTGGGTGTAATTTATCTATATATGTATGTATTTAGAAATATATAAGTATGTTTATCAGTTGTCTAGTACTCATAACACAAGCTCTGCTTAGCTTGAGACTAGACGGCGTTGTATGATAGTTGTGGAATATTATTATATATTATTATTATTGCCTATTTGAAGCAATAGACAACTAGCGTCTATAAATACTGGCTCACTTATTTTGCACGATAAGTTTAAATTTGTAAAGATTACAATTCCGTCTTGTATTTCTCTTTCAAGTTATTCCAAACATTTACGCGGTTCTTGCCGTTCCAGTTGAAGGTTAGAAATGCCAGATTTAATTTCTTCAATTATTGTTTATTTATGAAGTGCATTGAAGATTCAATTTTATCATTTGTCTCTTGTATTTTAGATGTTTGCGTTTTTAATTCAGTAATTTCTGAAGATAATTTTGAAATTAAGGAGTTTTGTTTGTCACAAATAGTGCTTAGCGTCAGCTCACACCGAGACGCGACGCGACGCGCAGTTTTCAAGATAGAAATACAATTACAGACCTTATCTACCTACTACACAAAAAGGTACACGATTCAGTGAGCTAAGATGCGCGGCGCCGCGCTGCGCCGCGCTGCGTAGCTCGACGTAGTAGACACTAGAATTGTGTACCTTTTAGTGTAGTAGATAAGGTCTGTAATTGTATTTCTATCTTGAAAACTGCGCGTCGCGTCGCGTCTCGGTGTGAACTGACCCTTATAAGTATAACTAGTTACCGACTTCAAAAAAACGGAGGTTATTTTAGTAGTATAATACACAGTAGCTCCGCGGCGGAGCACACGTAGCGTAGCCGACTCGATGTCACGTAGCAAATCTCCGCGTGCGCCCGTAGCGATGACGTCGCTTTCGTAGCATAGGCTCGTAGCACTTGTAGCGTATGCGTAAAGCCGCAATTATGTTTAGCCCGCGCCGCGTGTCGCCACGCGTGGGTAAGCTATCGGTTACATACATTTAGTACTGGCTCTGCGACACGCGGGACGGGACTAATGTAATCAATCTAGTACTAATGTATGTAACCGATAGCTTACCCACGCGTGGCGACACGCGGCGCGGGTTAAATATAATTGCGGCTTTATTTACTACACACGTCACTCGTCGCCGTGGCCTAGCGGCTCAGAGCACGGCCTCACTCGTCCTCACCAAGCGGCCGCCGCGCCCCGGTTCGAATCCCAGCAAATCGGAAAAAAATATCTTCGAGATGTTTGTGGTCCAAACTTCGAAAAGACAGCTGTCTCACTCGAGGACAATATGGTTAATGGGTATAAAACATGTTCTTACTATTTTGATTCAAAAAGTTCTTGTTTTATTTACATAAATATACATTATTTTATACATTATCGTGGTCGCTCACAATGGGCCTTATAAAAAGGCTAAAAGTCACCCAAAGGGCAATGGAGAGGGCTATGCTTGGAGTTTCCCTGCGTGATCGAATCAGGAATGAGGAGATCCGCAGGAGAACCAAGGTAACCGACATAGCCCGAAGAATTGCCAAACTTAAGTGGCAGGGCACATTGCTCGCAGAGCAGATGGCCGATGGGGCCGAAAGGTTCTGGAGTGGCGACCGCGTACCGGAAGACGTAGCGTTGGAAGGCCTCCCACAAGGTGGACCGACAACTTTGTGAAGGCCGCACGAACCCGTTGGATGCGAGAAGCACAAAACCGGTCGAAGTGGAGGTGCTTGGGGGAGGCCTATGTCCAGCAGTGGACGTCTTTCGGCTGAAATGATGATGTTGAATAAAAAGAACATGTAGTTACCTCCCCATACATTTTTTTCACCCCACAAGCTTTACAAAAACATGCCTCATTTAGGAGACCCGAGCGCACGGACAAAAAAAATAGGGCAAGGTTTTACTTCAATTTCTGTTTGAGAGACTTGACAAATGACTGTATGCCATCCTTGTTCTTTCCGCTACACTTTGTGCAAGTTAGAGCAGTATAGATACAGTTTATGAATACAAAAACTACTAGCTATCAGTGCCGTAATTAGCCTTAGGTATATGCGCCCGGTGCGAGCTGCTATAACCGCGCCCTTGAAATATTTTCTAATCTTACCCGGTTCTAACAATAAAATGGATTGTCTATAAAAATAAATCTATCATCCAAAAACTAAGTTTTTGTAAACTTTGGTAAAGTTTTGAGAAGTTCAAATAAATTGCGTTTAAATAAATGAGGTGAAAAAATTCGAATATCTACTTATTCGAAAATATTTGTCAAAATTCACAATTAGACAATACACAAATGACACCAAATACTGATCAGTACAGATAGTAAAGATTCAAGGCTACTTGGTAATGTGGTCTACTGAGAACTGGTGAATGTGGCCCTGGTCTGTTCATTTCTGCGCCCTGTGCCTGAGCACCGCTGGCACTGCACTGCTAACTATAAGTTACTCGCAGACCTACCAATGACAACATTGTCTAATCACCCACATTCGAAAATCAACTACTTTCTAAAAAGCTAAAACCTCTTTACAGCATAATGCTGAGCGATAGCCGTTTTGCGTGGATGTGACACATGTTTCCCCCAACCCTTTCTTTTTTTTTTTTGTTTGTTTATTTTCTTTATTGCGTCATGTTTACCGCATATATACGTATTTAAATTATTTATTACTTTAATTATTTTCTTTTTTTTTCTTTCCTATCTCTTTTTTTCCTTTTATTATTTTTTATTTACTTTCTTTCTTTTCTTTTACAGGGCAAAACAGCCCGTTCCAGACCCGAATCAACCACTATACAAACGAACGTCACAAAAAAGACCACCCCATTAATTTCTGAGGAAGAATACTTGAAGAAAATCGAAGAACTAACCACGGGGAAGATGAAGTTTGGAAGGCTAGAAAATATGCTTTACTTACCGCTGGCTGATGGCTCTAAAATACCTGTGCTGGCTTTGGGCACCGCTTTGGTAAGTATATATAGTGTACATGGATCATAATCATCTGCCTAGCCTTTTCCCAACTATGTTGGGCTCGGCTTCCAGTCTAACCGGTTGCAGCTGAATACCAGTATTTTACATGGAGCGACTGCCTATCTGACCTCCACAGCCCAGTTACTGGGTAATACGATACCCCTTGGTAAGACTGGTTGTCAGGCTTTCGGGCTTCTGACTACCCGTAACGACTGTCAAAGACCCACGAATGACAGCCGGGACCAACGGCTTCACGTGCTTTCCGAGGCACGGAGGGGTCACGGTATGTAAAGATGGTCACCCATCCACAGACCAACCGCGGCAAGCGTAGCTTAACCTGATCGATTGACCTGGAAAGCATGGAAAGTTATGATGCGTTCTGAATTAACAACCTACATATATATGTATATCTATCAATTCTGTGTTTCGCCAACTAATACCACGCTACATTGGCAGGTGGACCCCCGCTTACTATCGTACCAGATTGGCGCAGCTATTGACATGGGTTATCGAGCCATCGACACAGCTTACATCTACGGCTATGAGAAGGAAACAGGACTAGCTATTAAAGCTAAAATTGACGACGGCACTGTGAAACGGTAAGTGGTAAGAAAAAGCAAAGTTTTTGAAACAGCGTAGTTGATACCGCGAAATTCTAATTTTCTTAAGTTTTTTGCAATTTGCAGGTCAGTGTCAGGTTGTATCTTGATCAAAATATGATTCGCGACAATAACAGGTACCTACATATTTAGAGAATTAAAATTAGAATCGTTAATACATATTTCTAAGTGTTTCCATAAGAGATTGTTGGTTGGTTTTTGGAAGATTCAATCTGACACTGACCTGCAAATTGCAAAAACGTAAGAAAATTTGCATTTCGCGGTCTACCACTATACACGGGCCTGCGAGGAATTTCAAAAATAGGTATTTGAAGAAACTTACCTCAAGTCTGCCCCCGTAGTGTGTGCTATGGACAGATGCAGCTCAGACACACCTCAAACAGTAGTTGCAACAATTTTTTGTTTGCAAAAGAAGTCGTGAGCAACTCCTAGTCAGTGGCGTATCTAGGGCGTTTTTCCAGGGGGGGCCTGGCCCTAACCTTTTTTATATCAGTCCGCCATGCCTAGCGGGCCCCATCCCCAAGTGCGGGCGGTCCCATCCCACGACCGATCCTTTTGTTTAAGCACGTTTTTCATTACTAAACAGCCTGCTCCTAAAAGAGTTTCGTCAATTTTTAGAAAAGGTGTTTTTGTGTGATGTTATATTAGGTATGTAAGTATCCAGCTTAGAGTTTCGAATAGGGCCCCAAACATCCTAGGGTGGGCACTAGACCATTCTAGGGTGGGCACGCCCCCTCCCCCTATATACGCCTATGCTCCTAGTATCTGATCCGATTTTATTCGACTGCGCGAAAGCAAAGACAGGACGACACGCGTGAATAACATAAGTTTTTCAAATGTGTATATTTGTATAACCTAATAAATATTTTCTAAATTCTATGTCCACAGCGAGGACCTGTACATCATCTCCAAACTCTGGAGTACGTACCACCGGTCTGACCTCGTGGAGGTGGCCTGCAATGCTTCGCTGAAGAACATGGGTCTCGATTACTTTGACCTTTATTTGATACATAACCCCATGTCCTTTAAGGTAAGCAAACTAATCCGCAATATCTCCTAGCTACCACGTTGCTAATTTTATTATCATAAGCCCTAGTTATCCCACTTTAGGCAGTGCGCCGGATTAGCCCAGAAGCAAATTGTAGTAATTGCTTAGGGCACCACGTCTCGGGGCTCGGGGGGCATCATAAGGCAGAAACAGCGCCGAAACAGTATTTGCTAGCACATGAAAGGCAAGGCTGTTTATCAGCAAGATATTACAAGACCCAAAAGTCACTCTAGCTAGAGATGTGCGCCAATCTTTACAAATCGCTCGTCGTTGTTTTAAAAAAATACGAAGTGACTAGTGGATAGGAGGGCCTACAGGCGTGGATTGCTTGGGGCATCAAGTAGTCATAATCCGGCATTTACTGTAGGACAAAGGCAGCCCTTCCCTCTTTCCACTTTTCGCGGTCAGACACAATTAATAATATACAGTGTGAGTCTTCATAATGTGCACATAACGAAATGAGGGAAACATAGCTTTATTTTATCGACGGAAAAAATATTTGAAAAAATAAAAAAATGTTTAAAAGGATCTTTACCTGCTAAAGTATGGTGATTGCAAGGCCTTTCTTTAACAGTTGATAGGAAATGTTGTGATTGAAACATGGTATTTTTACGTTTAGAAATCTGATACGATGGAGAATAATTTAAAGTAATAATAAATTAATCGTTTAAAAAACACTAGAAAAACACGCTTATATAAATGCACGTAAAAACAAAAAAGAAACCTCATAGTGTTCAAAGTCCATTAAGTGGCCTTTCTCACAAGTGCAAACACGACTATGATACGATATTCTATCATAGAATGCCAGTGCCTATCTTCCGGCTTCATCATCACACAATGAAACCTAATCATGGTCAAAGTTCATTACAAGACTTTTCTAAGAAATCCAAAACAGCTATGATACGATAATCCATCATGAACTTCCAGTTCGTATCTTCCGGCTCCATCATCAGATCAGTTCGACAGTACCATATTATTGTATTGTCATCAGAACTACATACAGCTGCCAATTTAATTACGCTACGACTCTTGGAAGATGGTTAAATTAGTTAAATTAATTAGTTATCATATCTTCCGGCTCCATCATCAGATCAGTTCGACAGTACCATATTATTGTATTATCATCAGAACTACATACAGCTGCCAATTTTCATAACGCTACGAGCCTTGGAAGATGGTTAAATTAGTTACCTTAGAGTCCATTACATAGTTAGTTACATACATCATATCTTCCGGCTCCATCATCAAATCAGTTCGACAGTACCATATTATTGTATTATCATCAGAACTACATACAGCTGCCAATTTTCATTACGCTACGACCCTTGGAAGATGGTTAAATTAGTTACCTTAGAGTCCATTACATAGTTACATACAGGTCGACCTAATAAAAGCGTGTTAAAAAGGGGAAGGTAATTGGGGCTTTTATTGAGTAATTTTACAATTATTGTAAAATTGATGAAAAAATATTCTCAATTGAGGGCGATTGTTTACACATGGGTCACAGCAACGAAAAATAATTTAAAAAATGCTACAAAAAAAAAAAAAAAAAAATTTATGTTTTTTCCGTGGACAAATTTAAGTTTAGTTTCCCTCATTTCGATATGTGCACATTATGAAGACTCACACTGTATAAGTCAATACGATATCATGTTTAACTTTGGATGCACAATGTTAAATAGTGGAGTAATACTCTCCCGAAATTTGTATGGAAAAAATATCGACTAGTGGCACCTGAAGAGGTTTTGCGCATTTAACGTTACACGTTGTATAAACCACCTTCATTGCTCCAACAGGAAGGTCCGGACCCCATACCAAAAATCGCCAATGTCTTACAATACTCTCAGTATGACTACTTCGACGCCTGGACTGGCATGGAAGGGCTGGTGACAAAGGGCCTCGCCAAGTCCATTGGAGTCAGCAACTTCAACTCGCAGCAGATACAGAGGATTTTAGATAAGGGAAGACTGAAGCCTGTGATAAACCAGGTAAGATTTTAACTAGTGAAAGAACACACCATCTGCCTAGCCTTGTCCCAACTATGTTGGGGTCAGCTTCCTGTCTAACCGGGTGCAGCTAAATACTAGTATTTTATATGGAGCGACTATAAACTAGAACTTGAAGACTCAAAAGACCACCTCAGACATCGATCTACATGGTCTTCATTATAACCTGACCAAGATTATGTCTGGACTTTAAAAGAGACTGTGACCTCTGAGTTTGTTTCGGCCTTTCTTCTCAGAGTAGTCAGATAGGAAACGCCGACTTCATCTAGTTTAAAAAAAAAAAACATGATTGACGTGTAAAAGTGTTTGTACAAACCTACTTACAAAAAATAAAATCATTTCATTTCATTTGAAAAAAAGAAATAAAGAAAAAAAAATAAAAAAGAGAAGAAAAAGAAAGAAGAAGTAAGAGAAGTATTCTATTCTTGACTGCCATGACCTCTACAACTCAGTTACTGAGTAACAAGGTACCTACAGATAGTGACAGAAAAGAAGCAATGGATTAGCAATATCCTTCAACATGATTCAGATCGTGTGTGTCAGAAGTGTGCTACGCAATCGCTATGCAATGCCTGTTACCTACATCTGCAATACTTCGTAAAATACGTTTCTGACAATTATAACTTATGAACCTTCTTGCAGGTGGAATGCCATCCGTACTTGTCGCAGCAAAGCTTGCACACCTTCTGCGTTGAACGCAACATCACACTCAGCTGTTTCGGAGTGCTCGGCTCTAAGGTAACTTCTACTTAGCTCTCTCTATAAAAGCTCTACAGAAGGGGTGGCCAAGTGGTAACGGCCGCGACTTCCGAGTTGTAGGTCGTAGGTTCGAACCCAGACAGGCGCTTTACTTTGTGTAAATTATTTCATCACCATTGTTCTCAAAACGGTGAAGGAAAACATCGTGAGGAAACCGGCATGTCCTAGAACCAAAAATTCGAAGACATGTGACATCTGCCAATCCGCACTGGGCCCGCGTGGTGGATTACGGCCCACTCCCTCTCATCGAGAGGAGGCCTGTGTCCCAGCAGTGGGAACATTATAGGCTAATTATGTTATGTTATGTAAACATAAATATATCTCTATTCACAGGGAACCCCTGCTGAATATAAGAACTCCTCAACCCCTGTGATTGATGACGCGTTAGTCCAAGTGATGGCTTCCGGTCTAGGTGTGTCGCCTGCGCAGCTGCTGATAAGGTAAACTAAACGAACTATAAACCTCGTTGGCCTTGTGGTCGCTTGTAAGTCCTTCGATGCCCGGGTTGGACGAAATGTTATTGGGTTTTAGACCGTAACGTTTTAGACTCAAACTCAAAGCATTTTATTATTTTTTTTCTGATTGGGCCCGCTCTTGACCTCGATCACGCCTGATGGAAAGCGATGGATGAGGTCTATGACGGAACGCGCGTGCCCAGAAGATGCCTAAGGCATTGGAACGCCCGCGCATCGACGAAACACAGCAGGCTACTTGACGCCGACTCCGGTGAGAAGGTGGTCGGCGGCGGGCGTTAGCCCTACCACCGCAAGGGAAGAATTGGCCAGTCAAATAAGGTGTTGGGTGTGACTGTCCAGGATGCGCCGAGCGCTCGGTTCAGTTGAGTAACTGACGGAACAAACTGCGCTACACGAGAAGGCTTCTTCATATGCATCACAAAAAATAAAACCATTTACAGGCACTCTTGAATTGTCAAGGAGTCTGTCAGTCGGAAAGATGAAGCTAGTTGCCCAATCCTAAGCGTAGGTAGTAGGTACCTATGGAGAAGAACGTGCAAGAATCTCCACGGACACTCTTTTAAATTATATTGTTCCAATACTTCCAATGCTTAGTGGTCCGCTTTTAGCGTTGTTACTTGAACTATGAATTGAGAAAAACTGTTTTCTTATTTTTAGGTTTCCGTACCTAAAGGGTAAAAACAGGACCCTATTACTAAGACACTGTCCGTCTGTCTGTCACCAGGCTGAATCTCAGGAACCGTGATAGCTAGACAGTTGAAATTTTCAGACACGATGTATTTTTGTTGCCGCTATAACAACAAATACTAAGAACAGAATAAAATAAATATTTAAGGGGGGCTCCCAAAAAAACACGTTTGCTGTACAAACGTGTTTTTTTCGGCGTTTTTGCCTTGTGGTACGGAACCCTTCGTGTGCGAGTCCGACTCGCACTTGGCCAGTTTTTTATTGTGTTTAGATATTTATTTATTTATTAAAACTTTATGCACAACAAAAATTGTACAAAAATATCGATACCCATCTCAAGCCTTGTACGGACTAAGCGTTCCAGTGTACGTGTGGTCGGTTATGCCACTAAAACGAGAACACAGGAACGATAGGCTGTACCTGCAGGTACGACTATCGTTCTCGTTTTGGTCGCGTAACCGACTGCGCGTACATTGGAACGCTTAGTCCGTACAAGGCTTTATGTGCGAAGTTTAGCTAGCCAACTTAAAATAACCCTTGTGTATTTTAATACTTACCCACAGGTACCAGATCGAATCTGGACACAATGTGGTGGTGAAGGCCTCGTCAGCAGCCCACCTGTGGGACAACCTACAAGCCCTGACCTGTACGCTGAAGCAGCCGGAAATTGACGCACTGAACGCGTTCAATAGAAATAAGCGGACCTTTGTTTTTAAGGGGTACGTAAGTTTACGCAGGAGAACCAAGGTAACCGACATAGCCCGAAGAATTGCCAAACTTAAGTGGCAGTGGGCAGGGCACATTGCTCGCAGAACAGATGGCCGATGAGGCCGAAAGGTTCTGGAGTGGCGACCGCGTACCGGAAGACGTAGCGTTGGAAGGCCTCCCACAAGGTGGTCCGACGACCTTGTGAAGGCCGTAGGAACCCGTTGGATGCGAGAAGCGCAGAACCGGTAGAAGTGGAGGTGCTTGGGGGAGGCCTATGTCCAGCAGGTGGACGTCTTTCGGTTGAAATGATGACGTAAGTTTAGCACCGATTCTGCATAATACTGCCGGTCGATTCTGTAAAAATCTCACACCGTGAAAACTTAGGTGAAGTCAGTTTGTTTTTGCTAAGAATTGACACACTATTGACAGCTCACTCCACGCTCACTTCACTTAAGTTTTCACGGTGTTTTTCACAGAATGGCAACGCAGCATAGCAGCTATTCACAACGATCCGACAGGCTATTGTTTGCCAATAATATAAGAAAGCTATAAAAGTCATAATATCAAAGTCTTAGGCGATTAACACACGGCACCGCGCACCGCCGCGGAGGGCGGTGAAGCGGATCTCATGTCGCATTGGTCTCTATTAAATCCGTAGATGCCTAACACACGTACACCGCCTGGCCGCGCAGTCGAGCGGTGCTTTCACCGCCACCGCCCCTCCGCGCTGCCGTCCGCGTGGTGAGGCGGCGCCTCACACGCGGGGCGCCGCATAACCGCGCGGATCATCGTGGGTGCAGTACGTGTTGCAATTTAAAAATGATGAAAAAGTGAACAAACTGGTCAAACCGTGTTAAATCAATCCGCGCGGACAGGCGCGTAAACCGCCTTACCGCGCGGAGCACCGCTACGAAATCCGCTTTACCGCCACCGCCCTCCGCGGCGGTGCGCGGTGCCGTGTGTGAATCGCCTTATATCAATTATTGTTTCTCTAAAATCCTATTTAGTACTTATTTGACAAAACTTCAGTTTTGTTATTAATAAACAAAATTTTTCTTTTCAGAATGGGCGATACTCACAAAAACTATCCGTTTTTAGCGGCATATTAGTTTTATAAACATTTTTATGTGACTTTTCATTATTCATTATAATTTGAATTTTTCTAGCTGTAAGTTTGACATTAAAATGAATTTAAGAATATTTTTTATCAATTTAGTGACCTCAAAATTGATTTAATTTCAATCATTTTTTAATAATTGTATTTTTTTAATAATTCTTTCATGATTTTTTAGGGTAATCATTTCTAACATTTATTTTAATAAATAAAAGACATTTTTAGAATATAAAACACGTATTTTTATTTAAATAATGATTTCACTTAATAACATAATTCATTTATAATTAAGGCACACAAATATTATTAAAAACTATCAACTATGTCGTCTTCGGAGCAGGTTTCTTCAACAACCCTGAAAAAAGAAAATAATTGTTAACCGACTTCAAAAATAGGAAATTCCTTAATACGATATTTACGTCATTTTCCAATGACGAACTTACGCTTTGGTTTTCTGGAAAAAGCTGTTCGCAAAATAAAATGGTAAGTCATGGATATACACTAAGAATAAGAATGGACCCAGTATTGAGCCTTGAGGTACACCTAACTGAACTGATAACCCGGAAGATTTCACACCAGCAACTTCTACACATTGGTGCTTATTATTAAATAAGAATCTATTACATTGAGAGTTTCCTTTTGAACACCCGTAATTACGTAGTTTACGCAAAAGTGTGTCATGGTGCACGCAATCAAAGGCCTGCCGTAAAGGTTCATATTATAACGGACGTCATGAATATATTATTAATAATAATAAGACCTTTATTTTCAGGCTACCTTGGCCCATAGATAAAAACCTTACAGACTAACATATATATTATAATAATACAATGTGTGTTAGTGTATAAACTTAAAACTATGTTAGTAAAATTCACTTCACTCGAGCACGTGTGGCACTTGTCCGCGGAAGCGACGGAACATTACACCTTGCGGCCAAAAGTCCTCTGCCATGACGAGGTGCAGGTAGCATGTAGGTAATATTTTCACCAGTATTTGACACTAGCAGCGCCACGCGGTTTCAACCGCATAAGTGTCGACCTCGTGGGAATATCGGGATAAAATTTATCTTATGTCCTTTTCCCGGTTTTTCCGGGACTCAAACTATCTCTATATCAAATTTCATCTCAATCGGTTCAGCGGTTTAAGCGTGAAGAGGTCACACAGGACAGACAGACACACTTTCGCATTTATAATATTAGTATGGATTAAGGGGTCAAAAAACTCTACTAACGTTTTAGACCTTTGTATCCTGCTTATGCGTATGAAGTTTCGTTAAAATCGGTTTATTCATTTCGAAAAATAAGGGCTTGAAAGTTTGTATGAAATGCCGTACGGCGTAAACGTTCTCTAGATCGTCTGTCTATCTAGATAGGGGGCGTCCCATACTACGCTTGCCGATATAAGCCAATTGTAGCCGTATTCATTATGAAATCGACTTAATTTACACTAGGATAAAGTTGATATTTGCTGTGGTACTAACATCAATTGAAAAGAAATACTCACGAGGTATATTAGTAGATTTGACCATTTTCTGTTTAAACGTCTCTTGAGCAATTGTTTTGAACTTTGAAGGGATTTTTCCTGAAAATAATGAAACGGTTAAAAATTGAGACAGTTGCGTTGGTATTTGATGATCGGGAAAAAAAAGCTTCATTAGTTCAGTGTTGATGAACGGGAATCCTTTACGATTATTCCCGATCAGGAACACCCATGTCGATAAAAAAAAATACAACCAATAACTATTTTGGATAAGACAGGCGTGACGTTATCATGTTCCTCTGCCTAGCCTTCATCATCATCATCATTTCAGCCGAAAGACGTCCACTGCTGGACATAGACCTCCCCCAAGCACCTCCACTACGACCGGTTCTGCGCTTCTCGCATCCAACGGGTTCCTGCGGCGTTCACAAGGTCGTCAGTCCACCTTGTGGGAGGCCTTCCAACGCTACGTCTTCCGGTACGCGGTCGCCACTCCAGAACCTTTCGGCCCCATCGGCCATCTGTTCTGCGAGCAATGTGCCCTGCCCACTGCCACTTAAGTTTGGCAATTCTTCGGGCTATGTCGGTTACCTTGGTTCTCCTGCGGATCTCCTCATTCCTGATTCGATCACGCAGGGAAACTACAAGCATAGCCCTCTCCATTGCCCTTTGGGTGACTTTTAGTCTTCTTATAAGGCCCTGTATATGTTTAGACACATAGAATAATAAAAATTTCACGAAGTCGCGGAAAGAAGCTATGTATACTATATTTAATACTTACTAGGACTGATCCTCGTAAAATTTTTCTTCGAAGAACCTTCACTTATAATTGAGAATGTTTTCTGCGGGATTTTCGAGCCCATGTCGCCATTTTCTTTCTCGGTGTTGCCAGTGGTTATAGTCTTAGTGTTACCAGCTTTTAATATTTTTGGAGGATTTTGTGGTTTTAATGAATATCTGTGTGATGCTATTTTGCGAGTTACAGGTTTTTTAACTATGTTTTTAGTACTTTTAATAATTAAATTTTTGCTTAAAACTTTTTCTGGTAAGTCTTTTAAAGGTGTAGGTTTGTCTGTAACGGTTTTCTCTGTAACTTTAGTTACTTGAGATATTTTTTCTTTATTTCTTATGTTTGCTGTATTTTTCTCTGTAACTTTTTTAACAGTTTGGGCATCATTTTTAACTGTTCTGTCTTTAACTGTTTTCTCTGAACCTTTTTTAGCGACTTCTGGTAGTTTTTCTTTATTTTTGATACTTTTTTCAGTAGCTTTTTTAGCTTGATCATCGTTTTTTTGAGCATCTTTTTTAGCAGTTAGTTCGTTTTTTGTATTAGCCACATTTTTTGCTTTAGCAGAGTCAGTATTTTTAGCTTTATTGTCATTTTTATTAATATTACTTTCAATGTTTTTAACAGAATTCGTAGTTTTTTCTGTAATCTTGCTTTTGGGATGCCCAGCAACTTGGTTAGCATCTATATTTTCCTTAATTTTTGTATTGGCAACCTTTTTGAGTTGCTTCTTCTCAATATTGTTAGTGTTAACATTATTTTCATTATTCTCTTTAGGGTTGCCAGTCTCTTTTGTGACTTCTTCATTTTTTGCATTAGCAACACTTTTGAGTTTCTTTTTCTCAATATTTTTAGGTTTTACATTATTTTCATTTGGATTATTTTCTTCAAGATCACCAGTCTCTTTCGTTGTTATATTTTTAGCTTTATTATTGACATTTTTAACTTTTCCTGCTTTAATAGGATCCTTATTTATACCTTTATTTTGGACATCTTTAATGTTTTCCTTTGCAGGTTTTTCATAATCATCTTCTTCTTGATTATTAACAGTTTCTTTGACAATTTTAGTTTTTGATTTTACCTTACTATCTATGTTCGCTGGTTTCTTCAAAACTTTGGTTTTAGGTTTAGAATTGATATCTTTCGTTGCATTATCGCCTGCTTCCTTAGTAACCTTATTCTTACTTTTAGTGGTTTTATTTTTAGTAGCTGCAGATTCTTTCTCATTTTTATTAGGTTTCGAGTTACTATTGGCGGTTTTATCTTCGGAATTCTTAGGTTTAGCGTTATTCTCAGATTCTTTAACGTTTTTGGTTTTGGTATTGCCAGTTTTATCGTCAGTTTCTTTAACATTCTTAGTTTTAGCGTTGCCATCCTCAACATCAACTTCGTTATTACCAACTTCTTTAACATTTTTACTGTTGGCAACTTTATTATCGTCATTCGTCTTTCTTTTCTTACCACCTTCATTGACCACATCACTCATTTTGCTCTTCCTAGCGTTATTAGCATCAACTATACTTTTCTTAGCTTCAGGAATATCATTTTTCATCTTTTTAGAACCAGCATCACCATTGTCATCATCCATACTTCTTTTCTGAGCAGTATTCGGTAAACCACCTTTACTTTTCTGCTTACCTTTCTTGGGAAGACTTTTAGGAGGAGCCATAACTTCGCTATCTCGCTTTTCAGATTCACTATCTCTTTTGTCTATATCGTTGTCTCTTTCTGTCGTTTTCGACTCTATATCTGATTCAGGGTCTATTGTACCTCGCGCTTCGAAGCATGTGGTTATAATTTTAGCTAGGAGTAAGGTACGTTCGTCTGTCTTTATGGCAGGGTCTAGGAGTTGCTTGTGGTTTTGTGTTATTATTTTGATGTAGGATTCCTCTGGAATAACAATACATACAGGTATTTATTGATTAATTTGACAGGACTAAACTAAAATTTATCTAAATAGAAAGAAAAAGATGTACTGAACTTAAACTTAGTTTAGTTTGAACAAGTGAATCAGCACCGCTATATCAAAATCACTAAATGGAGTTTTGTCAATACAAACCTAGATGTATCTATTTTCGACCATTTTCTCCGTTTCATAGTTTCAGATGTCGCTAATATTTTCACCATGGCACCTATTCGAGAGCAGTGGTGGCCCAGTGGTAGCGGCCGCGACTTACCGAGTTGTAGGTCGTAGGTTCGAACCCAGACAGGCGCTTTACTTTGTGTAAATTATTTCATCATCACTGCTCTCAAAACGGTAAAGGAAAACATCGTGAGGAAACCGGCATGTCCTAGAACCAAAAATTCGAAGACATGTGGCCCAATCTGCCAACCCGCACTGGGCCCGCGTGGTGGATTACGGCCCGCTCCCTCTCACCGAGAGGAGGCCTGTGTCCCAGCAGTGGGAACATTATAGGCTGATTATGTTGTTGTTATTACCTATGCTTATGGGTCGTGTCAATACGCGAGTAGAAGTTGACTTACCCATAAACTCCAAATCGAACTTCATTCTATGATGGAATGGCGCGACTGGCGACCATTTGTTCTCCAGTCTCCAAGATACTTCTAGCAGATCTGCGCATTTTAGCACGAAGCCTCCTTCATCCTGAAAACAGACAGAGAAATAGACAGACAATAATTTGTCTATCCTGTAGCGGCATCTACACCGCCACATGCGAACTACACATCACACTGACGTCACGCAAAATCCTGCATCCCGCAAGCAGAGTTTACCGCGCGCCTAGCATATAAACGTCCCGAAATCAATCGTCTTTACTATTGAATATAATGACGTAACAAAACTATGTTTTAACTTACGTGGGGCTCCATAAATAATGAGCTCGTATATTTGTTAGCCAAGCGAGCGAGCGTCGTTCGCCGGGAGCGGTAGCCTGCCGCATAACTCCTTAATACCTGAAAAAAACTTTATTATTAACTATCTGTCGTCTGTGCATGTCGGAAAATAAATTGATTGGGTACGATTTTGTTTTGCGCAGAACTGGGTAACTCGCTACCCTTTGCTTTAAAACTTTACCTCTACAGCATCGCTGGGGTGCTTCAAGCTGTGCAGCACTGACTTGGAGAGCTCCAACTCATGTGCACTCTTCACCGGGACCACGCGAAGACCTCGGTACGATGGTGGAGCAAACCTGCGATCCTGAAAGTACAGACATTTACTTTATACAAGCCGTGTGCCCTAGATAGCAGGTGGTAACGGCCGCGACTTACGAGTCTAGGTCGTAGGTTCGAACCCAGACAGGTGCTTTAATTTGTATTATTTAGCCATGGCACTTACTGGAGTATGCATAAAGAATGTTATAGTGAAAGGCACAAGATCTATTCTGCACTCGGCTGTGACTTCCCTCCACGTACCTGCCTCCGTTACTGGACGCTCTCTGAAAATGCGAAAACAATCTCACTTGAACATTATGTATCACTATTTGCTCCCCACGGGTTCACCCGCATAAGTGTAGTACCCCATGTAGTACACCCGGATAAGTACAGATAATATCGAAGACAAGATATTAAACAGCTTACCTTTCATATTTAGGCTCCTCAACCAGCACATCTACTTCAGACTGTAGTACCATCAAGCTGGTTAACTCCTGGGTGGCGAGGAGACAGGTCTTCATCATAGCTTGTTGTAGTTTTAACTGGGTGATTGAAGGGCCCATGTCGATCGCAGTGGCGAAGTCATCTTCCGAGTCTGAACTGTAGTGTTGGAAAAGTTTTATTTTAATTTTATGTATTTATTATAGACACAGTGATCCATATATTTTATGTTAATACTAGCTTCTGCGCGCGACTTCGTGTGAAAGTTCTTGTTGTCTGACCCACCCCGTCGCATCGCATGCCTGACTGATTAGTAGGATTCAAGAAAACCCGCTTGACCACAATCTGTCCTGGTAGAAAGCGATGGATGAGGTCTACGATGGAATGGAACGAGCGTGCCCAGAAAATACTTGACTCTAATTACTCTTGCTTTGGGTATGCGTTAATCTCAAAACTCAAAGCATTTATTCAACTAAACCATTTACAGGCACTTTTGAATTGTCAAGAAGTTGGTCAGTCAGAAAATATGAAGCTAGTTGCCTATTCCAAAGCGTAGTAGGGACCTATGGAGAAGACCGGGCAAGAAACTCCATGGACAATCTTTTAAATTATGTATATTTTTGCAAAAATATTAGTTACATCATTAATGTTGAACTTTTATGGATTTGTGAGAATGATGTAAAAAATTAGATGTACGCATTAAAAGCGTACAGAGTACAGCAAATAGTAACAAAACAACAATCCAAAAATAAAATAATTAAAAATAGGCCGAGGCAGCTAAGTGATGACCAGCCCAACTGACGGTGCCTATTCACGAACATGACGGATAGATCAGCACCATTCAGCTCAACCATTTTAAAGGGAGCTAAATGATCCAACACACATGCCAAAGTCAGCGAGACATTTGTGTGAGCATGACATACCATCATCCGCCAGGGCACATTCATGTCAATGAAAGACATATTACCCTGTACATGGTAGCTCTATAGTACATAGAATTCACATCTGTGCAGTGTGCTGCAATTTTACAATACAAAGGAAATTGAGTTTATACAATGCAAAGATAGTCTTACAATCTTCAGTAGCTCCAACAATATTTTCAAGTGTTAATCAATTAGTTGTGGTTGTGGAGCAGGACCAGCATTGAGCCAGGCATTTTTATCAGCGATGTAATCCCCTAACTTATAATATGCCTGCCTGAATAGTGTGCGTTTTATACAAGACTTGAGTTTTGTCTCTTCAGTTGAAAAATGTAGGAATGTGGGGAGGTATTTTATTATAACATTTTAAACAGTACCCCATAAAAGATGAGTCTACTTTAACCAGTCTGAAACCTGGTTGAACTAAGAGGTCCCTATTTCTAGTACTATATTATTGTCTTTCACCTGATTTAGTTAATGTTAAATGTAGTAAAGAACGAGTGGTCTTGTGGTTGCAATTTTCACAATGTTAATGAAGTTTGGCTTATTTAGACAATAGCGGAGCATTACTAAAAACTTATCTTTGTATTTATTTTAATTTACCTGTCAGCATGATCATCGAAAAAACACTTATTTTTATGATTAGCGCGAAAGTCGTCGATACTCTTCTCGGTATGCTTGATATCGTCTAGAATCTTTTCCTTGTAAGCTAACAAAGCCTTTTTCTTTTCGTTTATCACATTATTAATAGACATTTTGCTTGAAAAAGCAATTCAAAGCAATTCAAAACAATCAACAAGCAATCAACGAAGTTTTTCAAAATAATCCGTTTTTTTTTTTTTTATTGAATGTTACCAGACACCCAAGAAACTTTCTACCACAAAGTACACTTTAATCTTTCTACCAAATGATTTCTACTGTTTCCCGTTTCTTTTGTTTATTTATTTTCGAGATAACATAGAAAACTATTAAAAAATAACACAAAAGTACAAAAATCGTAGACATCGTACATGATGTCCAGCATGACTGTAATCTGTAAGTTTCGATTGGGGAAGATAAAATAAAACAGTATGTTTATGTTACTTATAAAAATTGATATAGTGTGTAAACCTCTTAGTAAAATGACATTTATTCTATTTGGATACTTATCCTGGAACATATATTATTAAATAATATTTTGTTTGGTTACGTAGTAATAGGAAATACTTTACTAACACATTTCCAATTAGATGCAAAAAGTAAATTGGCATGTCATTCCTTTTCACAAAAAATCGTTTGCAAATGACGTAAGTAATTGGTATCCGAACTGCGAACTGCGATTTTTATCGCAATACAGTTGTCAAAGTGGACATAGTGGCCGTAATGTTTAATTTATAAAAAATGTTATTATAATTCGTAATAATAATACGCTAACAAGTGCAATAATAATAGTATCACATTAGAAGTTAACCCTAAGCTAATATAGGACATACGATATGCGAATCCCAATAAAATTTGCTTAGTTGCGAACCGTAATTCAACAATCGTGTTTTAATTAAATAAATATAGTAAACATGCACGCGTGCGGTTCATAGGTCAAGTTTGTATGTGTTGTGAGACATTTAGAGTCCCTAAATGTGTTAAAAGGACATAGACGTTGTATAAATAGAGAATTATCTGTGATAATTTGAAGTGTGGAACATCTCGGTGAATAGTTCGAAAAATGGGTCAAACAGGCAGTACCGTGCCCGGTAAGTATTGTTAATTGTACTCTAAATATGCACCAGAATGTTCTAATTGGTATCTAACTGGAATAAATGGGGTTTCCTTATTATAACCTCTATGTGTTAAACTGTTTGTTGATTGCAATACTCAGCCTAATAAAAAACGCATGCCATCGTAATTTATCATTCTAACTTCAACAACTTTGTTTAAAATGTTGATGTTACAACAAGAATGTTAATCAAAAAGTTTTTAATTGTATACCTACTGACATTAAAACAATCTTTTTGTCACTACAATTTATCACAAATAATTTTAATAGGAACTGAATTTACTCATTTAATGAACAACTCTACTGTACTATGCCAATTAATAATAGCTGATCATCAAAAATCGCACCAACGTACATATAAAAATCGTAAGTCGCCACTTTTGTCTCTGAATCAATTTGATTTTCCCATCACTAAATAGTGCTTGTGACGTCATAGCAAGTAGTAAAAAAATGCCATGCTTGGTTTTCACACAGATCGTGATACTTGCATTATGTGGGTCTATTTATATCTGTGATGATACCCCTTGGTAAGATTGGTTGTCAGACTTTGGTCTTCTGACAAGCGGCAGATGTGGCCGACCAAATTCCATTTTAGAGTGGCATCTATAGGCCGACCGCTTAACTGAGACGCTGCCTGAAGTAGCAGCACGGTGCGGAGGGGTGTGGTGACGTGATGCAAGAGCTCAGTGATTCGTCATTCTGTGACAACTATCACCCCTTCCACACCGGGCAGCTACCGTAGGCAACGTCTCAGTTAAGAGGTCGGCCTATAAAATGGACATACTGCATTAAATTATTTTGAGAAATTATTCTTATCTGCACTTGTTAGAATATCTTCTATACTTAGTTTTTTTATTTTTTGGCAATTGATCTGATGTTGACTATTCTGCCAGTGTCGTATATAGACGGCAGCGCAGCGGCGGGCCGTCGACTTTGCACTTCTATAGTTACCAAATGGATTAGTAGAAGTGATTCCAATACAAAATGGACTCCAATAAGAAAATTGACTAAAGACTACCAAACATGAATTTATTTGTAATTAGCTGCGCCCCGCGGTTTCACCCGCATAAGACTCGTTCCCGTGGGTATATCAGGATAAAAACTATCCTATGTCCTTTTCCGGGATTCAAACTATCTCTATACCAAATTTCATGTAAATCGGTTCAGCGGTTTAAGCGTGAAGAGGTAACAGACAAACGCACTTTCGCATTTATACCGAAAACTTAAATCTATCGAGTGTGATAAATAAGTACTTAGACGACTTGTTATAAACTAAATCTGTACAAATATATAAAATTGAAGTGTTTGCTTATAATATCAAAGTAACAGATTTTTACAAAATTCAATGTCAAAGTTATGTGCACTACTAGGATTACAGCACGGTTGGCGCCAACGACGATATAATTATATTTATATAGGGTGACTGGTAATAAGTGACCGATACTTAAACACGTGATTTTACTCATCATTATGAACAACTTTTACTATGGGACCAAACCTGAAATCGTGAAAAAAAAAACAGCTGTTCTCTACATTTTGACGAGCTACACGAACATAAATGTAGGGAACAGCTGATTTTTTTTCGCGATTTCAGGTTTGGTCCCATAGTAAAAGTTGTTCATAATGATGAGTAAAATCACGTGTTTAAGTATTGGTCACTAATTACCAGTCACCCTATATATTCTCATTCTCATTATAATTTCTCTTTGGTTGGCGCAGTGGTTAAGCGATTGACTGCTGCGGTGCGTGTCGCGGGTTCGATTCCCGCACGGAACAAATATTTGTATGACCTACAAGTAGTTGTTCCGGGTCTGGCTGTTTGTGTATGTGAGTTTAAATGTTTGTAAACCCACACACAATACAGCAGAATTCTTAGTGTGAGGCAAAAAAAAAAACTACTTATAACAATAACACATTTTTTTTTATTAGTATCTTTCTTTCTTTTTAACCGACTTCAAAAAAAGGAGGAGGTTCTCAATTCGGTTGTTTTTTTTTTTATATTTGTTACCTCAGTACGCCGTCATTTATAAACCGATTTGGAAAATTATTTTTATATTTAAAAGGATATAGTTCCAGATTGGTCCCATTTTTATCAAAATCAAGTTCTGATGATGGGATCCACGAGGAATTGAGGGAACTCCTCCAATATTATAGGGACACCTATAGCGATTTGGGTATTTTTTACAGTAACTCATGCATTTGCTCTCGGAAACCACCATTTGGTGAAGTGGAACTGATGAAGAAGACCACAGATGGCCAACGGAACTACTTAATAATAAGTATTTCACGGGTTGCGATTCGATTACTTTAATATGGTTGCTAAGCAATGTATGCTCGTCACAATGCGAATGATGAAATGGAGCTGATGGTGGAATACTAGGAGAAGTCCTCAACAATTAACGTCCCTGCATCGGGAAAAGCAATATTTTGTAAAAGGCGTTGGGCAAGTAGACATTAGGCTATTGTAACTTAGACACATTATAAACAGACCCACATAAAAGCGAGAAATAAAAACTTTTTGACAAAAAAAAAACCGACTTCCAAAAAAACACTACACAGTGAAAAATAACTTTAATTTCGGAAGTCGGTGGCAAAAACTAAAATACGTACAGATCCAAAGACACCGACTTCCGAAATTAAAGTTATTTTTCACTGTGTAGTGTTTTTTGGAAGTCGGTTTTTTTTTTGTTAAAAAGTTTTTTGTTCCCGCTAATCTCCGAAACTGGACCGATTTTGACGGGACTGTCACTGGTAGATAGCTGATGTTATAGAGTAACATATAGGCTACTTTTTGTCCCGGTAGCATGTTCCCGTGGGATAATTTCCGCCGATATCGACGCGAGCGAAGCCGCGCGCAGGAGATAATTCACAATAAAATAAACAGTCGCTCCATGTAAAATACTGGTATTCAGCTGCATCCGGTTAAACTGGAAGCCGCCCCCAAAATACCTAGTTGGGAAAAGGCTAGGCGGATGATTATTTAACTTTTCCTTTAAAACCTTTGAAAAATTGAGCCTCTTCTTGGCTTTCTGGCCTCTTTTCATGGTTAGTGGAAGTATCTGAGCTAGGGTAGGTCCGCGGGTCAATTGCGTAACACATTATCAATCGGAATCGGTTTCATTTTGACAGTTCAACAACATTCATTGCGTTATTTACGTGTTGAGCAGAAATGTTTTTTCGAACTTATGAAGCAATGGATTAACAATATGCTTCAAAATGATTCAGATTCTGATTGATAGTGTGTTACGCAATTAGGGTCAGTACACACCGAGACGCGACGCGACGCGCAGTTTTCAAGATAGAAATACAATTACAGACCTTATCTACTACACTAAAAGGTACACAATTCAGTGTCTACCTACTACGTCGAGCTACGAAAACTGCGCGTCGCATCGCGTCTCGGTGTGAACTGACCCTTAGGGTGCGGTTGGAACTGTGTCCATACGCATATGACAAAGTAGGATCATCGCAGTATAAAATAAATAAACAGTTAATTACTAATAAGTAATAACTAATTAATAGCACAATATAGATTACGATTTCATTAGTGGAGCAGTCCAAAAGTTATTATTAATATAAATAAACACTGTTAAGTCAACCGTGTTGGGGTCGGTTTTCCAGTCTAACCGGATGCAGCTGAATACCAGTATTTTACGTGGAGCGACTGCCTATCTGACCTCCACAACCCAGTTACTGGGTAACTAGAATAGGTCATGCCAAAGTCAAATCATGTATTTCAAATAGGCACATTAAAGGCACTTTTGAACGTCAAAAATTACAACAGAAAAAATAGAATTGATTCTAGTCGCCCATTCCAAAAGATAGTTTTCATATGGAGAAGAATGGGCAAGAAACTCCACCGTTGCTCTTTTAAAATGTTTTACAAGGTTTTGTATACATAATATAATTATATGTGAAATACTGTAATACTAATACCATACCCCTTGATAAGACTGGTTGTCTGCTTTCGGGCTTCTGACTACCCGTAAGGCCGTAACCACTGTCAAAGATCCACGAATGACAGCCGGGACCAACGGCTTAACGTGCTTTCCGAGGCACGGAGGGGTCTCGGTATATGTATAAAGATGGTCACCCATCCACAGACATTCCATTAACTGGATCGATCGACCTGTAATCCATATTACTTATATATCTAAGATATAAATAAAAAGAAAAGTCCTAACTGACTGATTGACTGACTCATCAACGCCCAGCCCAAACCCTTGGACCTAGAAAGCTGAAATTTTGCACACAGGTTCCCTTTATAATGAAGACAAGGAATAAGGAAGGATTTTTCGAAATTCAACCCCTAAGAGGGTGAACGCGGGGAGGATGAAATTTCACGCGGACGAAGTCGCGGGCAAAAGCTAGTGCAATAATATTATAAATTCGAAAGTAACTCTGTCTGTCTGTCTGTATGTTACCTTTTTACGCCTAAACCACTGAACGGATTTCGATAAAATTTGGCAGAGAGATAGATTGCATCCCGGGGAAGGACATAGGATAGTTTTTACCGACATACTTCGCGGGCGAAGCCGCGGGTGGAAGCTAGTATTTTATAAAGGAATTGAAAAATAATTAAGTAATATTTTTATATGGAAAAAATAAGTTATTAAGAAAAAGCATATTGTAGGAGAGATCTTAGTGTGTACGAGAAACCTACCGAATATACTTGCATTTGCTTCTAGAAAACTCAAAATGACCAAGTGTAAACAAAGAAAACTTTATCCCATACAAAGACCTAGTACTTTCAAAGAACATAATTTTATTATTGCTTACCTACCGAAGGCACTCGATATTTCAAAATAATAATAAATTACCTTCCATACCACACGAATATCAACCTTAAGAACACGCAATAAGACCCAATATCCCACTTTCAACGCAAAACAGCTGACTGTCAGCTGTAAAATTGTATACCTGTAAGCTTTTTTTTTTTTCATTCCGCTCCATGTAAGCGCACGTGCACATATTGCCATTGTCGATATTGCAAAATGGACGAAACAAAAGAATTTTGAAAAATAAGCTCTATTTCTGTAAATCTAAGACGGATTTTCGTCTGTTGTCGTCTCACAGAAATTATGGTAAACGATTTTGAACCTTAAAGTAAGGTAGATAAGAGTCATTTTTGAATGGTGTGGTGTGGTTATTTGATAAATTAAATTGGGGTTCAGTAAGAAACAAAAAGAATCGAAAGGTGGCAGTCGTATATTGGCAAATGTGAGGCAAAACAATGAAAACGGCAGACATTATGCATACGAGAACATGTGGTCAGTGTCCGTGACATTTCATTCAACTTTTTAAAACAATGAAAAGCTTTAAAAGGTTAGAAAAGCTGCTGTCAAATCTAATTTTATATAAAAACTAGCTTCCGCCCGCGGCTTCGCCTGCGAGGTATGTCGATAAAAACTATCCTATGTCCTTCCCCGGGATGCAATCTATCTCTCTGCCAAATTTTATCGAAATCCGTTCAGTGGTTTAGGCGTGAAAAAGGAACATACAGACAGACAGACAGACAGAGTTACTTTCGAATTTATAATATTAGTATGGATTATGCTTTATGATTATGCTAAAGTGCCTGTCTGGGTTCGAACCTACCTGCAAGTCGCGGTCGTTACTGGGCCACCACTGCAGCACTGCTCTCCAATCCAAGTCTTGAGTCTTGAGTTGAGCTGCACGATTTTTGACAAATGCGTGCACTGACTGGACAGGTCCTCTCAATCTGTGTGGTTCTTTCCTCAAAAGACCACCTCAGACATCGATCTACATGGTCTTCATATAACCTGACCAAGATTATGTCTGGACTTTAAAAGAGACTGTGACCTCTGAGTTTGCTTCGGCCTTTCTTCTCAGAGTAGTCAGATAGGAAACGCCGACTTCATCTAGTTTAAAAAAAAAACATGATTGACGTGTAAAAGTGTTTGTACAAACCTACTTACAAAAAATAAAATCATTTCATCATTTCATTTCATTTCCAACTCAATGGCAAACAATTCGTAACAATAACTTAGCTCAGCTGATCTGAATAGAAAGCCGAAAGATACTGTAACCATCAGCTGACTGCATACCAACGCAACGTCGCATCAGCTGATTCTAAACATTTACAGGTAGTGGTACAAGAAACGGTTAGAAAAACCTCTTTGTACAAATTGTGCAATGACAATGTCCTTCTGGAGCCGAGTTTCTTACGTTGTTTTTTTTCAGCATGGGTTTGAATCATGGAGGTGCCCGTGGCTAAATAATAACAGCCGCACAGGTCGATCGATCAGGTTAAGCTACGCTTGCCGCTGTTGGTCTGTGGATGGATGACCATCTTTACATACCGAGACCCCTCCGTGCCTCGGAAAGCACGTTAAGCCGTTGGTCCTGGCTGTCATTCGTGGATCTTTGACAGTCGTTACGGGTAGTCAGAAGGGCGGAAGCTGGTCAGCCTATAACGTTCCCACTGCTGGGACACAGCACAGGCCTCCTCGCTGCGAGCCACGCGGGCCCAGTGCGGGTTGGTAGATGTCACATGTCCTCGATTTTTTGGTTCTAGGACATGCCAGTTCCCTCAAGGCGTTTATCTTTACCGTTTTGGGAGCAGTAGTGATGAAATTATTCACACAAAGTAAAGTGGTTGTCTGGGTTCGAACCCACGACCTTACAACGCATAAGTCAGGGCAGGGGCCACCACTGCTCCGACGAGGTGAAGTGGAACAAATAAGGCTCCTCGTCCACGGCGACTTTTGTAGCGATGCTGTCGCACGTTTCGTAAACGCGCGGCAACATCGCTACTAACGCGCGTTAGTCGCATTTGCAACGCGCTACAGAAGCGATGCCAACGCGCTACTAACGCGCTACAGCATCGCGACTGTATCGATGCAAAACGCGCGACCGTGTCGGACGACATCCGGGGAGAGAACGGAGGGAGGGTGGCGCGTGAGTAGAGATGTGGAGAACCGAGCACTACTGAATCGCATTTGCATCGCGACAGTATCGCGTTTGCATCGCGACTGAGAATCGTGGTGTGGGCGAGGGGCAAACAGCTAGCGACCACATCGCGTCTGTATCGATGCGAACGCGCGACAGCATCGCTACAAAAAGTCGCCGTGGGGCGACGGGCCTAAGGCTATAGGCAGGTACCTACTGTAACCAGCCACCCATCGTGATTTGTGTAGAAAGCAACCATTGTAAGAAATGAGTGACAAATCACAGCTGATTTAAAAAAAAAGAAATGCAATGCATCAGCTGATTGTCAGACGAACAGGTAGTGCAGTTGCACAAGGAGAGAAAAAAGATGGGACAAAAATTGTCTAAGTATGCCGATTGACCACAAATAATTTTGTCCATTGAAAGATTTGTAAAAAAAAACTTGAAAAAATGTCATTCAAAATTGACCACAGACATTTGTCCCAACCAATCGAGGATTCAGCTTTCAGAATTCAGATTGCAGTGTCTTGAGCATGGGATACTTGCTTCGCTCCATAAGGCAGGCAACCTGGCCCCCTGACCCCCTGTCCCTGGCGCCTGCACGGCCTGCACCCTTCTTGCATGACACACTCATCTGCCTGCCTTTTCCCAACTATGTTGGGGTCGGCTTCCAGTCTAACCGGATGCAGCTGAATACCAGTTACCAGTAATTTACATGGAGCGACTGCCTATCTGACCTCCACAACACAGTTACTGGGTAATACAGTACCCCTTGGTAAGACTGGTTGTCAGACTTTCGATCTTCTGGCTACCCGTAACGACTGTCAAAGATCCATGAATGACAGCCGGGACCAACGGCTTTCCGAGGCACGGAGGGGTCTCGGTATGTAAAGATGGTCACCCATCCACGGACCAACCGCGGCAAGCGTAGCTTAACCTGGTCGATCAACCCGTGCGTCAATCACAGTCTGAATGAATTTTGAAAGACATTGCTAATCCATTGCTTCCTATGTTCCAAATGTAGGTGTGTTACACTCTTGTGCCTACCCGTTTGGAGAATGCAGGCGTGATGTTAACATTAATACCGGTTCTATTCCCGAAGCTCAGGTGCAAACGGGGTAAGGTCATAGTACTTGATAATTAAGACGAAAACTTAAAAGCCATTTAAAGCATTGGACAACAGCTGATTACCAGCTGGTTCGAAAGAATGTCTACATTACCTAAAAACAGTCGAAATTGAACCTTAATACCTCTGCTCAAAGTCCGAACTGCAATGTGTTTGGAATTCTGAACGAACTCTAAACGAAATGATGGGAATTTGCACTTTATTTCAATAGTAATAAGGTTAAATATTGGTTGTAGGAAAGTATTTCTTTGTGAACTTGCCCGGTTGCCAAGCAAAATATAGGCTATCCTTTACCTGTGACGTGTTTTTGCTCTGGGGTTCCTGCCTCTGGGGCTTACAGGACCTAAACACAAAAAAACGCAAGTTTTAGAAACAATAAAAGTATATGATCGACTACAGTAAACAAAATCAGAAAAATGTATGATATTCTTCAGGATATATGCTAGGTAGGTAGTGTGTTGAAAACATAATACAACCAATTTGATACGTTAGAAAAAAATCATGAAGATACCTCTAAAAACTTTATTTTTACAATAAAAACCATACTAATATACATACAATCATTCTGATTTTTTGTCAGATTATTCTATAAGCAACATACTAAAGTACTGGTGTTTTAATTTTTTAGTCCAAACAATAGATTTTTTGTAATTAAATAATTGCTTCATATTTTGCGATAAATTACCAGCGTTGTGTCATCGCGCTTCTCTTTCTTTTCTATGCAGTCCGACAGTGTCCGCGCTTTAGGTCAAGTAAGCCCCTGAAAATCCATACATAGTATAAAAAACTGGCCAAGTGCGAGTCGGACTCGCACACGAAGGGTTCCGTACCACAAGGCAAAAACGCAGAAAAAAACACGTTTGTTGTATGGGAGCCCCCCTTAAATATTTATTTTATTTTGTTTTTAGTATTTGTTGTTATAGCGGCAACAGAAATACATAATTTGTGATATTTTCAACTGTCTAGCTATCGCGGTTCTTGAGATACAGCCTGGTGACAGACAGACGGACGGACGAACAGACAGCGAAGTCTTAGTAATAGGGTCCCGTTTTTACCCTTTGGGTACGGAACCCTAAAAGTCATCAATACATCTCGCTATGTTCATATTACCATGTTGAATTACTATTTCAAGAATTTGTGACATTTGAGGCCAAAACTCTAACTCAGGAGTTGCATTGCTGATTCTAATAATTTCTAATGATATTATAATTCTGTAAAATTATATTTGTTACGGTCGCGAATCATATTTTAAATAACAAACAACAGGACACTGAACTCCCTGCGATTTGAAAAAAAACTCGAAATCGATTAAAATTTTCTCTTTGAAAAAAAAAAAAGAAGAAAATTTCAGTTTCGCGAGCTAACCTACCGCATCTCCCATAGCCATAAGCAAATCTAACACACAGATTCCAAATTCAAAATAAAAAAAAAGATATAAAACTTAATAAAGCGTCCTACGCGTTATAACTATAAGTTACCAGATAAAGCAGCCTATTCAATTTCCGTATGAATGTGATTCCCTTTGCCGCTCCCACGGTCTAAAAAGGTCGTTACAGTGCCGTTACACACGTGGAGAACCCGACTGTGTTAGGAAAAGGATGAGTAATGAGTTTTAAAGTTGTATGTACACAATAGGAGTTAATCTTGGGATGGGAAGACCCACGGAAGAGTTAAATAAGGTTGGAATGGTAATGTGGGCGGGGCAAGCGCGCCACAGGTATGATTCGATAATCATACTCGACCGATTCATACATTCACCGCGTTCAGTGCGCGCCGGAATACTTCGGAGAACAGAACTCTGCTTAATAATGCCGTGTTGTGCAATTATAACATGTAAGACAAAAAGTCAGACCTCAGGTATAAAGCGAGGAGGTATATCTTTCCATCGGTAAGTCCAAAATAACATTTAATTACAATATTATGTGTCAAAAACATAAAAATATACTGATCATTATGAAATACCAAACATTAACAACATTATTGCAACAATTTACAAAAAATATACATTGCCCGCTGTGTACTCGCTCAATCAACACAATGACCAAGTACGCGTACAATGTACTGCATGCATTGCGTCCTCTACACTTCAACCGTTGACGTTTCGTCCTTTGCTCTGATTGGCTGTGATGCACGGCGCATGTTTATCGATAGTGAGGTAACCATGTGGTTAAATAAAATCATCGATAGAATTCTCGACTATATTTACGTTTGACAAAGATAATTTTTGGTTTATTTTATATTTAATTAATGATTGTATATTTTTATTTAGACGTATTTTGAGTAGGTAAATTAAATATTATATTAATCATTGAATGAATCCTACCGAATGTTATAAAGGGACTAATCTCTGATTTTTTATTTAAGTTTATGCATTATGTGTATTATTTTGTTATATTTAAATATTTACGTTTATATTCTTAAAACTTTTATTTTAGTAAAATTAAATTGAGGAATTTGAATTATGCAATAAATTTTAGGTTTCCTAAAGAACCTAACGCCAGGGATTAACGTGACAGGTAGAGGAAACTGAATGCCGACAAAGACGAGTACTAAATTCGTTCGCAATTAATAGCAAGCGCCAATTACTTAATTAATAAATATGTTTTATTCCAAGGTCAGTGATTATTTGTAGTTAATCAAAATAAAATAAAATAATTTCTTAATATTTATTTAATGTTTCATTTTTCCCCATAAATTCATCAGATAATTTATCGACAAAGAATATCGGCTTTGTCAAGCACTAGCGTGTATGAAAATTTTTATTGCATTTATGCGTGTTTGAGTGTCTATGCCTACGGGAGCTTATTGCTAGTGGGCGAACAAATATCTGCCCTGAGATTTATGTGTGTGTGATTTGGTTGTGTGCGAAATATTTGTAAACATAGTATTGCGTATGTGTAGAAATTAAAATAGTGGGAGTCAAGCGGCGACACTGGTCCTAGTACAAAATTGCAGCGAGGGCCTTTCCAACCTTATTTAACTCTTCCGTGGGAAGACCTGACATAAGAGTGGTCAGATAACTGGGAGTACTGGGACCGCTGTCAAACTTATCATACTCTTCTGCCGCGTGGGTCGATTGATCAGGTTAAGTTACACTTGCCGCGTTTGGTCTGTGGATGGGTGACCATGTATACCGAGCCGAGACCCCTCCGTGTCTCGGAAAGCACGTCGTTGGTCCCGGCTGTCATTCGTGGATCTTTGACAGTCGTTACGGGTAGAAGCTCTTAAAGTCTGACAACCAGTCTTACCAAGGGGTATCGTATTACCCAGTAACTGGGTTGTGGAGGTCAGATATGCAGTCGCTCCATGTAAAATACTGGTATTCAGCTGCATCCGGTTAGACTGGAAGCTGACCCCAACATAGTTGGGGAAAGGTTAGGCAGATGATGACTACCAATCACAATCTGAATCATTTTGAAGGATATTGCCAATCCATTGCTTCATAATAATACTAGCTTCTGCCCGCGACTTCGTCCGCGTGAAATTTCTTGTACCCCCGCCCCGTCGCAACACTTCGTATTCGCTTAGCGTTCATTCTGACTTTTTTTCTTTTTGCTCGGCTCCTAAGGGTCATAGCGTGATATTAAATAGCCTATAGCCTTCCTCAAGAATTGGGCTATCAAATTCCAGAGATTATCGCGTTCAAATAAACAAACTCTTCAGCTTTATTATTACTATAGAAGATATGTTCGAAAAATGTGTCTCCTCAACAACGTAATGAATGTTGTTGAACTGTCAAAATGGGACCCATTGCTACTGATAGTGTGTTCCGCAATTACCTCGCTGAAGTGCGCTACACGCTGCGCAGAACCTCACCCCTCACCACAGCCTTTTTTTTGCGGATGGGACATCATCAAATGACCCCTCCCGCTCTGGGTGGAGCGGAAGGGAGTGTCAGACTCTTCCTGACTAAAACCCACCCGTGTTCACCCACGCCTACGGTAGCCGGGAGTCGTCACGCGGCTCCCGACGCCCGGAGCGTCTCCCGCGGCGGCTGGGACGGGAGGCTCTCTCCCTCATCCATCCGGCCACCTCCTTCGCTGGCATGACTGCTTCGCAGAACCACAGCTCACTACAGCTGACAGGTGAATTTGTCACTACGCAGCGACTCACCTCACCACTCGCCAGAAAGTTTGAATTGGGCTGAACGTGTCCAGGCTTTTAAAAACTAGGGCTACAAAGGCAATCTGAGGTGAAAGACCTCATTCTGCCCCCCTTAAACCTTATAAACAGCTGATCCACCAGATGATTATAAACAGAAGCCGTAATTCGAATTTCGAACATCTCGTGAACTTCCGGCACATATGCGCGTGCGCATCTGTCATTGCTATTGATGCGCGTTCGATGTTTGAATTGATGTTGTCACCTTTTCGTAATATACACCTTGAGTAAATGAGCACTTTTGTACCGTAGACAGGAGTTTAAGTGGTTATGGTATCTGTTAAATTTGTCTATTGTATATTGGTAACAGTTAACTGCTGGACATTATTAACCCTTTGCCAAATAAAAAAACCGGTCAAGTGCGAGTCAGACTCGCGTACCGCGAGGGTCCGTACAAAGTATGTATGTAAATAGTTTGTCACGGGTTTTTTTTTTTTAATGTAACTTCAAAACTGTTTTCGGATTTTTCCCTTACTTGTGCTACATGACTTTCATCGTCATCATCATCATCATCAGCCTATAGCAGTCCACTGCTGGACATAGGCCTCCCCTAATGAGCGCCATAGCGCCCTGTCTTCAGCTTGACTTTGCTTCTTGCTAAATTTCATGAGTCTAGGTCAACGGGAAGTACCCTATACATTTTGATTCCTTTGAGAGTGTCGAAATTATACGTTTTTGGCGGCATAAACGGCCGTATCTTTTTTTAGGGTTCCTTACCCGTAGGGTAAAAACGGGCGGGAAACGTAAGAAAAATTTAATTTCGCGGTCTACAACTGCGTATTCACCGCGAAATTCAATTTTTTTTACGTTTTTGCAATTTGCTGGTCAGTAAAGTTGTACGTATTTACAGAATTATAATCATTAAAGTCTTCAAACACAACTCTCTAAGACCAAGTAATCCCCAAGAATGACTATTTCATGGAATCTTGACATTTGGGGATTATACTAAGTACCTATACTAACTTAACAAGTTGTACTACTGATTTTAATGATTATAATTCTGTAAATACATATTTGTTACGACCGCGAATCATATTTTAATCAACGTACAACTTAATACTGACCAGCAAATTACAAAAAACGTAAGAAAAATTAAATTTCGCGGGCTACCTTAGCGCTTTCCCCTTATAACCTTTTTACATACGATTGGCCTTATGGTGACAAGAGCTACTTCAGAGCATAAGGTCCCTGATTCAATTCCCATGTCGGGCGAAGTGTTATTGGGTTTTTCTGTCTGGAGTTTTTCAGTAGCAGCCTGGAGTCTGAATGTGTGTCCGGTTGATGGCAATAGGCTCGCCCCCTATTACATGGGACTTAAACATAACTGACGAAATGTGGGTGTACTTTAGGTGATTTATTTCGGTCTGATCCCCTGTACCTAACTATGTAATGGAATCTAAGGTAACTAATTAAACCATCTTCCAAGGGTCGTAGCGTAATGAAAATTGGCAGCTGTATGTAGTTCTGATGACAATACAATAATATGGTACTGTCGAACTGATCTGATGATGGAGCCGGAAGATATGAACGTTTTTGTTTTTACGTGCATTTATAAAAGCGTGTTTTTCTAGTGTTTTTTTAAACTATTAATTTATTGACAGGTAAGTACAGACGCCAGCACATCAAGCTACTACAATCTGTCAAATTTCTTTAATAGATTTTCAACTTTATCCCTATTAGCATTACGTTCAAGGTTGATTGGGAAAATTTGACAGTTTCGGGTAGCTTGATATGCTGCATGCTGGCGTCTTTACGCCTCTGCCCAGCCCTTCTCGGAGATACAAGGCGTGATGTTATTATGTCTTTACGTAGTAGCTAATATCAATATCTTAAACTTAAAACCAGCTGTCAGACTACCAACTGTTATACTTGACAGCCGGTCCCCTAGACATTGACTTCACATCGCCCAAAACCTGCTCCAGGCATACATATCTACCATACTCCTTACGAAAAGGTCGAGCAAGGACGCGACTTGTACAAAAAAAAGTTTGAATAAAAAAAAAACTCCGCCAGCTGTCATATAGGCACGCGCCGGCGCGTGGCACTAGCCAATAGGAAAGCTGCAGCGCCATATTGCTAGTTTGAGTGGGGTTTTTTTTTTTCATGATTTTTGACATTTGCAAAGTTTTTGTCTATGGTGGAATGAAGTTTTCGATTTCGTACGCAAAGCTCGAATGTTATTATATTTTTTTTTTAAGTAAATAGTTTTTTTTTTGGGAATCAGTTTCTTTGGTAAATATAGGTACACCAAAACCTCTTAAGAGGTCATTGTACTCACCTCTTAAGAGGTTTTGGGTTAATTCATTAACACCTTTTATTACTTACAGTAAACATAATATACAGAGTCAAATTAAATTAGCTAGAGAAACTCCACTGACGAGATAGGTATCAATATCTAAAGAGTATAATCAGCCTAAGGCCTAAGTATAATGTTCGCACTACTGGGACACAGGACTCCTCTCGGTGAGGGGGTGTGGGCCGTAATCCACCATGCGGGATAGTGCGGGTTGGTATATTGTCTCCTAAACATGATAAAACTACAAAAAAAAAAATTGGGGTTAACGCCCGTAGTCCCCGTAGATAGCGTAGAAATATCAGTTTGAATATTCTTTTTTTTTTTTTTTTTAAACGTTGCCCCACACTAGGAATTTCTCCTGTATTGTGGGTGCATTTACAAGCATTTAAACTCACATACACAAACAGCCAGACCCGGAACAGCTACTTGTAAGTCATACAAATATTTGTTCCGTGCGGGAATCGAAACCGCGACACGCAGCGCAGCAGTCCCACTGCGCCAACCGTGCCGTCGAAATATCTTTTTTTTTTTTTGTAAACTTCACAGGCATAATGGTTAAAGTATCGGTATCTAAACACGATAAAACAAAAAACAAAAAGGATTTTCTCAACTGATACAACATTAAAAATACAATACATTTCAAACGCTTCGTATACTTATTCAAATAAAACCTACCATAAAACATGAACTTTTCAACCCTTTTCTACACATCAACAACTTACTGAAAAAAAAAAACAATGTAGGTAGTAACATGTTCAGTTAAACAACTTTAATTTTGCAGTCGCCAAAACCATACTTCTTCCAACAATCCTTTGAAGCTTCAGTTTTATAACCGCAAACGTAAGTTTGCACAAGTTGCCCTTTATTACAAACTTATAAGTTACAGCTGGATAAATTTGTTTCCTATGTATTTAGTTTAGAGTTAGCTTTTTTTGAACGCAAATATAAAGTTGTAAATGTTCTTTGTTTTTATAAATAGATTTCGCTTTGTGTATCCGAGTTGAGCTTTGAAACAATACTGTGAAACGCTTTATACATATTACAGTAATAATTAGTATTTATGATTTTATAGGAATTTGTGGAATTTTTGGTACCTACCTATATAACGCAAGAGCAACTACTTCGCGTGCCAAAAATCGCACCAGCTTACGTACAAAAATCGTAAGCCGGCACTTTCGCGCTCAGTCCTGTGTACTGCAGTGCGATTCTGTAACCAACTCACCGTGAAAACTTAGGTGAAGTGAGCGTGGAGTGAGCTGTCATTAGTGTCAATTCCTAGCAAAAACAAACTCACGCTCAAACGGATGGACCAATTTTGATAAAATTTTGTATGGAGGTTGCTGACACCCTGGATTAACTATCCCTACTTTTTATCCCGATATTCCCACGGGATCTACACATACGCGGGTGAAACCGCGGGCCGCAGCTAGTTACTTCATATTTTCGAAAAATATGTCCGCACAACCTCGTAAATCACGCAATGAATGTTGTTGAACTGTCAAAATGAAAGCCACTGCTATTGATTGTTACGTAATTACCCCACTAGTGATAGACATACACGCACGTTTCTATATATATATAGGTACTAATATTATAAAGAGGTAGGTAAAGTTTGTAAGTTTGTATGTAGGGGGTAATCTCAGGAACTACCAGTCGGATTTGAAAAAATCTTTTTGTATTTGATAGCCCAATTCTTGAGGAAGACTATAGGATATTTAACATCACGCTATGACCCTTAGGAGCCGAGCAAAAAGAAAAAAAAGTCGGAAAGAACGCTAAGCAAAAACGAAGTACCTAAAAGCGCGGGGGGGAACAAGAAATTTCACGCGAAGTCGCGGGCAGAAGCTAGTCGCAAATAAAGGATTTATTCCGGTCTGATCCCCTGAACCCCCCTCCCCCCCCCCCTCGCCTAACAAAGGAAGTACTTAACCCCACGACATCGCTAACTGTTTAATTGGAGAAATTAACAGCACTTGGTGCGTCGATTAATTCTCTAAATGAACTGACATCGTTGTCGTCACTGTCTGTTGATATGACATTTTGAGGCAGGTGGGTTTTGACCTTTACTTTATGGATGGGAGGGAGCCCACATCAGTTTTGTGTTCTACGGAGAGGTAAGCAGAGGTGTATCATACCTACACATATTACGCTAGTTATACAGGATGATTGGAAGATGGATGCTGGGCCCGCGTGGTGGGTTATATTATAGAGGTATGAGGAACAGGATGTAAAGTTCACTCATACTCTATAGAAAAGGGAGGAGGATCCTCCGACCAGGCGGGTGTTGTGTCTGGCGGGCAACTGCCCGATGATTCATGTCGGGCCGTTGTATCTATGCTAGTTGCGCGGTAAACTCTGCTTGCGAGATGCAGGATTTTGCGTGACGTCAGTATGACGCGCTGTTCGCATGTGGCGTTGTAGATACCGCTACAATATCACACTTCCTCTAGGAGGCCTGTGTCCCAGCAGTGGGAACATTATAGGCTGTTTATGTTGTATCGTTTACCCTATGTCCTTCCCCGGGATGCAATCTATCTCTCTGCCAAATTTGATCGAAATCCGTTCAGTGGTTTAGGCGTGAAAAGGTAACATACAGACAGACAGAGTTACTTTCGAATTTATAATATTATTATTATGGATTTCATCTAAATCGGTTCAGCGGTTTAAGCGTGAAGAGATAACAGACAGACAGACACACTTTCGAATTTATAATATTATAGTATGGATAGTATGGTTTTATTTGAAAATAAAAATGTTCTGCCTGTTATCATAATATCCTAGACTTTGTCGCGTTCAACGCTTCGCTCCAAAGAGCCAGCTCCATTTTTAGGGTTACGTACCCAAAGGTTAAAAACGGGACCCTATTACTAAGACTTAGCTGTCTGTCCGTCCGTCCGTCTGTCTGTCACCAGGCTGTATCTAAAGAACCGCGATAGCTAGACAGTTGAAATTTTCACAAATTATGTATTTCGGTTGCCGCTATAACAACAAAAACAAAATAAAATAAATATTTAAGGGGGCTTCCCATACAACAAACGTGTTTTTTTCGGCGTTTTTGCCTTGTGGTACGGAACCCTTCGTGTGCGAGTCCGACGTCCGACTCGCTCTTGGCCAGTTTTTTTTTTTTAAGTCTACCTTGTTGACCCTAGACAAAGAGAATCCAAAATGGCTCCCTTTAAGCACTAGACTTGTTTGTAGAAAGTGCACTCACTTATTATTATTCGCGCACAAATATGTCGTCGCGAGCCACATTGCCAAATGCCAGATGCGCGGTGCCACCTTGCGTCGCGCGCATGCGTCGAGCCCTCCCTCTAATTTCTTTAGCATCTGTCAGAGTTATTTTTTTAAGACTGTAGATTAGGATCGTGGCTTTGTTGTGTACTGTTAGGAGTTTAGGGCGTAAGGTGTTTTGTCTAGTTTTTTTTTTATTGTCGTAACTTCTTGGCTATAAGGTCGACAATCCTGCTTCCCGTTTGTGCCCGGTTTGTGGTATAGGCTCGCTCCTGCGCAAACTTGCACGAATCGATCGAGCGGTCATTGTGCGGTGCTGAAACGTGGACACTGACGGTCGGGCTGGTCCACAAATTCAAGGTCACTCAGCGCGCTATGGAGCGAGCTATGCTCGGAGTCTCTTTGAAGGATAAAATCAGGAATGAAATGATCCGGAAAAGAACCGGAGTTACCGACATAACTTGCAGTAAGCAAACTGAAGTGGCAGTGGGCTGGCCATGTCTGTCGAAGGACCGATGGCCGGTGGAGCAGACGAGTCCTGCAGGGCTAACATGCGCAAGTCGACATAGCTCACAAACGAGATGACAAAAGTTGTCGTTCTCGATTCGTTTGTCACTTTTCCTAACATGCGCACCACGCTCGAGAAGATATCTCGTCGTGACTTCGCCTTCTCGACGCGAGATAACCGATGTTGCTATTGCATGAAAACATACCATAATATAATTTAGTAACGCCGGTTTCATTCATTTCATTCGGTCTATTTATTGGTGGGAATTGCGTGAACGCTGCCATATTTGCGAACGCGACGATACAATTGTCTCTTTTTGGTCAATTCAAAATTGGTTTTTGTTTGTTGTGGTACTTGTGGTTCGCGCCAAATATTTTCAAAACAATTTGAAATTGTGGAATTGTTACAAAGAAGATGGCTTTGGCATCAAAGAAATTGTAAGTATTAGATAAAAATCCCGTCACAGATGCATATTAGTTTATTAGCACCTCTATATTCAATGTTGTATAGATTGACTTACAAAACAAACCGTGTGAAGAATTGATTTTTCTACGAGTTATAAGATTATGTATTCATAATATCATGTTACATTAATAATCTCGATGAAATGTACTAACTGTAATGTAGAACATAAACACACTATGCCAAAATCAACATTGAATGTTGACTATTCATCAAGTACAAAATTCTGTCATTGCTGTGAAACATTATTCGTAATACCAACGAAAGTTAACTTGTCATGTGTGTACTGTACAATAATATCATATCATATCGTAAATTGCATTCATGTAGTTTACAAGTTGTTACAAATAAATAGGTTTCATAAATAATAAATAGGCTTTGTAATTCGCCAGAGGGACTGGAACTCGTTATCCCGTAAGTCGAATGGGTTGCAGACATCGCGAATGACCTTCCTCTGTATTTTTCTAGCTTCCCTCTCCGATACACAGTTAATAGATAATTATAGTACGGCACCGCCATTATACTTAAATTGTTTAAGTTCACAGACAGAATTCTGTTACCCCTTTTCAGTTTTTTCTGTTTGTCGCGGTTTCTCGTCTACGAAAACCATCGACGAGAAACTTGTCATAGGAAAATGTCAAAATTCGACAACATTTAGCGCGCATGTTAGAGCCTGACGACAAAAACAGGTTTGACAGAACGACATGACTTCTATGTCAGAAAGACACGACCTAAAAGTGTCGCCATGTTAGCTCCCATCGAAAAACAGACATATGTCGTCTCAGCACGAGATAATGCGTCGACAAAATCTTGTCGACTTGCGCATGTTAGCCCTGCAGGAGTGGAGACCGCGTATCGGCAAGCGTAGTGTGGGACGCCCCCGAGCTAGATGGACGGACGACCTAAAGAAGGTGGCTGGGGTAGACTAGATGCGGAAGGCGGAGGACAGGGTGCTGTGGCGCAATCTGGGAGAGGCCTATGTCCAGCAGTGGACTGCCAATGGGTTAATAGCCAAGAGCTTATTAATAGAGGATTCATTAAATATTAAGAGTTAGTGTGTAAATAAATAAAACTATTTTCTTGGATTCAGTGTTTAATAAAAAAAAATTACAAAATAATACCTAAAAATAAAATCATGTAAATCAAGTATCTTGACTTGGCTCGCGAGGTTGTCGACTTGACGTGGGATGTGGACTGAGTGATCATTGTGCCAATAGTCGTGACAGCCACTCGACCAACACCTGAGGAGGCTCTCGTTGAGCAGCTGGATCTAGGGCTTGATTCTGAAAGCGGTACTTCTGGACACGGCCCGCATTGTTAGGAGGTTCCTCTCTCTGGAGCCCTGACCGCTCCTGGTAGCTTGGACCCTGTTCCCGATTCTGTGGGCTACTCTATTTTTACCGACTTCAAAAAAAAAAGGAGGTTATCAATTCGATACGTATGTATGTAATATTATTGGAATTGCATTATATTCACATATGACAATCTATTAGGGCTTCCAAACAAATATACAAAATTTTATAGACGTATGTATGTATGTTTGTCCACGCATATCTCCGTAACTATTAATCGGATCGTGACCATTCTTTTTTTATTGGCTTACATTTACTTCAACTTAGGGAACAGTGCAAGTTTCATCAAAATCGATTCAGTAATTTTCAAGATATGGACTAAGACGTGAAAGTGTGACGGCCTGGCTTATTGATACGAGCTACGGGTGTAGTGTCAAAGCGAAAACATCTCAAAACCTTGGTCAAATTCTAGTGCAATATTTACAATTAAACCGACTTCACAAAGAAATAAACTCAAAATTATGAAATAACTTTAATTCCGGAAGTTGGTGGCAAAAAACTAAAATACAGATCCCAAGACACCGACTTCCGAAATTAAAGTTATTTCATAATTTTGAGTTCATTTCTTTTTAAAGTCGGTCTAATTTTTTTAAATTACATTACATAACATAATCAGCCTATAATGTTCCCACTGCTGGGACACAGGCCTCTTGGTGAGAGGGAGTGGGCCGTAATCCACCACGCGGGCCCAGTGCGGGGGCGGGTTAAATTACATTAATTACTTTTTTTTTTATTAGCATGGATACGCGAGTCAGCTATGTGTTAACGTTAACATGGCCTTTCTGTTGAATCATGTCGATTTTCTTCGAAACAAAGAATTGAATTAGCGAAAGTAATTAGTAAAGTGTTGTCGTTTGCGTGGGACCTGACGAATTAATAGGAACACATACTGTAAGTGCAGATATTAATCTCTCATTGTATAGTCATCATTCATGACGGTGGTACTTACCTGTTCTTGTGAACTAATTGGTATTACTTAATGGCTAAGCAATATATGAGAGCAGTGGTGGCCAAGTGGTAACGGCCGCGACTTACGAGTTGTAGGTCGTAGGTTCGAACCCAGACAGGCGCTTTACTTTGTGTACATTATTCCATCACCACTGCTCTCAAAACGGTGAAGGAAAACATCGTGAGGAAACCGGCATGTCCTAGAACCAAAAATTCGAAGACATGTGACATCTACCAACCCGCACTGAGCCCGCGTGGTGGATTATGGCCCACTTCCTCTCACAGAGAGGAGGCCTGTGTCCCAGCAGTGAGAACATTATAGGCTGATTATGCTATGCTTATGCTAAAGTATTGTCGTTTGCGTGGGACCTGACGAATTAATAGGAACACATACTGTAAGTGCAGATATTAATCTCTTATTGTATGGTCATCATTGTAAAGTATTATATTATTTATTCATTGTGAATGTGAAGACGATGTTGGTCATTTTACATATATATATTTTTTTATCATTCTCTCTGTTCTGTTAGTTTTTTTTCATGGTCTGGCAGTTTGAGTAATTTATGTGGCCTACCCAAATGTCCTTTCTTTGGTATTGTTCGTCGAATCGTTGAGCTCCTTAAGTCTTGAGTTGAGCTGCACGATTTTTGACAAATGCGTGCACTGACTGGACAGGTCCTCTCAATCTGTGTGGTTCTTTCCTCAAAAGACCACCTCAGACATCGATCTACATGGTCTTCATATAACCTGACCAAGATTATGTCTGGACTTTAAAAGAGACTGTGACCTCTGAGTTTGTTTCGGCCTTTCTTCTCAGAGTAGTCAGATAGGAAACGCTGACTTCACCTAGTTTTAAAAAAAAACATGATTGACGTGTAAAAGTGTTTGTACAAACCTACTTACAAAAAATAAAATCATCATTCATGACGGTACCTGTTCTTGTGAAATAATTACTTAATGGCTAAGCAATATGTTGATAATTGAATTGGTCCCAAAAATTAACCCTGGAATTTGTTAGGCGGCCCCTACGTAATCAGCCTATAATGTTCCCACTGCTGGGACACAGGCCTCCTCTCGGTGAGAGGGAGTGGGCCGTAATCCACCACGCGGGCCCAGTGCGGGTTGGTAGATGTCATGTCACATGATTTCCAATTTTTGGTTCTAGATCCAGCCGGATAACAACCGGTTTTTTGAATTGAGAATTTCGTGTAGAGAACTCTTCTCCCGCGAAATTCAAAATTCCTTTGCAAAAAAGGGAATTTCGAGGGCAGCTTAACATCATCTGCCTAGCCTTTTCCCAACTATGTTGGGGTCGGCTTCCAGTCTAATCGGATGCAGCTGAATACCAGTATTTTACATGAAGCGACTGCCTACCTGACCTCCACAACCTAGTTACTGGGTAATACGATGTCCCTTGATAAGACTGGTTGTCAGACTTTCGGACTTCTGACGACCCGTAACGACTGTCAAAGATCCACGAATGACAGCCGGGACCAACGGCTTAACGTGCTTTCCGAGGCACGGAGGGGTCTTGGTATGTAAAGATAGTCACCCATCCGCAGACCAACTGCGGGAAGCGTAGGTAGCTTTACCTGATCGATCGAAAAAATCTGAAATACAGATCCAAAGACACCGACTTCCGAAATTAAAGTATTTTTTCACTTTGTAGTGTATTTTTTACCGACTTTACAAAAAGGAGGAGGTACTGTGTTCGGGTGTTTGTATGTTTTTTTTTTTGTATGTTTGTACTTTGTTCATCGAATACGCCGCCAATTGTCGACGGATTTTCAAAATTCTTTTTTTGTTAGAAAGTAGATAGTTCTGAGGTGGTCCCATTGTCACCAAGTTAGGATCTGATGATGGGATCTTAGAGAAATCGAGGGCAACCCTCAAATTTTATAGGCTCACTTATTGTTTTTCGCATATTTTATGAAGTTATTTTTAAGAAATTAAAGTTATTTTTCAGTTTGTAGTGTTTTTTTTGGAAGTCGGTTTTTTTTTGTTAAAAAGTTTTTTGGAAGTCGGTTGTTTTTTTTTTGTATTCAAGTTTTTACGCAATAACGTTGAGGCCCAGAGTTCAATGTTCTCTGGTGAGCAAGACTTGCGCAATACTTATCCTGCACGATCCAACAAAAATATGGTGCAATAACTTTTGTTTCAAGAGCTTTAATTTATTGCAAATCATTCAAAGTCTGATTTCTTCTAACACAGAATGTGTCCGGGTTTCATCCGAACACTATTTAAAAACCCCGCCCGGACGCTCCCCGGGCGCTCTCCAAACTAGGACAAGTCCGCGGAAACCCGGACGGATGGCATTTTCAATAAAGTTTTTTTAGGGACCCTGAAATCTATCAGTACCTAGAGAATTTTCTAACTTTTAAGGACTGGCTTCACAGTGGCGTAATTATAGGGTGGCATTGGGGGCAAAATGCCACGGGCCCCCAGCCAGAGAGAGCCATGAGCACAGGAGGATCCTAACATAAGTTTATAAATGCATTTTTTTTTTTTTTTTAATGTGCAACAAAGGACATCCATTCAGGTTTCGAACATTTTGTACCTTTTTCCCATTGTTTGTCTAATTTTTTGGACAGGACCTCATGCTCAGCAGTAGCGTCTGCGACCACTAGACCAACGAAGCACTCAGGTGTTAAATGTTGTAGGGGAAAATATGAAATCTACGTGGAAGAAGTCGCGGAAAAGTGCTAGTGAAAAAAGAAACTATAACGTTGGTTGAGCTTCTTTACATTGAGGGAGGGCCCCATCCCTTGAATTTGCCACGAGCCCCAAACGGTATAGTTACGCCACTGTGGTTTCACACTAAAGTCAGATATCTTTTATTCCTGGAATAAAATTGACGTGTGACAAGTGACAGTTCTAGTATGAAAAAACACCAAAAAAAAAATAAAAAATACTTATTTGTTTTCTCTTTGGTATCACCTTGGCCACCCACCACCTCATCTTCACCACCACCACCTCACCTTTTATTTCTTTCTTCTTTCTTTCTATTCTCTGGAAAGTTTTAAACCAGTCCCAAGTTCCTTTCCAGTTTGAAAACGCAGTGGTTCCAACTTTTATCAATACCGAATTCAACCTAATATTCCTATCTCCAACGCGAGCTAGACTCCTTTGCTCCTGTAAACGATCTTTAAATTTCAAGCACGAGCTCCATAAGGTCGAACCCTTTATCCTATTATTCGCCTCTCAATTCCAAATTACCACCTTTACACGAACTCCTGAACAAAGACTTCTAAATGTCACACCGAATAAACTTTTCGAACACCATCCCTTTGTATTCCACATCTGTCAAGCTGAAAATACCTATACAGTGTTGACATTCTTCCTCTACTTTTATGAGCATCTCGCTCTAATGTTGATAGAAAGAAAGAGAGGGATTAAGGGCTTTGGGTTTGGAAATAGTTTGGATGCGCACGCAGCTTTCCCAAAGCCCTTGCTAGCTACGGCGACTACGTTGTTCACTTCACTCCGCCGCCGGACAGCGTCGCGTGCGGACGTCTCGCGTTAATCGAAACTAAACCGTGTCATCATAAGTGCGTTATGGATATCGTGAGTTCGTAAAAATTAATTCGTCACGTATCGTGGTTTTTAATTTGAAAAATTATTAAGTCGTGTTCTTTTAAATTTCGGTGTGACAGATATGATATAGAAGTATTTTTTTTTTGTAACCGTTTTTTGGGATTGTAACCGTTTCAATGATGGGCGTAAGTGGTTGTATGAGCGTGAGGCAGGCGAGGGGTTCGTGCCACTGCCCCGCGTGCCCTAGGGCTTCGGGCCATGGGGTGCAGATGCCTCCGCAGACGCTCGTGCTCCCCCCGATGGCTCTCGAGCCCGAAACCACCCCCGTTAAGGATAAGAAAGGATCAAAAATGAAGGTGCTGAAGAAAATTAAGAAAAAGATTGGATTAGGTGAGTTTTTAACGGTTGTGTTTGAGAATGTTGATATTGATGTTATATTTTTTAACTGTCAATTTTTTTTTTTTAAATCTGTCAGCCCCCCCTAGTCAGTCTTTTAATAGACTCTTACCAGTTTAACGGCCATTTATAATATGCTATAAGGTTTTTTATAAGTACCGACATTAGTAGCAAACTGTTGCTCCAACAGTTGAAGGTAGCATTACATATAATTTTAGTCGTTAGAAAAAAATGTCTTCAGTATTTTTACCGACTTGGTTCAATGTGGTGAACTGGTGATCGTATTAATCTGTCAAATCGGGTGTTCTTGTGGTTTATTTGACGAAATATTACAGAACTAATGAATTCATGAATCTAGCTATGTATCGGTTACGTACAGGTAAGTTAAATAATAAATGATAGTTTCTTTTTTGTTAATAGTTTATTACCTATACTTAATTAACCCGTCGCATGTCCAATTAGCAGACACAATAGAAATTCCATTGTTATCGGTCGGTACATACCCTGTACGCGTGACATGCGAAGGGTAAGCCTTTTTCGGCCATATTTTTTTTTTCATAAACCCACTGCATATTGTCATCACACTAATATTATAAAGGCGAAAGTGAAAGTGTGGGGGTGTGTTTATATGTTTGTTACTTCTTCACGCTCAAACGGCTGGACCAATTTTCATAAAATTTTGTATGGAGGTAGCTGACACCCTGGATTAAAATATAGGCTACTTTTTATCCCTATAGCCCCACGGGATCGACATTTACGCGGGTGAAACCGCGGGGCGCAGCTAGTCTATGCATATAATCTAATTGAAGTAGGTACTGTCAACAAAAGAGATAAATATGCAGGATCGTCGGATATAGTTGAAAAGTAAGAAACCGATGAATGTTGTTGAAATGAAAATGAGCTGTTCGTTTTCTATTAATATTTTTAGTTTAGTCTTAGATAATTCTGCTCATGACATGTGAAACGTACGTAAAGGTACGAAACTGTCAAATTTTCCCAAACATTTTTGAACCATATGCTTTAGCGATAAAGTTGAAAATCTATTCAAGAAATTTGTAAGATTGGATGTGTTGGCGTCTGTACATGACCTATAAAAAAACTTATTTGCTAAAGCAATAAATGTCTGGACCCAATATGGCGTCATATCATATCATTTCTAATCTCGGCTTAGATTAGCAAAAAACGGCTGGACAGAGTGAGCAAAGTATGTTTTGCTCATTGTTGAGTAGGAGCAAACCCTGAAGCTCATTTTAGACTACGCTATAATACATATAATAGCATATACTTTGTAGCACAACAATATCGCTCGCCATACATTTAAATTTAAAAGTAGAGCAGTGGTGGCCAAGTGGTAACGGCCGCGACTTACGAGTTGTAGGTCGTAGGTTCGAACCCAGACAGACGCATTACTTTGTGTAAATTATTTCATCACCACTGCTCTCAAAACGGTGAAGGACAACATCGTGAGGAAACCGGCATGTCCTAGAACCAAAATTTCAAAGACATGTGACATCCACCAACACGTACTGGGCCCGCGTGGTGGATTATAGCCCACTCTAACAGAGAGGAGGCCTGTGTCCCAGCAGTGGGAACATTATAGGCTATTTATGCAGTGTTACTTAGCTAACATAAATTTCATTTTCGTACCATAGTAGGTATTTTTTAAATTTATCGTTGTATATGTCAACAGTATACATTTACATATAATATGTACTATGTATTTTTTTTTCTTTCCATTAATATCAAGCCAAAACGCTTAACATCAGTCTTAGTATTTTTTTTAAATTTGTTGTTGTATATGTCAACAGCATATGTAGGTACTTATTTATAAACATATTTTTATTTTTATTTCCAATAATAACAAGCGAAAACGCTTAACTTCAGTCTTAGTATTTTTTTAAATTTATTGTTGTATATGTCAACAGCATATGTATAAATATTTTTATTTCGAATAATAACAAGCAAAAACGCTTAAACATCTGTCATTTGATGAGTAGTAGGTATTTTTCCAAAACAATCGTAAACCAAATAAAAATTGCTTACCAACAAGAATATCTTTTAAAAAGTGTCTTTAATAATAAAAAAAACTTGTATAGCGCGTGCCATCTGCCTTGCGTGTTATTGAGGCAATGATCGAGTTTTTATTTTTTTGAGTTTTTGTTACTGGCCACCTGCTTTTGCACCTTGGCTAATTTGGTCTAGATATTAAGAAGGAAAGAAAGAAAAAAATGTTTATAAAACAACATATCAAAAGTTCTGCTCCAATACACACTTTTTTTTATTAAAGATGCTATGCTATGGTCATATTTTTTTTTAGAACAAATTGTCTTGTATTCTGGCACCAAGTCGCGAGTATCTTTTTTTATATAATTTTTCAGACAGTAATTATCTTACTGCAGGGCAAATACGTGTTATCATGCAAAGAAGGAAAAAACACTCCTTTCAGTACACGAGCTTTATCAGGATTTCAGGAATTTAATAAAAACGAGGCAAAAATTTAAATAATAACAATAATTTAAGATTTAGTACAATAATTCAATTAAAAAATAAATAAAATTAAAAATATATTATACTATTATTTAATTCTGCAATAATTTTAGATATTTAATTGTGGTTTTCCTTCCTTGATCATAGCAACGGTAATGACTAACTGCTATTAATTTGAAAATATTATTAGTATCGGACGTCAATTCGCGTTACAAAACCTATCTTTATTTTCCTCAATAGAAATTTAACATACATAGTTACTTATTAATAAAAAAAATATATACAACAACAAATACCTACGAGGCGTGTATAAATGATGAGGAGTTTGCTAACAGGAAAGTTCAAAACGCAAAATATGTTGCAATATTTAAAATACTAACGTCATTTATGGTCAAGGAAATAACTGTATATACTATTTTTAGCTTCTGACCGCTACTTCATCCCCCTGAAATTTCTTGTTCCCTCGACTACGGTAATAATGATCTTTATACTGTGCCTCGAAGTAATAGTGCGGGCAGGCGACGCGATGTGACGCAGTGGGTCGAGGCCCTCGACCCACTGCGTCACATCGCGTCGCCTGCCCGCACTATTACTGCGTTTTCGCTTAGCGTTCTTTCTGACTTTTAACCTATAAGCCTTCCTCAATAATTTGGGTATCAAATGCAAAAGGACTTTTTCAAATCCGAGTGGTAGTTCCAAAGATAGGTAAGTATACATTAATAAAATATAAAAAAAAAAATTATCACCAGAAAATTTGTAGATAAGGGGATTACAGGACCTAAACGCAAAAAACGCAAGTTTTAGAAGCAATAAACGTATATGATCGACTCCAGTAAACAAAATCAGAAAAATATATGATATTCTTCAGGATATATGCTAGGTAGATAGTGTGTTGAAAACGTAATACAACTAATTTGATACGATAGAAAAAAATCATGAAGATACCTCTAAAAACTTTCTTTTTACAATGAAAACCATAATAATATAGATACAATCATTCTGACTGTGTCAGATTATCCTACAAGCAACATACTAAAGCACTAGTGTTTTAATTTTTTTTTGTCCAAACAATAGATATTTGCTTCATATTTTGCAATAAATTACCAGCGTTGCGTCATCGCGCTTCTCTTTCTTTGCTATGCAGTCCGACAGTGACCGCGCTTTAGGTCATGTAACCCCTAAAGTGTGAAATCGCCAACCTATCTTGTGCAAGTGTGGTGATCACTGCTCGTGCCTTCTCCGTATGCAAAGAGATTTTTGCCCTGCAATATGACAATAATAAGCTGAACCTTTAAAGATGGCGAACACTAAAACTTGAGCAACATCAAATATAACGAGAGTAAAAGCAATGAGTGCTCATGTGACCTCTATAAAAATATAGAATGGTAACGCTTTCGTAATGAATTTCATAATGATTTGAAAATGTACATTTGAGAGCAGTTTTTGATTGTTATGGGACAAATTCTTGGTCGAATTGAGGAAAAAAAAAAGTTCTATAAGTTACATCAGCTGCACCCTAATTTCGTAAAGGTACAATTCCGAGATGGGCTGCAGACTGCAAGCGCAGGCGAAAAAGCGGCTAGCGGCTGCGGTTGACCGCAGTTTTCATAGAGATGCCTAGAAACCAATAGTGTTGCTTGAACCTGCAGCTGCAGTTTGCGGCCTGCGGTCCATCTTGGAATTGCACCTTAACACTAACACTATCAATCACTTTCTAAAGGATAATGCTCCATTCCATGCATCCATTCTTCTTCTTCTTCGTGTCGCTGGCACGACTGTATTTTAAATCTTGTCTTCCCAAAACTTTGCCACTTCCACGGCGTTGTCGGTGGCAGCGCAGAGGTCACTTTGACTGCATGTTTTGGGACACAGAGGGCAGGATAGGAGGTGGATCATGGTTTGTGACATAGCTCCGCAATCACACCCTTCTGCCGTTGCGTCAAGGTAGCCCCATTTTACTAGGTTGGACTTACATCTTCCCACTTGTGTCCGGAGACGGTTCAGAGATTTCCAAGTGGGCCACGGCTTTCATATTTTCGAAAAATTTGTCAGTTCAACAACGTAAATAACGCAATGAATGTTTACATGGCAATAGAATTGATTCTAGTCGCCCCTTCCAAAAGGTAGTTTCGTATATAGAAGGGATGAGAAACTCCACCGTTGCTCTTTTAAAATGTTCTACAATATTTTGTATGTGAAGACGATTTACCAAGAAAAAACTACAATAAGGAAAAATAAACTGGCCAAGAAGGGTTCCGTACCGCAAGGAAAAAAGTCCGAAGAAAACACGTTTGTTGTATGGGAGCCCCTTAAATATTTATTTTATTCTGTTTTTAGTATTTGTCGTTATAGCGGCAACAGAAATACGTCATCTGTGAAAATTTCAACTGTCTAGCTATCACGGTTCATGAGATACAGCCTGGTGACAGACAGACGGACAGTGGAGTCTTAGTAATAGGGTCCAGTTTTTACCCTTTGGGTACGGAAACCTAAAAACCAACATCTGGTAAGTTATCCCAATTGTTTGAAATAAAGCTTAGCATAAAATTACGAAATACCACGTCCCGAAGCTCCCAAACAAGAAATTAAATCGACATCTGGAGCAGCGCAAAATTAAGAAGTACACTTCGACTTTGGAGTAACACATCTGGTCTTTTTGTTAAATAAATTGGTCCTTTCCGGAAATAGGTTTAGGAACTAAAGACGGCACACCGTGTGGAACTCGGTAACATCTGGTGCGTTGTCATTAAACCATTGTTCGCCAAATTGTTTTTGTTTAACTTTCAACATGGTGTCTGTTAATTTTGAGGGGATTTCCCAAAGACAATGGCGCCGATTCCCTTGTTCACAAACTAAACTAAATTTAAGTTCAGTGCATCTTTTTCTTTCTATTTTATTAAGAAAAGGACAAGATAAATATTAGTTTAGTCCTGTCAAATTAGTCAGCGCCTGACGTAAATTGACGTATATTTAGTAGCCAATTTTTTAATCACGTCTAATCTTGTATTCGGAGTATCTTAATTTGACAGGACTAAACTAATATATATCTTCTGTCCTTTTCCTAATGAAATAGAAAGAAAAAGATGCACTGAACTTAAATTTAGTTTAGTTTGTGAACAAGGGAATCGGCGCCAATACCTCTTTCGTAAAGGATAGTTTTAGTGTAGAACCTCATTATACGGCATGAAAGATTTTTAAATGAAAACTTTTTTTGGCGCGTTTGGCATTTTTCGAGATGGGGAAAAAACCATTGAACTCGCGCCACTGTTACCGTAAGCGACACCGCGCGTGCTTTGTTTTTGACGATTAATGTATATCCGATATGTCAGTGAGTGATGGCAAAATATTCGGTTTGTGTTTTGTTTTCACTTCTGTCGGCACTCCCGGAGTGCCACTGTTTTTTTTTCTTTACTAGCTTCTGCCCGCGTGAAATTTCTTGTTTCCCCGACCCACCCCGTCGCGTTGCATCACGTCCCCTGCCGGCGCTATTACTTTGTTTTCGCTCAGCGTCCTTTTTGACTTTTTTCTTTTTGCCGTATATAGCCTTCATCAAGAATTGGGCTATCAAATGCAGAACTAATTTCTCAAATCCGACTGGCAGTTCCCGAGATTAGAGCGTTTAAACAAAAAAAAAAAAACTCCAGCTTTATTATACAAAGTAGATAGATAACTTTACACATCATAACTTATTTTGACACGATTGTAAAGACCCCTTTTTTCTTCACAAATCGTGACAATAACAACCTAACACTTTAAACAAACTGTTTTTGACACTGGCCGCCATTTTTTTCCCTAGTCCTTTGTTCTACCCGCCCTCATTGCTTCGTGCATGAGTGTTCGGACTTCGGAGTCGTGATTGCTACGTGTGGTCGAAATTACACCTTACTGAGGAGATCGTGACGCATAGTCCTTTTTTTCTAACGAAATTACCTTTAGTTGTAACGCTGGTTTGAAAAGTATGATTATTTTGACGATGGCATTGACTAGAAGCCGATGTATAAAGGTTTTTGAATTGAAATGGAGTCGCAATCGGCCTAGCCTTTGCCCAACTACCTATGTTGGGGTCGGCTTCCAGTCTAACTGGATGCAGCTGAATACCAGTATTTTAAGGCTCCTACAAATAGGCGCGAGGCGCGATATAATCGCGTGTGACACAAAGGTCCGCTCGTTGTTACTATCGGTGCCTTTGTGTCGCGCGCGATTTTATCGCGTGTCGCGCCTGTTTGTAGGAGCCTTTACATGGAGCGACTGCATCCGGCCTCCACAATCCAGTTACTGGGTAACACGGCACCTCTTGGTAAGACTGGTTGTCACAGACTTTCGGGCTACTGACTAACCGTAACGACAGTCAAAGATCTACGAATGACAGCCGGGAGCAACGGATTGACGTGCTTTCCAAGACACGGAGGGGTCTCGATTAGTGATGAATGGACACCTGTCCACGAATCGACTGCGGTAAGCGAAGCTCGATCGACCCTTGCGTCTGTTAGTATTTAGCCACGAAGTAAAAGGAAGTAAAGTTGAAAAATAAATATTGATTTGAAAGTTGAAGTTATGTGATTCGTTAGCACCTCTTTGGTTTCCGGAATTTGGTCCTACACTGTTTACGGCAAAAATGGACCCAGAAGCTTCACACGAGCAATAGTCTGCAGCGGTATCTACAACGCGTCATACTGACGTCACGCAAAATCCTGCATCTCGCAAGCAGAGTTTACCGCGCAACTAGCATAGATACAACGGCCCGACATGAATCTTCGGGCAGTTGCCCGCCAGACACAACGCCCGTCTGGTTGGAGGATCCTCCCTTTTCTATAGAATATGAGTGAACTTTACACCCTGTTCCTCATACCTTTATTGGTCTATTAAACTTCTGAGATAAGATCCGAATAAAAAATAATTGTTCATAATATTTTTTTAACGGAAAGAGCTTATCTTATTCCGTCCGTGTTATAAATATTCCCACAGCACTTTATTTTATTATCTATTTATGACTAAGCTGTCATGTGGCCTGATAGCCTATCAATATTGGCAAGCAACAAGATTTTCCTAGTTTTTATTATTCTTCCTTCGCATAGACTCTGAATCAGGAATGAAATTATCCGGAAAAGAACCGGAGTTACCGACATAGCTTGCAGAGTAAGCAAACTGACAGTGGCAGTGGGCTGGCCATGTCTGTCGAAGGACCGATGGCCGGTAGAGCAGACGAGTCCTGGGGGTCTACTCCGAAGCGGTTAACCACTGTATCGGCCGAATGTTCGGTCATTTTCTACTACCATTAATTTCCTATATTGACTATTGGTTCCGACCAAACTGTGCCAATCCGAACCTTTTTAGAACCCTTAACCCTTTTTTTAACTTTTTTTTTTTTTAATTCGTAGTAGGACAACAATATTCGAATCAGAAAACGACCGAACATTCCCGATATGATACCATATATATTATTCCCGATCATACACCGCGTATCGGCAAGCGTAGTGTGGGACGCCCCTCAGCTAGATGGACGGACGACCTGAAGAAGGTGGCTGGGGTAGACTGGATGCGGAAGGCGGAGGACAGGGTGCTGTGGCGCAGTCTGGGAGAGGCCTATGTCCAGCAGTGGACTGCGATAGGCTGAATTGATTGTTGTTCCAGTGCCTTAGGCATCTTCTGGGCACGCTCGTCCCATCATAGACCTCATCCATTGCTTTCCATCAGGCGTGATCGAGGTCAAGAGCGGGCCCAATCACCAATAAAAAAAATAAAGCTGTTTTTAACCATTTAAAAAAATTGACACGAGTATCGAAGCCAGGTGTAAGATCCTAAAAAGCTGTGTGTACTCAAAGATTGGTACTTAGTATGACAAATATTTCCCGAAAAACACACTATCACTTTAAGTTTACTCAGTTGGGTAAATTTTTATGTACTTACCTAACATTCGGAAGCTCTCGTTATCGCCCGGAGCATATGTCCTGTATCCATCTCGCTCTAGCACACAGAATTTGTATCTGGCGTTTCTCTCACTCATATTTACAAACTTCAACAGCTGTTTCGCAACGGGATCTTGGTGGCGTGCGCCGGCGCAAATGTTAGGGGTGGCAGTGGATTATTTTTGGATGTTTTTTTTTCGGAGTTTGCAGGAAAATAGATTTAGTTATTTTTGGGACAAGAAGCCTGCAATGATAAAATTAGATAGGAGAGTCCGACAGAGTTTTGAAGGTAAATCTTTTTGGGTATTTTAGTGCGCGTTGTTATATATATCTTATTATATATATCTCAGTGTGACTTGCGGGAGTCCAAATACATATTTAGGGGTAAGTATCCCCAAATAATATCCTAATTGTCGAAGTCAGAAGTCAGTTCTGATAGTAATATCTTTGGGGTATTCCTCGAAACGCACCAACTTTGAAACGCACCAAATGAAACGTGTATTGATATCATTTATTACGAATCCTTCGCATTTCGAGGATAGTTTTCATAATTTGGGGTCGGCGCGACATGTCTTTTTCTTCCATACTTCTCTATTAGTCGTCGTATCTTGCAGCTCTCTTATTATAATACTAAACTATGATGAAAATGTTCGCTTATTTCTAGAAAGGACTGCAAAGAATTTTTTTTGCAGTTTCTAGAAAAAAAAAACGACTTGGACCATTTTCCCTTACTTTCCTAACTTCGCAAGGATGCAAATTTTTTTTTCGAAATTTTCTTTCATACAAACCTTGTCCTGGCAATACCGAACACAACACTATCCAATTTGGTGCAGTCATTCGGAAGTTATGCGCATACAGACATTTTAGCGACTGTTTAATATTATTTAAGGACAAGGATATTCATTCGTTGACAACCCTGCGATAGCTAGTAGTCAGCTGCTTACTCCGTATGATTTTCTATACAACATTTAAGACCAGCTGGTCGCTTTTATATCTTTTTTTCAACGCCGACCTTCCGAAGGCCTTTGTGTGCATTTAAAAAAAAGGACGCATTGCAATTTTGCACGTAACCCAAAGGTTAGAACGAAAAGAATAATAGGTGTAGCTACAAATTGTAGCATGCCGTCCTGAAAAAATATAAACCCTTGCTGGAGGACTAGTTTATAATTTTTCGGAAGGCCTGAAATTCTGCCTTTGAATGAGGTTGCTACATACAGTCCTGATGATAGTCGCCGCAAGATACAGATAAATAAAAAACCAAGAGAGCAAGCGTTAGAATATAAAAGGGGTAATGGTCCCTTTTTATGACATCATTTACACTCACCTGGCTAGCCTGTTCCTAACTATGTTGGGGTCGGTTTCCAGTGTAACTGGATGCATCTGAATACCAGTATTTTACATGGACTTTTATAGTTATTTATGTAATGAAAGTAAAGATTGGTTCTTAAGACCTCATCAGGACATGATTAAAGTCGTTTTTTCGTCACATTCTTTTGATTGGGCTCCATACAAAATGTCTACATACTCCAATAACTCCAAATATCATCGATACACAATAAATTACAGCGAAAATAACTCAAACAGCTTGTTTAAACCGTTGAATTCAAGAACGAGATGCGAGATGCACTTCTTTGTGAGAAAGATAAGGACAACGATACAACAGATGATATCCAGGTGAGTCCTGATATTAGATGCGGGTTTTTGTAGTACTAAAGGTGGACGTAATTGTACGGGGTTTTTATGGGACGGTCTTGGGCCCATACCCGTTTCTGGGTAGAGGTGATGTTTTGGCAAAGAAAGAAATCGTATCAGCTGCTGCCAGTATAAAAGTGTACATTATTGAGGAAATTGATGACATCTTGGAAGGTGAAATCACTGAAAAAATTACTTGGTTTAAAAAGAAAGAAATGTCTGGATTGTTTGATTGAAAATGACATCGTATTCAACATTAGGTGAGAAAGAATTTCATTCTGTCTAATATCAAGCTGTACATTTCCAGTTTTAGGTAACGCATTGTATAGGTTTACGTACAATGAGAAGTCAGCTTATGCTGGAAAGGTTCTCTACTTAAAAATGATAATCTCCAAAAATCAATATACATCGATCTCGACGGAATTCCAAATTGAAAAATGATGACATCCAATTAAAACTTCATTTACTATTCGGTATTCTAAACATAAAATTTACGAAGGTGTCCGACCGAAGCCCGAGCGCGGCCGAATACAACCGAAATCGTTCACTAATGATCGTGAGAAAACATCGGGAATGTTTACCCGGCCGAACCACTCCGAATAGCGCTCGGAATATTTGAAATTTGAATTTGTTATGTTTGTGAGAATGGCGCTACTGTAGATCTGTCAGATAGTTTCAAATTTTCATTTCTCAAAGATGGAAGTGATAATTTTGACCCCTGTATTCTGAGTAGAGAGAAAAAGGGTACATTATTCCCACAGGCACATTATATGAGCTTCTAATTTAAGCAACCATCTTGACCACAGTCGAAGACGCCACTGCTGGACAAAGACCTCCCCAAACATTGGTTCCAGCAGATTCTTTTCTATTTCATCTAGTTTGGGTCCCGAGCGACACTCGCCTATTGGCGTCCTCCATTCAAGGACTCGTTTACTCCAAAATGTTGTCCTCCTTCTAACATTCGCACAAAAAACCTTCTCATTCATAGAATCGCCGCTTTCAAAATGGCTTCCTCATCCTCAATGAATTTCTAATGAAAATAAGAAATAAATCTCGTTAAAAAGTTGAAACAGTTAAGTAACGGATTTTTACAAGTGCAACAAATCGATGATGGTCTTCTTGCAAGCAATATCATGCTGTACCATCTTGTATCGTGACTGTCGGCCTACTGGGTTTTATTGTGATTTCGTACATTAAACCTCCTTTTGATTTATGCTGCCCTGGTACTTTTTATTCGTGAGGATCCATTGTCTTTTGTTCTAGTAACCCTCGTTTAATATCATCTATCTAAAGTAGTTCATGATCCTGACGACCTATTAGCCGACGATCGCACGGACGTAAAAATATCGCCGCGGGATTTTATCGTGCACTGGATTTTCAACTCTCTGTGTTAAGCCGTGCGTTGAGAGTCCAACAGAGCGCATACTAGCGCGTCAAAAAACCACACTGTTAGATTTTCAAGTGTCGGCGCTAAGCAATGCGTTGAAAATCCAGTGCGCGAAAACTCCCGCCGCGATATTTTTTCGTTCGTGCGAACGTCCATCGGCTTAGTTGGTAAGCTATTGTGTCTTCATGATACCTCCTTCGTTTACTGTAGCCCTAGTACTTTCCATAATCGAAGATCCATAATTTTATTGATTTTTGTTCTAGGAACCTTGGTTTTGTTGTCTATTTAATGTAGCTCAAGGCTCTATTGGCTAGGTAGTGTGATCATACCTCCTTTGGTTTATATAGTCGTAGTACTTTCAATACTGAAAGATTCATATCGTCATTGATTTTTGTTCTAAAAACCTTGCTAGCAGTCGGAAGTCTCGGAAGTGCAATAAGTCAAGATTTTCATTTTATACAACGTTCTCCGTTTTATATTTTCCTGGTCCTTGCTAGCTTCTATTCCTATTTCACATTATCTTCATGGCTTCTCATTCTAATATTTATTAGAATTTGCAATTTTAGCTGCATCTAACAAAAATCAAGTTGTTGGAACCAATTTAATGGTGGTGTAGTAGTGAAAGTTTCTAGATTTTATCCATATCCTTTCTACGTACTCTTACTTCATACTTTCTTCTCCATCATGCCTGTATTCCTCCCCGAAGAGGTCGGCAGAGATGTTACAGACGCCAGCACATCAACCTACTACAATCTGTCAAATTTCTTTAACGGATTTTCAACTTTATCGCTAAAGCATGCAAATTTTTCAAACATATAAAGCAATGAATTGGCAATATCTTTCGAAATTATTCACATTGTGATTGACAGTGTGTTACGCAATTAGAATGCAGGTTCAAAATCTTTGACCTTGGCTTTGAATGGTCTTCAAGTTCAAGATGACCAAAAATTTAGTTTACCTCCCAATAATCAAGTAGTGTTAAAACCAATACCCTCTTTATACTTTCCCGTTGTCGAGTAACAGATGGGCTCTACCATAAACTTGTTTCTATGGTAGGCAAGTACATCAGGTAGATACATGACCAGTTGTGAACACAGCTCGAGCATCTCCCACGACCTGTGACCTCGCTCTTACCTTTAATACTGTTACTACAGTTTTGTAGATAGACCACACACATACATACATGCGTGTTAAACTCATTACGTACTTTTTTTTGCTGTGTCGGGTAATTGGGGTACTTTAGTAAATTTTGGCCATTCACCTTTTTTTTTCGTTGAGAGTTACTAACTTTTTTATTGTTTTAACAATGATTTGGTTGGCACAAATAGGTATTTTTTGTTTTTTTTTTATATGCTAATTATTTTACAGTTGCAATACCATTTATAGAACAAATAAGTAATAAAATATTCTATAATATGGTTCTAATATCCCGGAAGCGACGACGCCATCTTGGAAACGCGGGAACAATCGTTAACAATTATTACTATTCATACTCTGTAGTCATTGAACAAACTTGTGAATGCTTACATAATATTCAATTATGCACCTTATTCGTCTAAGTTACAGTTCAAATTCGATATTCACAAACGTAATTAGAATGTGTGTGAAATACTCTGTAGTGATTCAACAAAAGCGTGAATTCATTTACGTTATTCAAAAATGTACTGTATTATGTCCATCTAAGGTAACATTTGCCTTTACGTAACGCAAATAGAATTCGGTAATGCTACCACAAAAGAAATGCAGTTACAGAAACAAAATACGAACTTTGTCCCCATAAAAATAAAGCCCATATCTGTTAGAACACGTTTTCCACGTAAGCAGAAATAAAGCTGTATTTTCATTTGACGCTTCCATTCCCACGGTCGAAAAAATCGAAATTTGAAATTTTTGTTTTTTTTTTTGGTGCAAAAGGGTTATTCCTTCTTTCAGAAAATTTTGCCACAGAGTATTCATATGCAATACGTCAAATTACTTTTTTATACAATCGGCAAAGGGTTGTTGTTCCGTACAGCCTATTTTGTATCAGCTGCTTGCTATCCCACGCAAGGTGTAAGTCAAGGAAACAAGTTATTCAGGTGTGTGATGGCCACCTTTCACTGGACTATTGTAGTGATCTTTAGACACGACAGGTGAAAATGTATAATTGTGTATCGATTAAGTTCGCATTAAGTTTATCATCGTAGCTTTGTAAAAGGACTAATGGAAGTAATGGTCCAGGTCAATTTAAAGTCTATACTTAGCTAACGACCTGATATTGTGGTTTCAATGTCTTTTTTACATTGTTCTCACATATAGAAGCAACAAGAATAATGTACCCAGGATTTTGTAATATCTTGATTTAAAAGAGTGTCCATGGAGTTTCTTGCCCGTTCTTCTCCATAGAGATCTACGCTTTGGAATGGGCAACTAGCTTCAACTTTCGGACTAACTGACAGACTATTTAATTTTGACAATTCAAAAGTGCCTGTACAAGGTTTAATTGAAATAAATGATTTGAGTTTGAGTTTGAAAAAGGTTTTAAATTAATGGAGTACCTAAAAGATTACTGATTTTACTTTTGAATAAATGGTGTCTATGTGATTTCTGATTAGGAAAACTTTACTTACCTACACACATCAAAAGTGTCTAGGGATCAAGTATTTTTATGCGGATTTCTTGAGATTGAGATGTGGCTTTGTAATAAATTTATGATTTTGTAAATTTATATGGATCCTTTTTGGTGCATTTCATAATTTGAATCAGGAACTGTGAATCAAATTCGAGTAAAAGATGAAAATCAGCTGTCAATATTTTCCCTATAAAAACATACAACGCATTGAAGACATTATTAGTGCTACTGTTTCCCTACTACTGATTAAAACCAACGTTATTATGGAGCGGCGACGTCATTTAAGCAGGGAAGAAATGCTCAGAGCCGTGGGAATGATAGAAGCTGGTTCCCGGCAACGTACTGTGGCTTTAGCTCTGAATACAAGTCAGAGTGTTATCAGTCGACTTTGGACACGTTACCGAAGCACTGGTACCGTGGCTGAGCGCCATGGAGGACGGTATCGCTGCACCACACGGAGACAAGACCGATACATTCAAATCTTAACTCGAAGAGCTCCAACAATAACCGCCATGATGTTAGCCGTGAGGCTTCATCACTCTTCAGGGAACTTAATTAGCGACCAAACAGTCAGAAACCGCTTGCATGAAGTGAACCTTCATTCCCGAAGACCGCTACGGGTACCACCTATAGCAATGCACAATCGTAGGATTCGATATCAATGGGCTCTTGAACACAGAAATTGGGCAGAAGAACAATGGCGTTTCGTGTGCTTTTCTGATGAGTCTCGTTTTGGTATGAGACCGGATACAAGACGTATACGACACTGGAGAACCCCTGGACGCCAACAGCGATTAAAATCCTGCCAGGAAGTCCATCCTTATAGTGGTGGAACCATCATGGTATGGGCGGGTATTCGGATCGGCGGAAGAACTGAGTTGATTTGGATCAGAGGCAACCTCAACGCTCAAATTTATGCTGAGACGATTGTATCAGACGTCATCGTTCCTCTACAAGTGCAAATCGGTCCCTTATTTCAGTTAATGCATGATAATGCACGACCGCACACCGCAAGAGTTGTAAGACAGACTCTCGCCGCAGCTAACATCAATGTCCTGCCCTGGCCTGCTCAGTCGCCAGACTTGAACCCGATTGAGCATGCATGGGATATGCTACAGAGAAGAGCTCTGCCGAATATGGAGGGTATCCAGTCGCAAGAAGACCTTTTTTTTGTTGTTGCAACGAACATGGGCGGCCATTCCACAGCGTGATTTGGATGAACTCATTTTGAGTATGCCAAACCGATGTTCTTGTGTTGTTAGTGTTCGCGGTAGAAACACGGATTATTAATTGTTTAAGTTACCCAATAAAATTTTAAAGAAAACTGTTATTTCAGTCTTTTTTTCGAACTTTTGTGTTAGTGGTTCAAATGTCAAAAATCCCTTTATTAGGAAAATGGCAAATTTCTTTATTAATGCAAAGGTGACTTGGTTTATCGTTACTGTGACAAACGAAAACACTTTATTTGATGAATCCTTAAAGAAAATCAGGAGAAAAGTTATTGCAAAAATATATGTTGATCCCTAGACACTTTTGATGTGTGTAATTCCAGGGGTTTTTAAACCAATTCTTTGTAGAGGAAAAATACTTTTTATTCACTTTTAAAATGGCACCACAAAACGTTTAATACCTACTAAGAAACATGAAAATTTTGGCGCAAGCGCATCGTTCGTTCATCTTCGTGTTAAATTCGAATCACGAGCGGCGCGGCCGCAGCTAATGATCTACGGCACGCAGTGATCTATAGCAGAGATCATACGTGAGATGATTTGAGAAAAAAACCTTTTGGTACTTTGGAAAGAGTTGGTTGTATTATGGCGAAATATTATGTACGTTGTTATTTTATTCACATGATGAAATAAGGTAATATGTTTAACAATATTCCATTGTACAGTTGTACTGTGTATTTCTACATAAACTCAAAGCATTTATTTCAATTAAACCATTAACGGGCACTTTTGAATTGTCAAGAAGTCGGTCAGTCTGAAAATATGAAGCTAGTTGCCCATCCCCTCACTCGTACGAACTACTAGTGTAGTTCGTACGAGTGAGGGTAGATTTTATATAATTTAAAAAGAGTGTCCATGGAGTTTCTTGCCCGTTCTTCTCCATAGGTACCTGATTACCATAGACCATAGATTTGAATTAAAGTGTTTTTTTGTTACTAAACAAAAAAACACTTTAATTCAAATCTTACCAGTCTGCATGGATCCAGTAAGATTTTTCCATTCCAAGACATAGATGGATAGATAGAATACTCTTTATTATGTACACCATAAGAACGCATATGCTACATCTTTAATCATTCTCATCTTTTTTGTCAGAAACGAATCCTTCTTCAGGCTTTAAGCATAGAAACAACATTTTAACCACGTAATTCTTTCTCTGCCGCATACCCTTTTTCGTGTTCATCTACCCGCTTACCAAAATCATTTAATTATTTCTCTGTCTCATCATCTTCTTTGTCATTTACCATCTACCTGCTTTGTTGTTATCCGTGTTTAAATAACTTCAGCCCCTTGATTATTATCTACAAGTTCACACGCTTAAGGTTACCTAAGGCTACAAGCCATAAACAAAGCAATACACGCTTTTAATTCTGTTGACCGATGAGTAACAACAATGACTCATTTTAAGCCGTTCAGTATCCATTGTCGCATTCTTGTTAAAGATGTCCGTTTGACTTACTTGATAATCGTCAATGGATGAGGAAATTTTCTCACACGGTACGTTTTGTTGTTGTTTATTATTTATATATATATAGCCTACTTTGTCTAGTACTATTTGTCTTCGTCCTCTATTGGTGTGCTCATTGCAATAGTAAGTAACGTAAGTAAGTACAAAATTATCATGGTCCTCTTGATCCTATCCCAAATCAAACTCAAAGCATTTATCTCAATTAAACCATTTACAGGCATTTTTGAACTGTCGTTCCAAGGCGTAGATCTATATGGAGAAGAACGAGCAAAAAACTCCAAGGACACTCTTTTAAATCAAGATTACAAAATCCTGGGTACGTTTAATAGTGGTCGGTGTTGCACGACTGCTTCTGTCATCTCTATCAGCCGCCATCTCAGTAATCACGCCCTTTGTAGTCATATTATCTTTCACACAGTCCAATCGTTTCCTTTTCTTCCTCGATTCTTACAGCCCTAATCAAAACGGCTGTAACAAGGTTGCCTAACTTACGCATCTTACAGAATTCACAGCATTACTATCTCAGTGTGTGTCGCAACATCGGCCGTCTCGCTCCATTACCGCCTCTCGCTCGCACAGTCACACGATCCGTGGGAACCTCACCTTTCGTTCGTATCGATCTGTCATTCGAATCGATATATTGATATTGTTTTCGGTGAAAGTGGATTAGGGACTGCCCGTCTTGTACGTCATATGCCTTGTTTGATTTTGTAGGTGTTAGATTAGTTTTTAATCTGTGACCTGTATTGCTGAGACATTAAGTCGGACAGTACTTAAATATTAAGAGAACAAATGCATTGGATTGCTGAGCTTCGATCAAAAAGAAAAAATGTTTATTCTGCACAATCAAAACGTACATAACAGAAAAAATAGCCAAAAACCTCGGAACTCCAATAAAAGGTTGACAATTTTGTCCATTGCTTCATGACAGAAGTATTGAAATTCTATTCAGTAAGGCTAAAAATACCAAGTCCAGTCTCTATAATATTACAGTTAGCTATGAACCTAAAAGAAACAAAGATAACATCTATAAGTATAAAAACAGTGTCCCTTGTATATATAATGACACCCTATGAAACAGGCCACACTAAAATTGCATATATAGAGCAAAACCAGCGACAAAAATAAAGGAAAGCACCATAAACAGTACACCCAGACATAATAATTAAGCTTCGCTTAACGGTAAAGTTAAAAAAGAAATAGGCAGCACAAGTGAGCTTCCCACGCATTGTGAAAAAAGTATAAAAAAGAATATATCCTGTCACACGGGACAAGATGCACTTGCACCTAGTTGGGTGTAATAGCTGTGTATATATACAATGGGAAAAGCTAGCTCGTGGTTAAAATTAGAATAACCGTTTCGATGGTCATCTAAATAGGTAACAGGAAAAAGTTATGGTTTTTAGATCGACTTCTGAGATTTTTTACAAGATTTGGAAGTGAAAAGGTTTTCCTCAAGGCTGCAGTTTTTTTTTTTTGCTTTTGTACTGCTTTATCTGTTCCTCCTCCGTGCCTCGGAAAGCACGTGAAGCCGTTGGTCCCGGCTGTCATTCGTGGATCTTTGACAGTCGTTACGGATCGTCAGAAGCCCGAAAGTCCAGTCTTACCAAGGGGTATCGTATTATCCAGTAAACGGGTTGTGGCGGTCAGATAGTCAGTCGCTCCATGTAAAATAATGGTGTTCAGCTGCATCCGGTTAGACTAGAAGCCGACCCCAATATATTTGGGAAAAGGCTAGGCAGATGATGATGACGGTCTCGTCTCCTGTATTGACCGGATGTAGCTGAATACCAGTATTTTACATGGAGTGACTGCCTGTCTGACCTCCACAACCCAGTTACTAGATAATACGATACCCCTTGGTAAGCCTAGATGTCAAACTCTGGCTTCTGACGACCCGTAAGACTGCCAAAGATCCACGAATGACAGCCGGGACCAATGGTCGTGCTTTCCGAAGCACGGAGGAGTCTTGATATATAAAGATGGTCACCCATCCACGGTCCAACGGCGGCCTGACTAGCTTTACCTTATCGATCGAACCGTGCGGCTGTTATTACTTAGCCACAAGCCCCAGACGAGACCGTCATTAATCACGCTAATAATAAAAAGGCGAAAGTTTGTGAGTGTGTGTTTATATGTTTGTTACTTCTTCACGCTCAAATGGCTGGACCAAATTTGATAAAATTTGGTATGGAGGTAGCTGACACCCTGGATTAATATATTTTTTATCCCGATATTCCCACGGGATCGAAACTTATGCGGGTGAAACCGCGGGGCGCAGCTAGTAAAACATAAAACAACAAAAACTGTATCCAATTATGACACAAAACTTAATCCAGCTTCAATAAAATTCCCACAGTATATCATTACTGCCTTTGAAAGCAAAATTAAAAGTAATAAAATGGAGAAAAAAACAAAAAGATGGGTCTTGAAAATAAAAGTCACGGGCGTGGGAATAAGGATGCTTCACCGTTATAATAGACATCGTCCTGGCCTGTTTTAGAGATCCTTGCAGGATTATAAAAACTTTTGTGAGAACCTATAGAGGTATGAGGAACAGGGTGTAAAGTTCACTCATATCTCCATAGAAAAGGGAGGATCCCCCAACCGGGTGTTGTCTGGCGGGCAACTGCCCTATGATCCATGTCGGGCCGTTGTATCTATGCTAGTTGCGCGGTAAACTCTGCTTGCGAGATGCAGGATTTTGTGACGTCAGTATGACGCGTTGTTCGCATGTGGCGTTGTACCTAGATACCGCTACAAACCCTTTACCTGACTGTAGCATAAACATAGCCTATAATGTTCCCACTGCTGGGATTCGGGCCTTATCTTTCTGCTGAGGAGTTTGTTGCGCCACTTCTTCTTCCCAGCGAAAGGAAGTGGTGAAGGGCGGGCGTTTTGGAGGACTGTCTTATGTAAATTTGATGTTCGAAACGAAAAGTGCTGATTCTCCGTTTAATTTGAATAAATGGCTTTTGGTTCTGATTTTTCTGTATGCATAATCAGCATATATGTTTGCCACTGCTGGGACTCAGGCCTCCACTCTGTGAGGAAGTTGGTCGTAGTCCACCACGCGGGCCCAAAGCGGGTTGGTAGATGTCATGTCTTTGAATTTTTGGTTCTACGTCATGCTGGGTTTCCTCATGAAATTTTATTTCACTGTTGTCTCGTAATGCTTTAGTGTTTGTGACTGTTTTGAAGCATTGTGTTATATTTTTAACGGACTTCTAAAAAAAGGAGGAGGTTCTCAATTCGGATGTTTGTATTTTTTTTTTATGTTTGTTCGCGCATAACTCCGTCGCTTGCCAACCGATTTGAAAAAATCTTTTTTGTTGGAAAGGGTATATATACTGGTCCCATGAAAATTTTTATCGAAATCGAACAAGCGGTTTTTGAAAAATCAATAAAAAATCTTTTCGAAGTCGGTTGTTGTTTTTTTGTAAGAAAGTTCTTGTTACTAGTGAATTAAAATCTGCATTTCAGCAGATGCATTCATTGTTTTCAAATATTGTGAATGCTTGAAAAATAATATTTGTACTGACTTTGTTGACTCGCTGTCCGATAAATCTTCTTTCAGAAACAACTGTATTGCTCTGTTTTCTAATTTACTTTCATTCTCTTTAAATTTATCTTATGAACCTCGCGAATGAATCGGTTCGCGCTTGACATCAACACAGCTCCTTACACACTAAGTTACAATTACAATTTAAAAAACAAGTCGATAGTAGGTCCATGAGAAACTGATCATGTAACGAAAAGCCAGTCTTATGTCACTAGAACAGAGTTCGGTTTTGGATGTAAGAAATTCTATTAAGTAAGATCACTTCAAGCTCTCAATGGAATTGTTAAAAACTCGTTTGTGTGGTCTTATTCTCGGTAACTGATGTGACTTTTTTGATGATTCACACGCAGTCCAGTTCTTGGTGGGTGCCACTGTGCTGTACACGATGGTCAATGCTGGGCCATTGTCTCCTATAAAACTTGAACGACGCCTTTTTTGTCATTTTATGTCAACTGTCATTGTTGGTCTATGGTTTGTCTTGACATCTTGGAGACTCCTTATAAGTACATACATCATTTACTCAAACTTCATCAGTACTAAAAGCGTGATGATAAAAATGATCTATAGATCATTAACCGTGGGAGAGCGTTGTGCGTGCGCATTGTGAGTTACCCAATTGATCTATGATTTATTATACTATTAATTATAATTTATTATGATTAGTCTTTAAAGGTTGGAAAGTCGGTGTGTTCTATAAGAATCTTAAAAGGGCTTAAGAATTATGTTTGCCAGATTGTCTAATTATCTAAGATCGTTAGTTCTAATTTGATTAACAATGACAAAGGTCAAAGATTCGTTTTACACCTTATTACCGACTTCAAAAAAAGGAGGTTATCAATTCGATACGTATGTATGTAATATTATTGGAATTGCATTATATTCACATATGACAACCTACTAAGGCTTCCAAACAAATATACAAAATTTCATAGACGTATGTATGTATGTATGTATGTATGTATGTATGTATGTATGTTTGTCCACGAGTTTCTCAGCAACTATTAATCGGATCGTGACCATTTTTTTTGTATTAGCTTAGATTTACTTCAACTTAGGGAACAGTGCAAGTTTCATCAAAATCGGTTAAGTAATTTTCAAGATATGGACTAATACGTGTAAGTGTGACGGCCTGGCGTATTGATACGAGCTACGGGTGTAGTGTCAAAGGGAAAACATCTCAAAACCTTGGTCAAATTCTAGTGCAAAAACTAAAAATTACGAAATAAAAAGTAATTTAAAAAAATTAAACCGACTTCAAAAAGAAATCAACTCAAAATTATGAAATAACTTTAATTTCGGAAGTCGGTGGCAAAAAACTAAAATACAGATCCCAAGACACCGACTTCCGAAATTAAAGTTATTTCATAATTTTGAGTTGATTTCTTTTTGAAGTCGGTTTAATTTTTTTAAATTACTTTTTATTTAGACTCTTCAGAATGCCCTAGTAAACATTGTTTTGCATCGAATATTTTTTTTGCCTCCTTTCTTCAACTGTTTCTATTGTTATACTCCTGCTAGTACACAGAATCTACTTCATTTATATGCCATTGTATAGATAATTTAATGGACAATAATTCTGTACTTTTCAAAATTGATTTAATGCAGTAGAAACGAGAAAAACATCAAAATATAAAAAAAAAATCCAGTCAATCAAGTGTGAAAATTTTCCGAGGCACGGAGAGGTCACGGACTCACGGTATATAAAAATGGTCACCCATCCACAAACCAACCGCGGCAAGCGTAGCTTAACCTGACCGATCGACCTGTGCGGCTGTTATTATTTAGTGAGGTTTAATATCAGGTTCTATTTCCACCCGTGACCATCCGGTGTTGACGATGGTCATCCTGCCAACCATAATCAACCACACCTCATCCGTTACTCGATACGGTTGGGAAAGCTGTGTTTTTTTAATCTGTGGTCTTGTGTATCCTCTCGTTAAATCGGAAGTGACAGGTTAGGTAACTGTTTTGGTTAGGCTGTGGCGTTTCTTGTTGTATGTTGTGACTTTGTGATGTGAGATCGGATAAAGTGATTAATTTTATTCTATATTGAGGAATGTAATAATAATAATTAAAAAAAAAGAGGGGGCTTGTGGCTAAGTAATAACAGCCGCACGGATGGATCGATCAGGTAAGCTACGCTTGCCGCGGTTGGACCGTGGATGGGTAACCATCTTCACATAAGACCCCTCCGTGCTTCGGAAAACACGTTAAGCCGGCTAAAGGCTGTTTTTACCAAACTCAGATTTATCTTTTATCTATAAAACTAGCTTTTGCCCGCGGCTTCGTCCGCGTGGAGTTCGGAAATTATTCACAGAAAATTCAACCCCCCATTTCACCCTCTTAGTACTCTTCACAAAGAACACACCCTCCAAATTTCATGTCTCTAGGACCAGCGGTTTAGGCTGTGCGTTGATATATCAGTCAGTCAGCAGGACTTTGAATTTTACATATATATATACAGATTTACGTCTGACAGTTGTAGTATATGGAAAAACTGTCAAAAATTCAAAATTTATTCTTAGGATAAGATTTATTCTAGGTATAATAGTTTGATGAAATTCGCCCTTGGTCAATTTCGGATAAGCAAACTAGAACAATAATTTCTACCAATAATAATCTCTTTCGAAGTTCAAAAATAGATCAAAACAAAAACCATCATGTGTCACCGCGTAGTGTATCTTTAAAACACACTTAAATTGCACTTTACTCTCTCTAATGCTATGTTCACACGCGCGCGTTCAACTCGACATTCAACGTGCACATTCACATTCACGAGCGTGTAAACGGTACGCCCGAGCCCGTAAACGCGCCTGTGAACGTGAATGCCGCGAACCGGGCGTGCTGACTGACACGACGGCGTGCGTGTGAACAGCTTGAATGTTCGCCGACCTGGGGCGGGCTGCATGCCGCGCAGCCCGCCAGGCAGCCCGCCGGGCTGCACGGCGTGCATGTGAACATAGCATAAGGGGGAATGGTGACACATATAACCACATAAATTCAACACGAAATAAAGGGACCGCAAGAAATCCCCGTGGAACTAAGCCATCTGTACCCACATTTGTACTTCGTCTGCACTCTATAGTCTATACCCCACGTAGACATTGTTTATTTTCAAAGATGGCCGCCCCCGCGTCGTTTAAAATTGGAGGGATACTAGGGATAGTGTTTTTGTATTAATAATATATGAGCTTCTATTTAGTTTCACTTACTTATAAGATTATTAAGAAGATGCAAGCTAATTTTGGTCATATTCCTTTTGGTCACCCAAGTTGAAGCTTTTTTTTTTTCGTTATGATGGTCTTTTCAATTTCAAGCTTAATAATCAACGTACAACGTTGCCACTTGCCACTGCTGGGACACAGGCCTCCTGTCTGTGAGAGGAAGTGGACCATAACCTACTGACGCGGACCCAGAGTGAGTTGGTGGTATATTTGGAGAAAACCTGTCAAAAGTGTCTATGAATTCTGCCGTGTGATCTTCAGCTATAATCATAATATACGCAAATATATTTGCAGATTAATAAGTTACATGTGCTGCGAGTCTGCGATGACCAATCCATTTGCAAAGCATGATCATTACGTCATTATAAGGGCATGACTCCATGACTGATTGCTGGCTGGAATGGTTTACTAGTAGCCAAACATTCAGCAGAATCTCGTGTAATAATTATGTATATCGGCACGAATGTAATTACTTATGCCGAGGCACTCAGCAAGGTGGCAGGTAAAGGAAATCATTTTGACAGTTCAACAATATTCATTGCGTTAATTACGTTGTTGAGCTGACAAATTTCTCGAACATATGAAGCAATGGTTTACCAATATCCTTCAAAATTATTCAGGTTATGATTAAAAGTGGTGCGGGTGTGTATGACTCATTGAGCATCAGAAAGAGACTGTCATTTTGAGTGACAGCTCGACGTTCTACAAAGCCGAAACTGCTCGATTTTTTTTTTTTGGATTGTGATCTCGCAATTCAGCCTAGGAGGTGGTCGTCTGCTGAACCGGACTTGCCAGTAAATGAAGGCCTCCAGCCAGAGTTTAAAACACTTAAAACTAAGCAGATACACGTCAAGCTCCACCTATGGGGTACGGACCTCAGCTTAGGGCGTCGCTGGGAGAGGGCAGCAGGGGACCGGCTGGATCGGAATTATTTAGGGACGAATTTAAAGCTACAGGCTCACCGGCGCGGGCTGGCACAAGCATAGGTCGGGGAATTTTGCTCGAATTCAATCATCATCTGCCTAGCCTTTTCCCAACTATGTTGAGGTCGGCTTCCAGTCTAACCGGATGCAGCTGAATACCAATATTTTACATGGAGCGACTGCCTATCCGATCTTCACAACCCAATTACTGGGTAATACAGCCCCTTGGTAAGACTGGCTGTCAGATTTTCGGGCTTCTGACGACCCGTAACGACTGTCAAAGATCTACGAATGACAGCCGGGACCAACGGCTTAACGTGCTTTCCGAGGCACGGAGGGGTCTTGGTATGTGAAGATGGTCCATCCACGGACCAACCGCGGCAAGCGTAGCTTAACTTAGCCACGAGCCCCTCAATGTGCCACGTTTATGGTCAATCATGTTCACTAACATACTAAGTAAGTAAGTCAGTCTAACTGCTAACTTACAGTGTGGTATATTGCCATAGATTTCATTTGCGTGTGTCGGCTATGATCACGGAGCGTAACGAAGTGAACGCATGCTCTGCAGTGTAGCGTGACGGGAGATAGGGATGGATGTAGTGTGTGAAAGAGAAGTTAGATCGTAACGAGAGTTTTTCAGAGCATTATTATGGAATATTATGGCAATAGGTTTGTCTGGTTTTTTGTGGTTATGAAGATGTAATGGCTGACTTTTGGAATGACTAATCCGTGGTTTGTTTTTTTTTTTTTTTTTGTGAGCGCCACTGTCTTGCTTCTGGAGTGCTGGGTAAAGGCCTTCCCTTTTTCCTTCAAATCCTCCCCCTGTCTTGTGCGATCTCTGAGTTTGCATTTTGAATGTTTTTTTTCTTTTGTTGTTTTTTTTATATGATACACATTGACATTAATGAATTTTATATGATTATTCAGGGTTATTGGTAAAACATTAGCAAGCTCTTAAAAGGTCATTGTACTCATCATTATGAACAACTTTTACTATGGGACCAAACCAGAAATCGCGAAAAAAATATCTGCTGTTCCCTACATTTTGACGAGATATAAGTACGAACATAAATGTAGAGAACAGCAGATTTTTTTTAATAACTCCGGTGCTATTCTGTAAAAATCTCACCGTGAAAACTTAGGTGATGTGAGCGTGGAGTGAGCTGTCAATAGTGTCAATTTCTAGCAAAAACAAACTCACTTCACCTAAGTTTTCACGGTGAGATTTTTACAGAATCGACTGGCTGTACTTTAATCACATTTCATTTCCCAAAGATAAAAAAAATATCAATGCAATAAACATAAAAACTGCGTTCAATCATTGAAACAATCACTATTACATAGCTAGCCAATCAACGGTTAGTCAAAACTACCATAAATATAAATTTAAAAAAAGTAGTTGAGGTTAAAAAAACCGCGCGAATCTACCATAGGTAATCTCTTCCCACAAAGGAATTTCATACAATCTAAGTCATGTTCTTTTTTCTAAACATCGCAATAAGCAACGGCATTAAGGAACTCAGCCAGGTCATAGACCTACAGACTTATCCAGCATGACCACAGAGCATGACGGACAGGCCGAGCGTCGATTTCCATGCTCCGGTTTTTTTTTTTCTTAATTCAATTATCCAGTTAGTTCCACTCGGAATCGGAAACGGTCCCGATTTTATTGGGCTTTAATTGATTTCGTATTTCGAATGTTATGTTTTAAATTGTGGAATGTTTATTGAGTTGTAATGTTCGAATTTGTTTCTATTATTGCTGCCATTTTGTAGTTCAATTGTTTTTGACAGTCAATGGTTACGGCTCTATGGTTAACATTTTTCTATCCATGGAAATAGTATGTACTTTATTAAGCAAATCGCTCAGATGCTATACTTCACATTGTTTTTTTCGGCAGAATCGGTGTCAGAGCACAAAAAAGTGCTGGAAATCCGATTAGGAAGCCTTAGCACCGACTAGATTTAAACCACAAACACACAGCTTATAGCAAAAACGTAATATTTGGATCTTCAATCACCTCAACTGAAGATAATACGTAGATAATAGGATTTTCGCAAACTGCGGGGGTGTAAGCAACACAGCATCAGCTGCACCCTTATTAAAAATAAATCGAATACGGCCCCTGGGGAGGGCGGCCATCTTTGATCCAATTTTGTCTCGATATTACGAAATTATGGCCTTAACCTTTTGAAAGATAATTTTGCTATGGATTTTAACATTATAGCCAATAGATTTTGAAAGATATAATTATCATCTCCTGCTCCTATTTCGATTCATTTGGGGTCGGAGCAACATTTACTTTTCTTCCATACTTTTCTTTATTATTTGCTGCATTCTATTAAGGGGCTTACAGGACCTAAACACAAAAAAACGCAAGTTTTAGAAACAATAAAAGTATTATGATCGACTACAGTAAACAAAATTAGAAAAATATATGATATTCTTCAGGATATATGCTAGGTAGATAGTGTGTTGAAAACATAATACAACTAATTTGATACTATAGAAAAAAATCATGAAGATACCTCAAAAAACTTTCTTATTACAATAAAAACCATAATAATCATTCTGATTTTTTGTCAGATTATTCTACAAGCAACATACTAAAATACTAGTGTTTTAATTTTTTAGTCCAAACAATAGATTTTTGTAATTAAACAATTGCTTCATATTTTGCAATAAATTACCAGCGTTATGTCATCGCGCTACTCTTTCTTTTCTATGCAGTCTGATAGTGACCGCGCTTTAGGTCATGTAAGCCCCCATAGGGCGCTACCTCGAAAATAAATAGTAGACTAGCGACTAATCTACAAAGCAAGCGAAAGTGATGCAATTACTTTTGAAACGCAAAAGAACGCTAGCATAAACGAAGTAATATGGGAACGCGGGCGATACGATGCGACAAGAAATTTGTCGCTGGCTGAAGCTAGTTACTTAATATTTGGAGCCAAACTAATTGCTGTGCACATCCAAGAAACCGACTGTTTATGATGCCAGTACAACGAACCTATGCATCGAATCTTTTAATATCTCCGTTACTTACATCATTTTGTTTTAATAACAAATCTATAAATAAACCTCTTGAGTGAGTGGGCATCCATTTTTTCCGAGGCAGATTCTTCAAGATGATTTTTACACGACGACTTAGAGCTGTTCTGCACTACATCCGATCCGAATCCGAGAAATGCCGGTCCGAAGTGACCATAGTCCTATTTGTATAAAGGGTTGCGCACTAGATCCGAACTCTATCCGTTCGAATTTAGAACATTCTCAATTCGGATTGAAGTCTGATCTTTAATTCGGATCGCTTGTAATGCAGAACCGCTCTAATAGAGAACTCATCATCTGCGGGGCCTTTTGCCAACCAGGTTAGGGTCGGCTTCCAGTCTAACCAGATGCACCTGAATACCAGTAGGTATTTCACATGGAGCGACTGCCTATCCGACATCCACAACTCAGTTACTGGTTAATACTATACGAACTTGTAATCGTTAAGAAATACGACCCAAGATGCAGGGGTAATTGCGTAACATACTAACAGTAGGAATGGTTTTCATTTTGACAGTTCAACAACATTCATTGCGTAATTTACGTTGTTGAGCAGACAAATTTTTCGAACATATGAAGCAATGGATTTGCAATATCCTTCAAAATGATTCAGTTACGCAATTAAGGTGCTGGGATACGAGCCAAAGTTCGTGCGTCTGTAAACAATACTACTTCCGATTTACATGCCAGTGGTCGAAAATGACGTCAAGAACGTCATAGAATGCATTGTTTATGGCACGCACATTCCTTTTATCAGTTGACAATCAAAATGGACGTCACTGCACCTTCATTGTGTTAATTGTTGACCATTCGACTTTCGTCATAAACTCGTGATGGATGACGTGCAATGATAAGAGGAATCAAAAACATAGTAGTTTGTTGAGCCCCTGGGCAAAGGGCTTTTTGGTAAACGCCCTTTACACTTATTTCCATGTAAGTCGGAAACAAAAGAAAACCGAGACAATGAAGCTAGACGAGTCCGGGAGAATTAATTTAACTGTTCTTGGAAACTTCAACACCTGGAACGGAATTAATCAGTTAATCTTCTTCTCATATCGATGTCAGGAAGTTCAAACATCTTTGGCCCAAAATTCAGGCTGCGAGAACTCCGCTCACTGACGCAGTCATAAGATCATGACGTGCACAGGTGACAGGGATTTTCTCTACTTGCGAGAGTGATACCCATCTTGCACAGCTCCAGCTCTTTCTTTACTGCCACTTCTCCCAGTCCTGCACCTCGGTTGGTTTGGTAATTTCTACATTTAGGATATCTGTAATTTATATGGTGTATATAACATTATTTTTAGTATATGCGAAACCCGAAACACGTGTCTAGTACTTTTATGTAAAGAATCTATGTACAAAAATTCAAAACTGTATCATAAAAAATCACAAAGTTATAAGCTTGTTAAGTTACCTGTCTGTCCGTACAAAAACATGCTCACCCGCGCCGCTCACGCCGCGCCGCCGCCGTCTTGAGCTCATTGATATAATAGTACCTAGGTACCTAACCGTTCGGCGCGGAGATTGGATAACCTACTTAGTGTCGCTCGGTGTCCAACTTTAACCTTTTTTAAATATTTTTGGGACAAAATATAACATGGGGTAAAAATTATTGGAATCGATTCAGTTACTTATTCTGAACAAACTTTGTTCAGGTTTCGCATATACTAAAAATAACGTTGTATATTAAAGAGTATTCTATTCTACTCAAAAACCACGGATATTGAAATCGTAATTACCTAAGGATCTTACAAAATAACTATCCACTAGTAATTATATTAGATTTCCTCTACTACCGGATGCGTAGGCGCAGTGGCGTGGATCTCCGCTCTTAGGGCTGTTACATGTTCAGGGGTGTCACGGTGTTAGATTTTCCTTTTTAGAACATGTTAGGATGGGTAGTGGACCTTGACGAGAATGGGATGGCGATAGAAAGAGGGAGATAGGAGTAGATGTAATTCAAACTCAAAGCATATATTTCAATTAAACCATTTACAGGCACTTTTGAATTGTCAAGAAGTCGGTCAGTCAGAAAATATGAAGCTAGTTGCCCATTCCAAAGCGTAGGTATAATGTTTATTTAACTATGCTTAAGTAAAAAAAATACTGTACAAAGTCAGACTTAATGACTGAGGCATGTTCTACCAGTCAGCCTTAGGGTGATGCAGAGACAAAACATGGCAGGTGCAACGCAAGGCAACGCAAATTTATTCTTCGTCGAGATATATCTATCATATATCTCGACGAAGAATAAATACTAATACATATTTTTATAAATAAATGAATGATCCTGTCGATGAAAAGTCCATTGGCCAATCGGTTGCGGAATCAGTATAAACACACGAATCAGTATATTAAGCACACGTAGATATCAAACCGGAAAGGGATCTATTTTTTTTTTACTATTTTTATCATACTATTTTAATTTTATACGTAATGAAACCAGGTGCAAAGCAGTCACAGGCACAGCAAGCTACAGAAGAAAAAAACCAAAGCCAATAAATTCGACGCAACGCTCTATGCGCTAGCGCAAATGTCACAGCCTGCGTCATCAAATCTTCCTGGTGCAATCTCTGGCTAACTATAGGCCGGTTTGACGTCAATCCTGGTCTAGATCTAGAATAGAACCTAGTCTAGCTTTTTTTGGTTTTGTTCGGCGGGAAAGGAAGGCGAAAAAAAAACCCTGGTGACATATGTCAATATTATAGCATTTACAGTTAAGGGGCTTACATGACCTAAAGCGCGGCCACTGTCGGACTTCATAAAAAACGCTGGTAATTTATTGCAAAATATGAAGCAATTGTTTAATTACAAAAATATTGTTTGGACAAAAAAATTAAAACACTAGTGTTTTAAGAACGTTGCTTGTAGAATAATCTGACAAAAAATCAGAATGATTGTATGTTTATTAGTATGGTTGTTATTGTAAAAAGAAAGTTTTTAGAGGTATCTTCATGATATTTTTCTATAGTATCAAATTAGTTGTTTTATGTTTTCAACACATTATCAACCTAGCATTTATCCTGAAGAATATCATATATTTTTCTGATTTTGTTTTCTGTAGTCGATCATATACTACAGAGAGAAGGCCTGTGTCCCAGCAGTGGGAACATTATAGGCTGACTTTGCTATGGTAGGGTTTATCCTGGAAGATTAGTGGACCTCTAAAAAGTAATTTTAAAAAATTAAACCGACTTCAAAAAGAAATTAATTAACTCAAAATTATGAAATAACTTTAATTTCGGAAGTCGGTGTCTTGGGATCTGTATTTTAGTTTTATGCCACCGACTTCCGAAATTAAAGTTATTTCATAATTTTGAGTTAATTAATTTCTTTTTGAAGTCGGTTTAATTTTTTAAAATTACTTTTTATTTCGTAATTTTTAGTTTTTGCACTAGTATTTGACCAAGGTTTTAAGATGTTTTCCCTTTGACACTACACCCGTAGCTCTTATCAATAAGCCAGGCCGTCACACTTACACGTATTAGTCCATATCTTGAAGATTACTGAATCGATCTTGATGAAACTTGCACTGTTCCCTAAGTTGAAGAAAATGTAAGCCAATAAAAAAAAAATGATCACGATCCGATTAATAGTTCCGGAGATATGCGTGGACAAACATACATACATACATACATACGTCTATGAAATTTTGTATATTTGTTTGGAAGCCCTAATAGATCATCATATGTGAATATAATGCAATTCCAATAATATTACATACATACGTATCGAATTGATAACCTCCTTTTTTTGAAGTCGGTAAAAATATTAATCTATTCAATGTGGTGACTGAGGAACCTAACCAAATATGCTTTTGTGCATAACATATTTATTTTAATGAGTTTAATATGAAAACAGATGTTACGTCAAAATGAGGGAAACAAAGCTCCCAGGAAAACCAGGTGCTTTTTGATTCGGAAGTAGAAAAAACTACTGAGGGGTGGGTAGATTCAAGGGGATCACTTCCGCCGGATGTTTCCGATTTGATCTCCGATTTTGGGGGAGTCGATAGGAAATCGGATACTTTAGAAATCTGATGTCGAGTGTCTGGATAATGCTGACTCGATGGTTCTTAGTTACATGTGGTTTTAAGTGGCTAATCGTATCTTAGAGTCCTTGCTTGGTAGACATGCTATTTTTAACCGAATTCAAAAAAGTTGGAGGTTCTCAGTACGTCGGAATCTTTTTTTTATGGATGTTCCCCGATTACTCGAAGACGGCTAGACCGATTTAAAAAATCTTCAGGTCATGATGGGATCCTGGAGAATCGAAAGAACTCTTCGAATATTATAGGCACACCTATAGCGATTTGGGTATTTTTTATACTGTATCGGGAAAAGCAATATTTTGTAAAAGGCGATGAGCAAGTTGACGTTAGGCTATTGTAACTTAGATACATCATAAACCGACCCACTAAAAAGCGAGAAATAAAAACTTAAAAAAAAACCGACTTCCAGAAAAAACACTTGACGTCGTGACTGTGATAAGAAAGGCTGCAAAATCATCAATCGACGATGATAAAAAAAAAACCGACTTCCACAAAAATACTACAAAGTGAAAAATAATTTTAATTTCGGAAGTCGGTGTCTTTGGATCTGTATTTTAGTTTTTTGCTACCGACTGTGTTTTTTTTATGTGTTCGCGAATCATATTTTGATCAAGATACAATCTGACACTGACCTGCAAATTAACTATGAGTGCTATGAGGTTTAACGATAATCCTGGTCCACAAACAATAGATTTAAACTGTGACCATAGTTAATCCTCGTGTTGTTTATAAGGGGGTGAAATTTTTATACTAATGTAATTTTAACTCCGTTGAAACTTGCATTTACTCTATTATTTATACAACGACCCTTACGCCCCTAAGAGGCATTGCCATGAGGCCATGTATCCCTATTTTATTAATAGGATGACCCAAATACCTACATCGTTGACTACCCCCATCGCTATACATCTGTGTTTATTATCAAATATTCTCAAGGGGGTGTAATGAAATGCCTATTGTTCGATTGATGGGGGCGTATTATCTTAGGGGTGAATTGGAACACTTGGCCAAGTGTTATGGGGTAATCTTGTTCTTATTTATAAGCATTTTTTTTAAATGAGTACATAAGAGAAAGGCTGAAAGTGGCACCGGTAACTGAAAAGTTGTGTGGAAATCGGTATGAGCATGTGAAACGGAGGAATGAGGAAAATGTCGTGAGGAAGGCTTTGTTTATGAATGCCGATGGTTATAAGAGCATCCGCCTTTTAATCATCCTTTCATCATGGCCAAACCATCTAAGCATAAGTACTCTTTTAAAATTTTGTCACAAATCTTCTTAAAATATGAAAGCTTAATACGCTGATAGTCTTCTTAAAATATTAAAAGCTTATTATGCTGGTCAAATCACACTAATATTATAAAGGCGAAAGTTTGTGAGTGTGGGGGTGAGTCTGCGTGTGTGTGTCACGCTCAAACGCCGGGACCAATTTTGATAAAATTTTGTATGGAGGTAGCTGATACCCTGGAATAAGATATAGGTTACTTTTTATCCCGATATTCCCACGGGATCGACATTTACGCGGGTGAAACCGCGGGGCGCAGCTAGTAATTAATAAAGCTACTACTTATTTTCCTTTAGAATGTCATTACCAACTCATAAAACAAATGACAACAGCACCATAATAATTATTCGCTAAATTGAGCTCGGCGCGTGTCGCGTTACGTCACTTCCTATTTAGGAGGAAGTGACACGTGCTTGCACAATGGCGGGCCCCCTTGCCTAGTAGAGGGTGTAAGCATTATTTAATAGGGGCTGGGGAGTGGGGACTTGTGTGGTGGTATTGCGTTAGCACGGAGGGTCTTGATTTTAGTGTTATAAGATACTTTGGAGATGTTTCGTTGGTGTATAGTGGTCGCAAGCGCAACTGCCGTCCTATCCTGTAAAAATGTCACCTTGAAAATTTAGGTGACGTGAGCTGTCAAATCTAATCAAATTATTTATTTGCTTATTACAGGTAAAACAGATGTTACAAATAAATATAAAGTACACTGTATCATTACTTAATAAGGTGTGCAAATATTTATATTGTTATTAATCTTATTAAATAATTATTTAAATAACATTACAAATTATTATAATAAATAAAAATCAGAATACTACAAATGTCAAAAGTTCAAAAATAAAAATTATCATATACATTAAATTAAAATATTAATTTAGTCCAAATTAAAATAAAATTATACAAATGTCAAATTAAATTATTATGTCATTCCCTAGCATCAGATGGAATGACAGCTCACTTCAAATTTTAGGGTTATGAGAGGTACTTTGGAGATGTTTCGTTGGTCCAGTGATTGCAAGCACAAATACCGACTTATCCTGTAAAAATCTCATCGCGAAAATGTCAATAGTGTCAATCCATATGCATCAGGTGGAATGACGGTTCACTTCAAGGTCCCTTCACCTAAGTGTTCACGAAGAGATTTTTTCCGAACAAACCGGCGATTAGTCCTGGGGTCTCTTTCGATAATTGAGGGGCCCCTCAGGGCCGAAGCCTGCCGGGTCAGCGGGATTGTCCGAAAGGTTACCGCTGGCCCGGAACATAAAGGGCTAAGGAAGGAACATGGGTGGGTTTTAGTCAGTAAGAGTCTGACACTCCCTTCCGCTCCACCCAGAGCGTGAGGGGTCATTTAATGATTTCCCACCACAAAAAAAAAAAAATACTTTCGATCGTGGAAAGTGGCTACCTACTGCGTTTTTCTATCTGAAAATTCTCAATAGAAATGTGTCTACACTGGCTTGAGTTTATCTCCTACTAGACACAAATCTATTTTGATACTGTTATCAAATTCGCGAACGTGAACTGCGGACGTGGCCAATTTGTGTTAACCTTTTCACTCGTAAGAAATCGTCTGATTTATGATGATTTGATAAGCATAAGCCTATAATGTTCCCATTGCTGGGACACAGGTCTCTGGAAGGGAGTCGGCCATAATCCACCACGCGGGCCCACTGCGGGTAGATATGTGACATCTACCCGCAGTGGGCCCGCGTGGTGGATTATCTCCGAATTTTTCCAAGACATGCCGGTTTCCTCACGATGTTTTCCTTCACAGTTTTGAGAGCAGTTGTGATGAAATTATTTACACAAAGTAAAGCGCTTGCCTGGGTTCGAACCCACGACCTACAACTCCGTAAGTCTGTGATGATTTGATGAACCTATTATTTCATTCAACATTGACATAATAATAGTTACCAGACGACAACTCTCGCGACGACACTCGCCTGTTCTTAATAGCCGAAACCCGTTGTGCCAATTTACTGCCGAGAACTGTATATACTTATTCTTAATTAAAAGAAACTTGCCCCAAAATAATTAAAGTCGATATCCTTGTTGAACACATCGGCTGCGCATAGGCAAGCTGCGTATTGCGCACATCTGCCGCGCAGGTGACGCGCCGCCATATTGGGAATTAACATTGCCGAGGGGGAGCTACAAAGGCGTTCTTAGGGGAACGAGAATTTCTGTATTGTCATGGTACAGGATTGTAGTTTTTAAGAAGTAATTGTTGTTTCTAAGAAGCGAATGTTGTGCTGAAAGTGCATGTCTTAAAAAAATCGCGATGTTTCCAGACCTTTCCCCAAACGCTGTTGCATTCGGGGTGACGTTCTACTGATATAGAATATAAATCGTCACGGCAAAGTACATATCCTCATTCTTCTTGATACTTTTAAACATGGTATGAAAAAATCAAACGCGATATGGACAACCACCGTTACTATTTAAAACAACATCTAGAACCTATTAAAAAACTACATTTAAGCGTGTAATTCGTATGGTGGGTGTACATAATAAAGATCATTCTGTTCTTTTAAGTAATCATAAACTTTGATACAAATGTCACAATGAAAATTTATAAAATAACAAACCAAATACAGGATATTATCTGCATCGTTATGTCAGCCATATGACAGCTGAGGGGCAATTCTCGTAATTTTAAGAACGTTCACAGTCTGATCTCAGTCTGTCAAAAATACCTTTAATTTCACTACATTTTTGACAAGTTTTTGACATCGATTGTCGCTGAGATGAGACTGCGACTGGATTTTGAACGTTTTTAATTACGAGAATTGGCTTTCTGATGCTGGACAAAAACAATTTCTGACCAACTGCAGACCCACCATTTCTGAATAAAACCTTTTTACTAAACCCTCGTCTCTCTTGTTACAGCCCCCCGCACAACTTGCACCGGTGGCACTCCGAACAACCTGCCTCCCCTGGGGTTCCACTCCATCCACGGCGAGAACGTCAGGGTCTCCCGCGATGGATCCATGGCTCGCCGTGTGGAGTCATTTTGCAAGGGTGTCGCCTTCAGTGCCAGACCTGTCAGGGTTAATGAGAAGGTGGGTATCCTTACAGGTTTCAAGAGGAGGATTTATTCGAGATATGCTCAATGCTGTTTGCCTTCATTCAAACTTATTTGAAAAATCCTTTTATTCCAATTGAAGTAGAGTAGAGACTGTTCCATTTAGAATACGTCATCTTAAAACAGTAATTTGGAAGTACCAGCTAGTATGATCTTACACATTTTCAACCTCTTCATTTATCTTTCCAGGTGTGCCTTCGCTTCGTCGAAATCTCAAACAGTTGGAGCGGTGTCATTCGCTTCGGATTCACGAACCATGACCCTGCCACCCTCGCGCATGCGCTCCCCAAATACGCCTGCCCAGACCTCACCAACAAACCAGGCAACTGGGCCAAAGCCCTTGGCGAAAGATTCTGCGAGAAGGATAACATCTTGTACTACTACGTCAACTCTTCAGGCGACGTCCATTTTGGAGTAAATGGTGAAGATAAAGGCCTGTTCTTCTCTGGTGTGGACACCAGAAACCCTCTCTGGGCCTTAGTAGATGTTTACGGCAACTGCACAGCCGTCCAATTCGCCGACCCTAGAGCCCCAAGTCAGAGGAGACACAGTCCGTTAGATGAAGATAGACTTGTTGGCAGCATGAGGTCGTTGACCGTCGAAGAATCGTTACCTCCGCCGAGATACCAAAACCCTTTAGTACCACTTACTCTGCATAGAACTAAAGGAAGAAACGTACAGTGTGTGAATGACAGAGGAGTCGCTGCAAGAGCTGATGCAGAATTCTGTCAAGGATATGTGTTTACAGCGCGTCCAATGCGTCCCGGACAGACTATAGTAGTCCAGATTTTAGCAACAGAAGCAGCTTACGCTGGCAGCTTAGCGATCGGTCTTACATCCTGTGATCCTGCTACATTAAGACCTTGCGATCTCCCTGATGATGCAGAACTACTCTTAGACCGTCCTGAATACTGGGTTGTGAGACGGGACGCTGCTAACGGTCTCCGCAGAGGTGACGAACTAGCTGTCACTTTGACATTAGACGGCGAAGTCAGAGTCAGCAGAAACGGCTCGACTCCTGTCACTGTCATGCATGTAGACCACACGCTAAGACTATGGGCGTTTGTAGACATATATGGGGCTACGCAAAAAGTTCGAATGCTCAGTACTCAAGTTGTGCAGCAAGCCCAAACTCCTCCTCAGCAATTGAGGGTGCTCACGGGGTCGGCGGGGCCGATTACTGCTGGTGCTGGTGGTACAGTTCTGGTGGTGAGCTTGCCTCCCCAAAATGGACAGAATGCTGCTAATCAGCAGAGCCTGACCCTTGCTAGCGCGCATTACATTGAGGTGAGTGTGAGTTAAAAATCTTTTTTCATTTTTAGGCCTTCAGCCTCCTTCTTCCTCAAAAATAATTTCATTCGAGTTTTTTTTATACACAGCAGTAACAGTAATCCTATTAATATTATAAATGTGAAAGTTTGTGAAGATGTTTGGACGTAATCACCATCCAGCCCGAGGAGTTAGTGCTGTTGTACTAATTCCTTAGCGTTTAATTGTCAATATACTTATGAATTCATCTCTCCTTCCAGCCGATCCAGACTGCCTCACAACTCTGCCTAACCGGGCTACCAATCAACCAGCCAGCGACCTGCAACTACCAGCCACCCAGACCGCGAACCGACAACCAATGCTCATCAACCAGCCAAAACAATATCAACGAGCAAGCTCAGCTACCAAACGGTCACACAGAACCTTTGAGACTGGCTGACCGACTCCAAAACGGACCTTCAACGAGTCGTCACCAACCTATTTACTCCGTCATCGGTGATGGTGCCACAACTGGTAATCTTACAGGAACGGAATGCACCATTTGCTACGAGAACCCAATAGATTCTGTGCTATATATGTGTGGTCATATGTGCATGTGCTACCGCTGTGCTGTGCAGCAGTGGAGGGGTAAAGGGGGTGGCCAATGCCCCTTGTGTAGAGCACAAATCAAAGATGTGATCCGTACGTATAAGTCCTGATGTGTTTAGATGCCAAATTCGTTTTGTAATCCCAAAAAATCTGTGTATATATTTGGTAGTTAGGTTAGGGATGTTTTTTTTTGTGCTGGAAAGGGGTTGTAAGGGGGTGAAATTATAAACAAGTACATAACCTTCTTTTAGGCAGTCTCGGGTAAAAGGCTGGAGTGTTGTGCGAATTTGTACAAACATTTTTCTTGATTGATTGAAACGAAACTTGGTCTGTTAAACTCTTTTTCAGTACAAAAAAATATCAACTTGAAATTAATAATATATCAATAATAATAATATATAAAAGACGGTTCGCTTGTAGGTCGGTTATTTATTCAAATGACGTAATACAAAATGGCGACGGAAGTGACGTAAGATGGCTATGATTGGTTAAATATTAAATTAATTTGATTGGCAACATTTATGCAGAAAATATTTGACAGTTACTGTCACTTTGGCGGTCAATCATGGAAAATATTATCCTGGTATTTAAACTGACCGTAAATAGTATTTTTTTCATAAATATTGCCAAATATGGATAGAACGGTGACATTTTTGTAACAAAAAATAATTACTTTATTCAGTTGTTTTTTTTTTTTCGTTTATATTTGACAGGTGAATGTGTAATTTTTAAATGACAATCAAACACAAAAACCTTTTATATTTCTGTGCTGTGTCTTATTGTATCTATCTGGTATACCTATATTCTATATAAAAGGGGAGTTTCACCCCCCCTTTCTTAAGTTTTTTTTTCTTTGAAGTTACACATTTGTACTGCCTTCTCTTAGGGGTATTAGGCAAATTATTAGAAGGGGTTGAAGTAGGTTGAAAATTTTATACGATGAATAATAATGTAAATTCTAAATCATGAATAGAAATCGTTTTTATGACATTTAAAATCAATTTTAAGTCATTTTTCTCAAGGGGTTGTAACGGGGTGAAATAGTTGTTGACTGCGATGCGGTTAACACACAAAATGGCAGATGAACAGTTGGTGGAAAGTTATATTTTCCTGATTTCAACCCCTTATGGAAATGATAAAAAATAACTACGACTTTAGGACGAAATATAGTAAAAAAATAACAGTCAATGACATTAAAATTCGTCTCTAAATAAAAAGGGGTGAAACGTAGAACTATATCTAGAGTTACACCCCCTTTTTTGTGTTTTCAACAGTTAGTTGTTGAAAATAGCCCCAATTAAAAAGAGAGGCTATGCAGTGTATATAATGTAGTTATGCTAGAGTAAGCGATAGGTTCCTAGTTAATAAACCACATTTAAAGCTATATTATAGCATTCGTTTTGGTGTAGCACTGCCTTTTAAGTTTTGTGTCCAAGCCTTAAAATTTTCGTTGGTTTTGTTTAAAGAATTTTAACAATATTGATTAAGTATCTCATTTTATAATTTTCTATGTTAAACGCATTTTATTTGAAAAATCATATTAAAACTATAGTTTTCGAAATCACCGATAGATGGCGCTGTTCGAAATTTTAGTTTAGGACACAAAACTTTTAGTAAATTAATAAGAAAACGATTGTTATTACGTCCATGACACTATTATAAGCATTTAATAATTATAATAATCATATCATAATCTTTAATTATTACGCGAATAGTCTAGGAGACAGTGATGATCAAAAATTAGTTTTAAAATGTCACACTAATCAATATTTAGACAAAAACTCACTTATTATAATTTTTTATTACTTCCGTACCACTTAAACAAGAAAATACAATAGATTGTAAAATTAAACAATTTTCATCACTGTCTCTTGAACTATAATACTCCAAAGACAGCTGACTATTGAAGAAAGTTATTTATTTAAACTCTTTTCTACTGTATAAGAAAATAGTTAAATATAACTTTGGACTTCGAAAGTTAATTAATTTATCATACTGGATACCATAGCATTATTTGATATTTCTAAACAATGGGAGTTCCTAAAAATGCCTCCGAACAATTTTCTTAACACAACGCGTTAAAATCCCGAATATTCCCAGCTAATAAAAAGAATAATCGCCCTAAAAAGCAAAGTGCATCGATCGAAAATTTAGCTTTAATAAAGCTGGTAGATCTACCAAAGCTACCACGCTGTGTTGCCAGTGTTAAATTTCTCTGATCGATGGTAGAAAGTTGTGGGGACGCATTTTTCTTACCGCATAACGACAATAGGCATTGGTGAGCTTTAAGTAAAAAGGTTTTTCTTTTTTTTTTCTATAGTAGTTACAGGTTTGGAAATAGTCCCGCCTAGCTAGTGACTGTAGTTCGTTGATGACATTACAGCCGAAAACTTTTAATAATGTGTACTGTAATTGAAAAAAGTAATTGTTTTTTTTTAAACATTTGTCGATCATGATTGAAAAAAATTAATGATGTCGTTCGATTGACAATTTAAACATTTGACTTATAATATGTAGATGATAATGACACCATCTCTTTGTATTCTTTATCTATCATTCCTTGAATGCTCAACTTTCATAAAGCAATTATTATTGTTAACATATCATTTTTATATGCAATAGTACTTTTATTTCGTAAACTCTTTTGACTTTTAACGACCTCTTGGTTAAACATGTTTCCCTGGTACTTTGTGTCGAGGTTACTATCTCGCTATTGAAAAATATTATGACTGAGCTACCCCTGTAATAATTAATGCATTTATTTGTAATAAAACATATCTTTAAATTCAGTTAATTTATACTGAAAATTTCTTTTAATTTTAATTCAAGTTTTTTTTATTTGCCGTGTTAAACGTTTACATTTACTGTTGATCTTTAAACTGAAATTCATATTCTGTAAAATCAAGTAAAATATCAGTAAGTCGTAATCGACAGTTAACTGTCAAGTCCAGTAGTGCTACATGAAAACTTAGGTGAAGTGAGCTGTATACACCATATGCTAGCATAATCAGCCTATAATGTTCCCTTAGCTGGGACACAGGCCTCCTCTCTGTGAGAGGAAGTGGGCCGTAATCCAACACGCGTGCCCAGTGCGATACGCTAGGGATTAACACTTCAAACTCAGTTCAACTAAGATTTCGCGGTATGTTAACGAACGTTTAAACGCGACATCAACTTGAATATTTTTCTTGTAAATAATATAACCATTCCTTGATTACCAATACAGAAACCAAACGTGAAGCCAGTTTCATTCATTGTTACTTTAATTTATGAAGTAAACTTTAATAACTTTGTAATCTGACGTTTTTTTTTTTTTTAATATTATGTAACGCGTTGAGTTTGTTGAGACATTATTTGCGTATCAACCTGCCTAGCAATTTTCCCAACTATGTTGGGGTCGGTTTCCAGTCTAACCGGATGCAGCTGAATACCAGTATTTCACATGGAGCGACTACCTATCTGACCTCCACAACACAGTTACAGGTTAACTTTTGGGCTTCTGACTGCATAATGTACATTTTTTTAATAATAATTATGTTTAAGAATGTAACAACAAACGCAACGCAAATTAGACTTTATTTATTTATCTATAAGACATTTTTTTTTAATAATGTAATACCAAAACGAGGTGACCAGTTTGACAAAAAAGTAAACAGACTATTAAAGCCAAATCTTGTAGTATTTAGTGGAAAAATGTATATAATTGTATGAATGGGAATGTTAGTGTAAGACTGAGAAGGGTAGTTTGAAACTATGACTATAATCGGGCCATTACAGACGCAAAGTTAGTCATGAATCATTTTTTACGGACCTTTCACACTTAGAACCCTTATGAAGCAATGCTAGTGTTGTGTAACTGTTATTGTTATAATGTATTATGTATTTAACTTTGAGTTCTTAATGGCACTTAAAACACGATTCCAGAAGGCCAATTCTCGTACTTAAAAAGCCTTCAAATTCAAGTCGCAATCTCGTCTCAGCGACAATCAATGTTAAAAATGTAAGTAAATTGATGATATATTTTTGACACAATTTTTGAATGCGAACGTTCTTAAAAATACGGGTATTGCCCTTCAGAAAAGCTGAATAACGCAAAACAACTACTGTAAAATTTTCCCAATCAACTTTAAACCTTGTGTTTTAGCGATAAAGTTGAAAATCTATTAAAGAAATTTGACAGATTGTAGTAGCTTGATGTGCTGGCGTCTACAATGAGAAGTAAGCTTAAACTGGAAATGTGTAGCTTAAAATGTAGTGCGTACATCCACATTGCACCAGTTATGTTTAAGTCCCATGTAATAGGGGGCCATACTATTGCGATCAACCCGGCACAAATCCAGAAAAAAAAAAAGAATAAATGTCATTTTTTACTTTTTTTCTGGATTTTTGCTAGTTCAGCAAATTAAATAAACTATGATATTTTTGTATTACCCAAATCTCAGTCATACGCTAATAGGAAAGACCAAGTGGTATGTGATATCGTGTTTTTTTTTTTATATTTTTCAGAACTTGGTCATGTACAGCATTGTCATCTAGTCTTTAGTAATTTATTTTTCTTTTTTTTATTATTTTGTGAAAATCTAGCACTCTGTAATGACGTTGGAGATTAGATTAAGTTTGAAATAAAAATGGTTATCGAACATTTTTGTGTATTTTTGCCCCCTTTACCGCACTGGTCCCACGTGGTGGATTGCGGCCACTGACCTCTACTCTAATAAACAAGTACGCTGGACGAAATATACTATACGAAATGACAGTTGTTTTTTGTGCCGATTTAAAGCTCGAACGTCTCAGGCACTAAAATTTACACACCTGTTGCAAATGGTCGTCGTGTTGTTTTGGTAAGTACGTCTCTGATGATTTAGTTCTAAATCGTGGAATAAGCCTTTTTTGTAAAGCTCGCTATCAAAAATATTAGTTCCACAGACGCTCACCTTTTTATCAGCGCCAAAATGGCGAAAATCAAGTGTCTTCGTTTTGTCATCGTTATTATGAGCGTACTTGTATAATTTAAAATATAATAATAATGACATAGAAGAAGTTAATAATATCAAATTTTTAGGAGTAATTATGGACACACATTGCAATTGGAAAGCTCAAGTAGATAATGTATGTAAGAAAATAAACAAATTCGTATTTGCACTTAGGAGGATCAAAAATCTAACAGACATTCAAACAGCCTTATTGGTATACCATAGCCATGTTTGTTCTGTTTTAAGGTATGGAATAACTGTATGGGGGAATTCAACTGATGCCCAGAGGGCATTCATAGCCCAAAAAAAGTGTGTAAGGTCAATTTTTAATCTTAAGTGGACAGACTCTTGTAAACCTGTATTTACTAAGCAAAAGCTGCTTACCCTCCCGTATTTATACGTATTTGAAATCTGCAAATTTGTAAGAAATAACTACTCGCTTTTTGAAAAAGATGAGAAGGCTATGTCAAAAAGGAAAGTAGTGCAAAAGCCACTAGTAGTCCCGCGTAATAGACTAAAGGTATGCGACAAAAATTGTTATACCATGGCGGTGAAAATATATAACCACCTAGCCGAAGAATTTAGAAGTGCTACAGATTTAGAATTTAATAGAAAGCTATATAACTGGTTGTGTGAGAGATGTTTTTATTCCATCAATGAATTTTTTGAATATAAAATGTAAATATAAACTAAAATATAAACTTATTTATTATAATTACTATGATATCTGATCTACATATTTACATTACCTAAATAATATTGAAACATTTTCATTAATCTTGCAATTTTTCATTGATATGACATTATTAATCACTATTTTTTATATAAATTATTATTATGATTTAATTTTATTAACTTCATTGTAATCCAAATTTAAATTATTATTATTATTTTTATGTTATTGTTAATTACTTTTATTGTGTACTGCATGCTTCAAGATAACCAAGATGTAAATCTAAATATTTGCACGGCTGAAATGCCGAATATAGTGAAACCCAGAGATCTTAAGAACTTATGTTAGCTACCTATATTCTTGCAAATAAATATATCATTCATTCATTCATTCAAATACAGTAGCTGTGTTCAAAACTGCACTACGTCAGACTATGAGAGTGAGGGAAGATAGTGTGCATCTATCTGTGTCTCTGACACACTTTTGCATTTATCTCCTGCGCCGAAGGCTAGTCTCCGTTGAGTTTAGCCCCCATGACGGTAATACGGTTTGGACGACTATTACGTCAGACTAATACCAAACGTCAATCCGATCATAATCAGGAAATGATCAGAGATTAATCAAAATCAACCCTACACTACCTATTTACTTAGATATTATTTATAGCCGCGTTGGCACATAATGGGCAAAATTTTTTGGTAATTTTATTATGACATAGTACTGCTGGCAACACAGTTTCTTTTAGAGTAGTGTGGTGACATCTAGTAGTTTTAACTGGAACTATTTAGAATATATTAATTAGTTTTAACTTAGTAAAATAGAAATGGGAAAGTTTGTGAAGATGTTTGGATTACTTTGGATGTTTCACGCGTAAACCGTTGAACAGTTTTGGATAAAAACTTGGCACATAGTTAAACCATTTCCTGGATTAACACGATACTTTATATGCCGATATTCCCACGGGATCGAAACTTACGCGGGTGTAACCGCGGGGCGCTGCTAGTTCCTAATATAAATCAAAATTAACCATAATTTATCTAATTGTTAAATTAGACCGTGTCAATAAAATTATGAATTTTAAAACGAAATTATCATATAACAGCTTAGTTTCTGAACGAAAACTAAATATGACGCTCAAGATTGAAATTGATCCAATCACAGAACGTTAAACAGTAACTTATCGAATTATGTTGATTTAAACTTTAACACTGAGCAATAAAGCTTAATTTTCATTTACAACAATTAACAATGCAACTTTGAATGCGCGGACGTGAAGCTTCGTATAGTGATGCCCAAAATTTCATTTTTATTTTTCAAATCGATTTTTGCATTCGATCGATTGAATTTTTACTTCATTTTGATTAAGTTGATTATTGTGATAATTTAAGTATCTGTTTTGTAAACGAATATTAGTTTAAATGCGTGGCTAAAATAATCTACCCAAAGATTTATAAATTGTTATTTTATAAAATATTGTAAGGCAAGCTGTGTCTGGCCTGACTTACAACATTTTTTCAAACAGGTTGCAAACCTACAAGGTTTGATTTATGTTATTTATTTTGACGTGACAACGTCTTAAATTAGGTTGCGGCTGGGAGTCACTTATGAAAAAGTGTAACGCTCGGTAACGTTACGTTCTTATTTTCATTTAATTCCTTGTTCCTATTGTGCAATTTAATTATATTCATATCAATAAATATTCTACCGAGAAAAAGACGTTGTCACGTAAAATCTTCGCCCGTAAAACCGACTTTACAGGCAACCATTTTTTTTTTTTTTACGGTTTTTTGTAATAATTTTTTAAAACAAAATTTAATTTGACAAAATCAAAAACAAAATCGATTTTTACGATGTCAACACAGTCGAGTGACTCGTTTCGGCGTGCCCCATCACTACACAATAGAACTTGTTATTATTATACGGGTGTACTTAACCTTTTATTTTCATGTTTCGCTATAATTTTTACTAAGAAACAATAAAAATCAAAGGGAAACGCCATTCATGTGATCCAAATAACGTTAAATTGGCTCAAACTGTGAGAAAAACCGGTAAAAGGTCAGTGTTTCATTCAAAATAAGTACCTAATAATATAATTAGATCAACCCGATGTATACCCGTTTGCAGTTATTTCATGAGAAGTCTTATTGTTTCTCGCATTTATGAATTACAACGCCATTTTGTGAGCTTTAGAAGTTATTTATGTGTTATTTTCGCGAAGTTTCATCGTATCTACATCAAAGTGTGGTGCTATGGTGTTATGAAAATCGAATGTTGATTTTTTTATATAGCGTCGATTTCTTCAGTTTGGGAATCTAGAAAAAAGTTTGTATTACGTTACGTACGGTTTACTAAATTCAATTCGCATTCTCTTTTGATAACTTCGGATAGTATTTTCTCATGATAAGTTATAAATTAACAAATTAAATTGACACGGAACTAGACGAATGAATCATAATTTCGCAACATTTTTGGTGTGCACCGCTATTCGGCGTACTTACCTGATTATTTGTATAACCGTATTTTTTAAACAAAAGCAGGAAACTACTTTCATTGCCTTAGTTTTATACATTCACTCACATCTTTTAGCACTGCTTGTCATATTTAACGATTTTCGCGCAAAAAAAAAACAAATTTATAAACAAAGCATTCCTATCTACATGCTATTTGTTGTTTTATTAAATAAAACATATTTCGTTTGGCCTAAATCAAAACTGACTTGAGCTTTGATTTAATTTTAGAGGTTCAGACTATTTATGCTTTACACCACACCAGTAATTCTTAGGGGATCAGTAGAGATCATATAAAATACCAAAACATTGTCTTAACATAACCTTGAGAAGAATTTTTGGTCTAAAAAATCATTGTAGCATTAAAATGTAGATATCGAACATGTGTGAATAAATCACTAGCATTTGTATATTTGAACCATAAACAAAAAATTTTAAGGATGAAAGAAAAAAAAAGTTCAAGTTCGGCAAACATTACGCATCAAAAAAAAAAAAACAATAAAACACCTCAAATGGCTAATTGGTCTAGTTGTTGCAAGCGAGACTGCTGAGATGTCCTGCGATTCCCGAGTTGCACACTGATATTGGGTTTTTCCATATTAAATTTCTCCGTAGTATGTAATTGGCGGTGAGCGTATTACCATCAACCGGGCACAACTCCGGACTCCTGGCTACTACTGTGATAGTTCAGATAGAAAAGCCTACCTAGTGGTCTAGTTGATTGATTGATACATCTATGAATGAATACCATCACAAAATAAGAGAATCCTAAACACATTTCACTAACATATTCCTAAACATTCCAGATGTTCTGCGTGCAAGAGAAAGAACGAGCCGCCACATTCTCATCAGACAAAGATCCTCTCAGCATCACACAAACAGACTCCGAGGATGACGAGCCAGAAGCAAAACGTATCAAGTACTCCCCTTTAAACCTCCAAGTATACCAGATACCAGCGTTCAACACACCAAAATCACTATCGATATACCCAACAAACACGCTTCCCAACTTTGTGAACAACCCCTTAAACTTAGCTAACCCGCTAACGTTCACAACAAAACCGCCAAACGGTGAGAGTTTGGTCAAGAATCTGCATAACCGGTATTCGTTGCCCGCTAAGTTAACGATAACTCCGGTTGTGAATGATGGGGAAGTTGTGAGGTATAAGAAGAATGGGGAGGTGGCAAAGAAACGTGGGCCTCCGAAGGGCTATAAGAGGAAACCCAAGCCGGAAAAGTTGGAGCTGTCACAGAGCTTCAATGGATCTTTGCAGGTAATTATAATATCATTATAAGCTAAATAACAGCCGCATGGGTCGATCGAAAGTTAAGCTACGCAAGCCGAGGTCGGTTTGTGGATGGATGACCACATAAGAAACCATCGAGACCCCCCATGCCTCGGACAGCATGTTAAGCCTTTAGTCCAACTGTCATTTTGTATATCTTTGACAGTTGTTACGGGTAGTCAGAAGCGTTGTAGAGGTCAGATAGGCAATTGCTCCATGTAAAATACTGGTATTTGGCTGGGTCCGGTTAGACTGGAAGCCGCCCCTAATGGGAAAAGTCAAAGACATTAAGTAATATTTATAATATAATATTCCACAACTATCACACAACGCCGTCTAGTCTCAAGCTAAGCAGAGCTTGTGTTATGAGTACTAGACAACTGATAAACATACTTATATATTTCTAAATACATACATATATAGATAAATTACACCCAGACACGGAACAAATGATCATGCTCATCACACAAACATTTGTCCTGGGTGGGAATCGAACCCACGACCTCCGGCATAGCAGTCATAGTCACTGACCACTAGACCAACAGGCCAGTCGAACTTATAACTTGCAAAGTATAATTTAATAGAAGTTTTGTATTTAGTTGAAAGCGGTTCAGTTTGGTGGTCTGTAAGCTTAAATTTAATGACATCTGTCTGAGATACTGTAGTAATAGAGACCCATCATCTGCGGAATTTTGGTAACTAATTTAATTTGGCTCAAGTATTTCAACTGATATGAAACGGAAAAGAACGTATTTGTTAAGGAACATTGATTTGACTAATGAAAAATGGCCAAGTGCGAGTCGGACTCGCACACGAAGGGTTCCGTGCCACAAGGCAAAAACGCCGAAAAAATACGTTTCTTGTATGGGAGCCCCCCTTAAATATTTATGTTATTTTGTTGTTATAGCGGCAACAGAAATACATAATTTGTGAAATTTTCAACTGTCTAGCTATCGCGGTTCTTGAGATACAGCCTGGTGACAGACAGACGGACGGACAGACAACGAAGTCTTAGTAATAGAGTCCCGTTTTTACCCTTTGGGTACGGAACCCTAAAAGTCACTACACAACTAAAACTATTATGAAAAAGTTCTGTTTTATCTTGTAAATCTTAGAACTTTAAACAAACTAAGTTCTACCGTATTTTCCCCTAGCTAAAATTTGCTACAGCAGTGCTATTCTGTAAACATCTCACCGTGAAAACTTAGGTGAAGAGAGCGTGAAGTGAGCTGTCAATAGTGTCAATTCCTAGCAAAAACAAACTCACTTCACCTAAGTTTTCACGTTGAGATTTTTACAGAATCCACTGGCTGGCCCTGCGCTGGCTATGTTCTATGTTATGGGTTTGGTTTCCGCATTTAGTCCTTCAGTGGACCATTGTGCGTCCCGCGCTGGCTAAATCCGGCACTCCATAGGGTCTATCTATACATTTTTTTTTTTATTATTCTCTCTGTTCTGTTAGTTTTTTTTTTTTTTTTCATGGTCTGGCAGTTTGAGTAATTTATGTGGCCTACCCAAATGCCCTTTCTTTGGTATTGTTCGTCGAATCGTTGAGCTCCTTAAGTCTTGAGTTGAGCTGCACGATTTTTGACAAATGCGTGCACTGACTGGACAGGTCCTCTCAATCTGTGTGGTTCTTTCCTCAAACGACCACCTCAGACATCGATCTACATGGTCTTCATATAACCTGACCAAGATTATGCCTGGACTTTAAAAGAGACTGTGACCTCTGAGTTTGTTTCGGCCTTTCTTCTCAGAGTAGTCAGATAGGAAACGCCGACTTCATATAGTTTAAAAAAAAACATGATTGACGTGTAAAAGTGTTTGTACAAACCTACTTACAAAAATAAAATCATTTCATTTCATTTATAATGAAAATGACCAGTCTTCTTTACAGAACCAAAACACGATACTGTCGAGTCTCCTCGCCGCGAACAACACGACGATCACCGGCCTTACAATCCAACCGGCGATATTACCCACCCCGGAGCCCGTGCCAGAGATCAAAGTACCTGAAGGTATGTTTTTATTATTCCACTAGCTTCCACCAGCAGCAAATCCTTTCTTAGGGTTCAAAGTATCCCCATAACAAATTTCATCAAAATCGGTCCGGCCGTTTCGGAGATTGACCGGAACAAACTGCACGCGGCGGTCTTTGAATCGATTTGATTTTCCCATCATTAAATAGTGCTTGTGATGTCACAGTAGGTAGTCAAAAAATGCCACGCTGACAAATAATCGTGTCATTTACAGGAACGGAGCTGGTAGAGTTGCTCCTTGACCCTGAGGACTGGTTTCCGACGGAGCCCTACAAGATGGTGTTCAGTCGAAAAAAGAACCCCAAGTGGAAGGACTTCCCCTACCAGTGTGAACACTGCTTTAAGGTTGGTACTGTGCAGCCACTGCTGTTAAAAAAATTTAACCTAACGTGAAATCCTTTCTGATTTCTGAAAAGCTTTTTGTGTGGCAGCACCATATATACACCTAGATAACGCAAGAGCAACTACTTCGCGTGCCAAAAATCGCACCAGTTTACTATAAAAAATCATAAGCCGCCACTTTCGCGCTCAGTCCTGAGTACTGCTGGCTAGGTAAGCGTGAGCGAGAGCGCGAGCTTTTGACGTCATAGTAGGTAGTCAAAAAATGGCACGCTTGGTTTTCATACAGTTCGTGATACTTGCGTTATCTAGGTCTATCTATATCTGTGGGCAGCACCTTTATGTTTTGTTTGGTCTAGTAATTGGGTTTGCTTTTTTTTTCCGTACCCAAAGGGTAAAAATGGGACCCTATTACTAAGACTTCGCTGTCTGTCCGTCCGTCTGTCCCCAGGCTGTATCTCAAGTAACGCGATAGCTAGACAGTTGAAATTTTCACAAATGTGTCGTTAGATTTCAAATTGAAGTAAGTCCAAAATGATTTAATTAATAAAAAGCGGTTTTTTATTCTGTTCGAGTAAGGCTTTTTATTATCTCATTTTGAGGGTGGTGTGACTATCGAAAATCGGATTCTCTATCATCCTTTCTATCATTGTTTCTATGAAATGTTTAAAGATTACGAGAAAAACTAATTTCTAATTTGGATTTAGGTTTATTTTGTCAAAATGAACCAAGTCCTTCGGACTTGCTTCATTTGATCTAACAGAATACTGGACTTAGTGCAGTTTGAATTAAAATCAACGACAATCAGCACACAACTGGGCGCCATTTTGAACGATCGCGTCGCTCTGATTGGCTCAATGCGACTTGTTGCGTTTTGATATAACATGTCAAATGGACTTGGTTCAATTTGAAAAAAGGGGTGTGTTTTAAACTTATTTTGCTTGAAAACTACAGGAACTTGGTTCAATTCGGTAAAATATTGTGAAAGATACTTCCCCTGCCTTTTAAATAAGAATAAAAGCTAACTTTATGTCAAAAGTGGACTTGATGCGATTTGAAATCTAACGACACAAATTATGTATTTATGTTGCCGCTATAACAACAAATAGTAAAAACAGAATTAAATAAATGTTTAAGGGGGGCTCCCATACAACAAACGTGTTGTTTCGCCTTGAGGTACGGAACCCTTCGTGTGCTAGTTCGACTCGCACTTGGCCAGTTCTTTATTTCGATGCTAGAATTTATTTGATAGTTCATAAATACTTCTATACAGCATTCCCAATGTTTTCGTTTATTGTAGTCTCCACCTTGCCATGGCTAAATAATAACAGCCGCACAGGTCGATCGATCAGGTTAAGCTACGCTTGCCGCGGTTGGTCTGTGGATGGGTGACCATCTTTACATACCGAGACCCCTCCGTGGCTCGGAAAGTACGTTAAGCCGTTGGTCCCGGCTGTCATTCGTAGATCTTTGACAGTCATTACGGGTAGTCAGAAGCCCGAAAGTCTGACAACCAGTCTTACCAAGGGGTATCGTATTACCCAGTAACTGGGTTGTGGAGGTCAGATAGGCAGTCGCTCTATGTAAAATACTGGTATTCAGCTGCATCCGGTTAGACTGGAAGCCGACCCCAACATAGTTGGGAAATGGCAGATGATGTTAAGCTGCCCTCGAAATTCCCTTTTTTGCAAAGGAATTTTGAATTTCGCGGGAGAAGAGTTCTCTACACCAAATTCTCAATTCAAAAAACCGGTTGTTATCCGGCTGGATCTAGAACCAAAAATTCGAAATCATGTGACATGACATCTACCAACCCGCACTGGGCCCGCGTGCTGGATTACGGCCCACTCCCTCTCACCGAGAGGAGGCCTGTGTCCCAGCAGTGGGAACATTATAGGCTGATTACGTAGGGGCCGCCTAACAAATTCGAGGGTTAATTTTGATTCATGTCGGGCCGTTGTATCTATGCTAGTTGCGCGGTAAACTCTGCTTGCGCGATGCAGGATTTGCGTGACGTCAGTATGACGCGTTGTTCGCATGTGGCGTTGTAGATACCGCTACAATAGTATAACCTGACTTCTCTTTCCAGGGCTACCGCGTCGCCTCCACGCTTATAACCCACGCGGCCGAGCGGCACGGCTGCGTGCCCAAAGACTTCGCCATCCCCTGCCCGTGCTGCCCCCACGTGTCGACGCGCAGAAAACACCACAAGAAGCACCTGGAGAGCCACGAGAGCAGAAAGCATAGAATATTCTGCGTATACTGCTTGCCTCCACGTGAGTATCGCAAAAATTAACTGCTTTTTTATGGTTCCGTACCAAAATGGTAAAACGGATCTTTTTTCTTTTTTTTTTCATCATCATTCATCATTTCAGCCAAAAGACGTCCACTGCTGGACATAGGCCTCCCCCAAGCACTTCCACTTCGACCGGTTCTGTGCTTCTCGCATCCAACGGGTTCCTGCGGCCTTCACAAGGTCGTCGGTCCACCTTGTGGGAGGCCTTCCAACGCTACGTCTTCCGGTACGTGGTCGCCACTCCAGAACCTTTCGGCCCCATCGGCCATCTGTTCTGCGAGCAATGTGCCCTGCCCACTGCCACTTAAGTTTGGCAATTCTGCGGGGTATGTCGGTTACCTTGGTTCTCCTGCGGATCTCCTCATTCCTGATTCGATCACGCAGGGAAACTCCAAGCATAGCCCTCTCCATTGCCCTTTGGGTGACTTTTAGCCTTCTTATAAGGCCCATTGTGAGCGACCACGTTTCAGTGCCATAAGTCATCACTGGCAACACGCACTGGTCAAAGACTTTCGTCTTGAGACACTGCGGTATGTGGGACGAGAAGATATTGCGTAGCTTCCCGAACGCTGCCCAGCCGAGTCGGATTCGACGATTGACCTCTTTCTCGAAGTTAGACCTACCTAACTGGACAGTTTGTCCGAGGTAAACATACTCGTCCACGACTTCGAGTGTAGCGTCTCCGATCTTTATGGGAGTGGGTGTTACATGGGCATTTGACATGACTTTCGTTTTGTCCATGTTCATTTTAAGACCCACTCTTTCGGAGGCTCTACTGAGGTCATCGAGCATTGTACTGAGGTCCTCCATAGTCTCAGCCATGACTACGATATCGTCGGCAAACCGAAGGTGAGTTATGTACTCGCCGTTGATGTTGATGCCAGCCCCTTTCCAGTCCAGAACCTTGAAGACATCCTCCAGTGCAGCGGTGAACAGTTTCGGAGAGATAACGTCTCCCTGTCTTACACCTCGCTGCAGAAGGATAGGTTTCGAGGTCTGATCCTGGAGTCGGACTGACATAGTGGCGTTTTCGTACAAACACTTCAGCACCTCGATGTACCGATAGTCGATCTGGCACCGTTGAAGAGACTGCAGCACAGCCCATGTCTCGATCGAATCAAAGGCTTTCTCGTAGTCCACGAACGCTAAGCAGAGAGGCAGGTTATATTCTTCGGTCTTCTGTATAACCTGTCGCAGCGTATGTATGTGGTCTACGGTGCTAAAGCCTTTACGGAATCCGGCTTGTTCGGGAGGCTGGAAGTCGTCAAACCTGCGCGCGAGACGGTTCGTGATGACTCTCGAAAACAGCTTGTAGACATGGCTCAGGAGTGAGATGGGCCTATAATTCTTAAGAAGGGCATTGTCGCCCTTCTTAAAGAAAAGTATCACCACGCCTCTGTTCCATGCCTGTGGTGTTTTGCCCTCGAGTATGACGGAACCAAACAGCTTCTGAAGGGCCTTAAGAACGGGTTTTCCGCCGGCCTTCAGCAACTCGGCCGTAATTCCGTCATCACCCGGCGCCTTGTTGTTTTTGAGCTGCTTCAGAGCCATCCTAATCTCGTACAGGCTGACGTCCGGGATGTCTTCGGTATAGTGCCGGGTCAATCTAGCTCTCGGGTCGTTTGCCAGATTCATAACGGGGTTACTTGTTGACGTGTATAACTGTCCATAGAACCTCTCGATCTCTCTCAACATCTCAGGTTTGGCGGATACGATCCTGCCATCTTCGGTCTTCAGTTTCATAAGCTGGCTCTGCCCAATAGACAGATCTCTAGCAAAGACCTTGGAGCCTTTATTTCGCTCTATCGCGTCCTTAATACGGTCTGTATTAAAGCGGCGAAGATCGCTTTTCAAGGACTTGGAGATCTGTCTATTGAGTTGCCGGTAATTTTGCGCATCATCCGAAGACTGCAGGATCATCTCGCGCCTCTCCTTCATGAGCCGCAAAGTAGGATCAGAGAGCTTCTTTTTTGAATTCGTACGACGGGTCTTGAAGATCTTAGACCCGACCGTATGGACAGTTTCCACGAACCCATCGTTATAATCGTCCACGGAGCTCCCTAGGCATTCGAAACGATTCTGGAGTTCGAGCTGAAAGCTCTCGGGGTTATGGACCTGGATCGGTGCAGGACGGAGCGTAGACTTCATCAGTCGAGATCTTTCCAGCTTGATATTTAATTTCAATGTGCCTCTTACCATGCGGTGATCACTTCCGGTTTTCACCGCGTTGATCACAGAGACATCATTGAACACTTGCTTCTTCGTCGACATAATGAAGTCAATCTCATTTTTAGTTGCACCATCCGGGCTCTGCCAGGTCCACTTTCTGTGCTCACGTTTTCTGAAGAAGGAATTCATCATAAAGAGGCCTTCCTTCTCCATAAAACTGGCCAGTAGGTGGCCCCGGTGGTTCCGGCGTCCAACTCCAAATTGCCCCACTCGCAGCTCATCATCGTTTCGTTTACCCAGTTTCGCGTTAAAGTCCCCCATGACAACGGTAAAGTGAGTTTTAGACCCATGCATGGCTCTGGAAATATCCTCATACATGGTCTCTACCTCATCGTCGGGGTGTGACGAGGTCGGGGCGTAAACCTGTACGACCTTCAGCGAATACCTTTCGGATATTCTGAGTATAAGGTACGCCACCCTGGTCGACACACTCTCGATCTTCACCACGTTGCTCACAAGGGACTTATGGACGATAAACCCGACACCACCTTGGGACTGCTGGTCGCCCTCCCGGAAATAGAGCAAGTTTCCGGATTTGAGGATTATCGAGTCCTCCCCCTCTCTTCGGACTTCAGATAACCCGACTATACTCCATCGTATCTTGCTCAATTCTTCCTCGAGTTCGGTGATCTTCTCGTCGGTCCGGAGTGTACGCGTGTTGTATGTTGCCAGGTCCAGTTTTCGGTGATTGTGGTAGCCGGATCTCTTCCGGGGATTCTTAGCACCCCTTGCCTCACCGTGGCCTTGGCCGCTACCGTAACCAAGGGTAGGCGGGCCGCCGGGTACTAGGGGCCAAGTGTTTTTTGTGCTTGTCATTTTTGGGGGGGGGGGTTTGCCATAATCGCCACGCTTGGCAGGCGGGTTGGCGATCGCAGTATGGTATGGCGGTGGAATGCACAGAGAACGCTGCTGCCCATTCTCCGGTACGGCCCTTAGTCGCCTTTTACGACACCCACGGGAAGTATGGGGTGGTGCTATTCTTTAAGTCCGGCACTACACTTTTTTTTTTGCGGACGGGAAATCGTCAAATGACCCCTCCCGCTCTGGGTGGAGCGGAAGGGAGTGTCAGACTCTTACTGACTAAAACCCACCCGTATTCCTTCCTTAGCCCTTTATGTTCCGGGCCAGCGGTAACCCTTTCGGACAATCCCGCCGAAAACCGAACCCTTACGGTGAGACTGTCTGTCTACCTGTCTGTCACAGCTGGATATCTCAAGAACTATTAATGCTATCAACTTGAAATTTGAAATAGTCTTAGATGACGTTTGCCCAACTATTTTGAAAATAAGAAAAAAAAGTTTTTTTTTTTCGGAACATACTGAATAATTCGAAGTGGAGCTACTAGGGCATGTGGGGTATCATATTATTATTATGAAAGAACGCAGTTTGCACATTCTCAATTTCGAGACAGTTAACTGTTAAGTTAATCGTATCAAATCCCATTGGTGAAGGATTTTTCAGTTATTTTTTTTTGTCTGTGTTAAAATACCAATCAATCCAATCCAAATCCAATCCCAATATCTTTGATTATACCTACGGAGTGCAGCGAAAAAAAGAAAAACACGGACTGTCTTCCCCACATTATAATTCATAATGTTAACCTTTTATGATTCTGCCAAAGTGGCCTTTTTAGGCCCCCAGCTTACGCTACGTACGCTACCTTTTTACGCTACGTCTTCCGGAAGCAATAAATATATACTTTTCTTTCCATTCCAGACGATCCTTCAGAGCCGTTCGTGAAGGAACCGGTGAAATACCCCTACGATAGGTTTCCCCAATTCTGGTACGCTTCCGAAGAGTCCCTGCGCCTACACAAGAAGCGGAAACACCCCTATTCTGGCATGTTCAACGTCAGCTGGTTCAGTACTTGGTTAGATACCACCCCTAATAGCTAATAGAATAAGGTAAGGTATTTAGTAGTATTTTTGACGTTGACGCTGGCAACCCACAGTATTTTTTTTTAGTTTAGTAGTATTTTTTTTTCTAAGCTGGCATTTATTTGGTAGTTTTTTATTGTGATTTTTTTTATGGCAACTTTAGGTTAGGTATTTTGTGATTGTTTAGTATGTAGCCTTTTTTTTTCAAGTTAATTTGAATCGATAATTGATTTAGACATTAGTGTGGCAATTTTTAGTTTGGTAGGATTTTGTGATTGATCAAAAAGTAATATTCCAAAATTAAGTGATAATGAAGTGTAGATGTTGGCAACATTTTTAATTTAGTTTTGTAAGATTTTAATCGATTTATTTCGGACAACTAGTAAAGTCCGATTTTTTGGACAAATAAAGTTCAAAAAGCGATGATTTTAATTAATGCATGCAAATATTTAGTTATTAATATTATAATTATAATAATTCACTTAGACAATTTATTTATTAAAAAATTGGATTTTAATTACTCCTATTTCGCAGCTTTTAAAAGTAAATCTTAAGGAAGTAACTAGCAACACTACGTGTAAATTTTTTATATTGGCAACTTTTTACAATATATTTTTTTAATAAATGTTGCCAACATAAGGCCAGTAATTTTAATGAGCATAATAAAAATGTAGTATTATTTTGTCGAAGACATATTTTATCCGTATTATACTTGCTGTAAACTACTGAACTCATAAATAATGCATTTATTGTAATCCTTTGCAGCTGAAATTGTAAAAAAAAAAATAGTCGGGTAGATGTACCAATTGTTGTCTCTATTTTTTACAATGTTACTTGGAGATTATTGCATCACATAAATATTTGTAGAAAATATTGTAACTATTTAAATTATTTTCTACAACAGTTCTAGCACTTTACCTAGACATAGATATAGCCTTAGTAAATTATCAGAGACAAATATTTTTCAATAAAAATATAGCTAAGTCAGCAATTGGTGTGCAAGAATGGCTAATAAATACATTTTAGTTTTAAATTGTCAAAAGTCTACCTAACTAAAGATAAAGAATAGAATACTCTTTACATATAAATTACGAATACAGGGTTATTGGTAAAACATTAACAACCTCTTAACAGGTCATTGTACTCATCATTATGAACAACTTTTACTATGGGACCAAACCTGAAATCGCGAAAAAAAATCAGCTGTTCCCTACATTTTGACGAGTTATACGAACATAAATGTAGGGAACAGCTGATTTTTTTTTCGCGATTTCAGGTTTTTTGTGTATGTAATGTATTTATATGACGCAATTGCCCCGGTTGACCTTACATTTTCTGTCTTTGCGGCTTTATCTCTATTATACTTATTTTTTATGGTTTGTACCTACAGGGTGATCAAAAAATCCAACATCACATTGTTAGGTAGACTTTTGACAACAGGGTCTTACACCCTATCCGCCTTTCCACCCCTTTTAGAGTAAGTGTGTTAGCACACCACTGTATTTTTATAAAAAAAAACAATTTGTACAAAATATTAGTATTTTTCTAGCTAAACGGTGTGTTACCATCGTGCGGACATTTAGTTCTAATTATAAAAGAAAATAATAACAATGTAGAAATAAACATCAAAGGTGCAAAGGTGTCTAATACATCTATAGGCCACTTGAGCAGAATCATGAAAGGATAACATTATGAATCATAATGGACAGTTTACTGTTAAGTTAATCGTATCAAATCCCATTGGTGAAGGATTTTTCAGTTAAGTATTTTCTTTTGTCTGTGCTAAAATACTTATCAATCCAATGTCTTTGATTATACCTACGTAGTGCAGCGAAAAAAAGAAAAACACGGACTGTCTTCGCCATATTATGATTCACAAGGTTATCCTTTTATGATTCTGCCAAAGTGGCCTTTTTCAAACCCAATCTGAATCATTTTGAAAGATATTGCTAAACCATTGCTTCATATGTTCGAAGCATTTGCCTGCACAACAACGTAAATAACGCAATGAATGTTGTTGAACTGTCAAAATGAAAGCCATCCCTACTGGGACCCCCTTACTAATAAACGTTGTATAGCGTCTGTATAGATACACAACGCTTTGTCTTCTTCAAATTACTCACGACTGAAAGAGAGAAATCGGTGTGTAACTATTCATCTGATATAATACGTTTATTAGTAAGGCTGTTAGTCTGTTATGCAAATGCCGCGATGTGTTATGCAAATAAATAAATTTGAATACGAAGTCAAGACCGCTTGCGGCTTCAAAAAGCGAGTGAAAGGAAAATAACTCAAACAGATTTTTGCTTTAATTAATTTCGTGGTTTCACTGAGCGTAATCTTCAAACCATATTAAAAATGTCCACACGATGGTAACACACTAAACGCATTTATTAGTGTAGGCAACGTAATCATGTTTAGTTTAGTTCGGGAGGTGGCGTGGGAGAGACGAACATACACGTTACGGGTGACGAATTATCAAGTTAAATGTCAAAGTAGAAAGTTGAAAAAAAATCACCATGTATATCACACAGGGTGTTACATTATCAATGATATCTATTTTTAAACAAAAAATACCCTGTATATTTACGGTACACTTTGTTATCAGTTTGCATCTAAAGGCACTGAAAATAAAGTTCATTATTCAATATCATCAACCCACGCCATTTAAAAGCCTAAAATCGTAACGTATCGTATCGTATAAGAAAGACTATTTCTAGAATAAATCTGCTTCCAAAATCTTGAAATATTCTTGCCACATACATTTAAGCTGTGGCCACACTGAGGCGAATCCCGCGCGGGATGCGGGACTTCACTGCGGGTCGATTGTTGTAATGATTACTCCGTAGCCGAGTTCGGGACGCGACTGCGCGCGTCATTTGTTTTCATTTTTAATGATTACCCAGTGGTCGGCGCGAGCAGTGGTGGCCCAGTGGTAACAGCCGCGACTTACGAGTTGTAGGTCGTAGGTTCGAACCCAGACAGGCGCTTTACTTTGTGTAAATCATTCCATCACCACTGCTCTCAAAACGGTGAAGGAAAACATCGTGAGGAAACCGGCATGTCCTAGAACCAAAAATTCGAAGACATGTGACATCTACCAACCCGCACTGGGCCCGCGTAGTGGATTACAGCCCACTCCCTCTCACTGAGAGGAGGCCTGTGTCCCAGCAGTGGGAACGTTATAGGCTGATTACGTTTACCCCGTGGTCACGAGCTAAACGCTAAAGCGACACGCGTCTTGCGACAACGACAGCGGAAAAAACAAATGAAACAAGATGTTTCGAGCAAGGCTGTCCAAAATAGATACGATCTCTAGCCAATATAAATTTCTAAATAGATTGGAGGGCCGCAGACACAAATACCTTAACCTTTTTAAGAAATGCACCTTTACCACCATTTTAAGGGGCTTACATGACCTAAAGCGCGGTTACTGTCGGACTGCATAGAAAAGAAAGAGAAGCGCGATGACACAACGCTGGTTTGGTATTGCAAAATATGAAGCAATTATTTAATTACAAAAAATCTATTGTTTGGACGAAAAAATTAAAACACTAGTATTTTAGTATGTTGCTTTTAGAATAATCTGACAAAAAATCAGAATGATTGTATGTATATTAGTATGGTTTTTATTGTAAAAAGAAAGTTTTTAGATGTATATTCATGATTTTTGTCTATCGTATCAAATTAGTTGTATTATGTTTTCAACACACGTATCTACCTATAGCATATATCCAGAAGAATATCATATATTTTTCTGATTTTGTTTACTGTAGTTGATCATATACTTTTATTGTTTCTAAAACTTGGGTTTTTTTGTGTTTTGGTCTTGTAAGCCCCTTAATGAAAGATAGTAAAGGTTATGCCTAGGGTGCTCTAAAGATATCCTGGGGACGGGAATCGAAGGACTCATGAAGGATTTTTTTTAGACACATTGCCTAAGAATTTTATTTCTGTAAGTAGGTTTGTACAAACACTTTTACACGTCAATCATGTTTTTTTTAAACTAGATGAGGTCGGCGTTTCCAATTTGACTACTCTGAGAAGAAAGGCCGAAACAAACTCAGAGGTCACAGTCTCTTTTAAAGTCCAGACATAATCTTGGTCAGGTTATATGAAGACCATGTAGATCGATGTCTGAGATGGGCTTTTGAGGAAAGAACTACACTGATTGAGAGGACCTGTTCAGTCCAGCTGGGTCTGACAACTAGGGTGACGAAGACCTTCCAGTTGAAGCATCTGTAATTTTGACAAGGGCCTTAGTGCGGTGTTTGACAAGCGTAACCTTTAATGAGTGTACTAAACTCATTGACTTTTACCTGTTTCCTCTTATCCGCTCGAATGTCGTCCTGCATCCCGCGCGGGATTTGCCTCAGTGTGACCACAGCTTTAGGCTTCCCGAATAAAACCCGTATCACAATACAGACCAAAATATAACAGTATTAGAACTTTAAGTTAGACTCTAGATATAACTGTACATTCTGTAACTGCGTGTCAAAGTTAAGCAAGGTATAGAAAAGGATGGGTGACCGTAAGTAGGCTTTATAATGGATTGTGAATGCTTTAAGGGTTTAGAATGGGTTTGTTTTTTTTTGAGACATTTCAAAATGGGCTATGATTTTGAAGTATGTATGAGTATGTTCAGCCCGTTAAGTTTTTTTTTATCTTATTATTTTTCCGGGTATTGCCGACATTTTGAAGCATTTTGTTCTTTGAGAAACAAGAATAATGATAACGGAAATGTCTAAGGAGTTCGAACATCCATACTATTATAACTTCGAAAGTAACTCTGTCTGTATGTTACCTTTTCGCGCCTAAACTACTGAACGGATTTCGATAAACTTTGGCAGAGATAGATTGCATCCCGGGAAAGGACATAGGATAGTTTTTATCGATATACCTCGCGGGCGAAGCCGCGGGCGGAAGCTAGTTTCTCCATAAAAGCTGGCATGGTATATCCACCCACCGCCATTTTGATTTTAGTATTAAATGGGTAGGGGACACATATACAAACAAAAAATTATAAGTAATATGGTACCCTAATGACTCCCGACTTCGGAGGTAAAGATCGCCACATGAGAACTTATCTACTATAACTATCATTAAACCTTATAACAATTATTACGTGTTTTGTTTCAATTAATCGTGCGCGGAAACTGAAAAAAAAAAACAATAGCACTCCGGGAGTGCCTCGACAGAAGTGAAAACAAAACACAAACAGAATACTTTGCCATCACTCACTGACATATCGGATATACATTAAAACCGAGGACAGACGAACACATCCGAAGCGGTGTCGGTTACGGTAACAGTGGTGCGAGTTCAATGGTGTTTTCCCATCTCAATAAATACCCAACGCGACTAAACAAGTTTTCACTTCAAAGATGGCGGCGGGTCGGATATGCCACAAAGGTTCAAACCCCTTTTAATTGTCTTTTAATGATACGAAATACATAATTCAAGTATCTCTATAGGCCCACATTTGGTGGTTAAAAAAGTTTCCCAGTTAAGTTTAAGTCCCCATGTAAGGGACGAGCCTTACAATTATGTGACTGCCAAATGTGGTTTCAACAAAAAGCGGGTAGAATTAAGACTATTTTGTGTAAATAAGTTATTTTACAATTATGAATGTAAGCAATATTATGTCAGAAGAAACGTCATTGAAAGTTTGCACAGTATTCAGTAATTACAATAAGAAAAAGGACTTCTTAACTCTTATTGACACGAATTTAGAAGAAAAATTAACTCATGCCATCATAAAAAATATATATGCCAACAAGTAATGCCACTCGCTGAGGCCATTTTAAAGCAGTTTTAACAGAATACTAATGATTTTTAACGAAATGCCAATGGTTTTAAAAATAGTTCTAAAGGTTTGTAACAGAATACTAATGGTTTTAAACAATACCAATGGTTTTTAGCAGAATACTAATAATTTTTAACAGAATACCAATGGTTTTTATTGAATACTAATGGTTTTTAACACAATTCTAATAGTTTCTAACAGAATAATAATGGTTTTTAACATAATACTAATGATTTTAAACAGAATACTAATGGTTTTAAACATAATACTTATGGTTTTTAACAGAATACTAATGAAGTCAAGATTCCTCCGTTGTTTCCTGTGACGTTTTCTGGATCAAGACCAAAGTTTGGAATAAAAAGTTATGTTGTATTACTGAACATTGTGCAAATTAATTTTATGTAAGTAGTTAGCAAATTGGAGTAGATATGAAAGAATGAAAACTCGCCGCTTCTCATAACACGAAAAAAATCTTAAATAATGTGTGTACGTTTTTTTCTTCTTCTATCAAAAATCAGACGTTGTTACCTTACCGTAATATTAAGTTCAAAAGCACGTGTCACTCCTGGTCCTGCGCCTGATCTCTCTCCGGCTATGTCGGATTGCCGTCCCATCGGACTATGAGAGTGAGAGAAGAGAGAGTGCAACTGTGTCTGCGCACACATTTGTGCACTATAATATCTCCCGCGCCGAAAGGTCGTCTCCGTTGAGATTGTCTGCCATAGCTGAAATACGGTCTGGATGAGTAATATTAGTATTAAGTCTTCCCAAGATTCTATTGTCAGAAAAAGCAAGATAAAGAAAAATTGCCGTCACATCAAAACTCCATTTGCTACCTACTATTTCAGAACAAACTTAACTCTAAAACCCTGTGTCCTAACTAAAGCGATCTGTCGCGCGAATGCACCATCCTCGCGCTCATATGTCATTCATTTGTTTGGGAAACCGGGAGGAACTCTGTCGGCGCAACCACGCGTTCTGCATAGCTATTCACAAGAATTTAATAGAGCTTCCATGCCGAATGGAACACCAATCAATGTTATCGAAGAAGTCGGTACTCTAAACGTTGTTCACAAATGTCAAAACTCAATACCCGACAGTTTTGACAGTTTCAATCAAATAAACGGCCGCTATTCGTCAGGGCAAGGCGAATCATTTAATCGAAAATGTGTTATTTTGATACGAAACCCTTTCCAATAGCTATGTTGGTTCGCCGAACAAAATAAACGCGACGTTCGCACGTTCGCGCGACGATCGCTTTGGTCAGGACGCAGTCTAAAGCGTTCTCCTAGGTGTCTTAGGTCTTGTAAACTCAGTAGTTCGTGCATGTGCCTCTTAGTATTTAAGACAATGCCTTTAAAGTAGCCTTTCATGCCTTCATTCACAACATACTTATGAACTGACTTAGATTAGTGCTTATTCAGGCTAAGAAATATGAGATATGTGTAAAAAAACTGTGTTACGATCAAAATAAGCTGATTGGCTATGTATGTTTCAGGCGAAGAGTCAGGGTAGCGCGCGAAATTCAAATTTTCTTACGTTTTTTGCAATTTGCAGGTCAAAATATAGTCGCAACCTAATCTTAGCGACAATTGTAGAGGAAATTGGTGGTATTTTTGACAGATTGAGACAGATCAGACTGTGAACGTTCTTAAAATTATGAGAATTGCGTCTGGCTGTATACTGATCTAAATATGATTCGCGGCCGTAACAAATATTTCTTTATAGAATTACTAGCTGTGCCCCGCGGTTTCACCCGCGTAAATGTCGATTCCGTGGGAATATCGGGATAAAAGTAGCACATTACGTTAATCCAGGGTGTCAGCTACCTCCATACAAAATTTTATCAAAATTGGCCCAGCCGTTTGAGCGTGAAGAAGTACCTAACAAACATAAACACACACACACACAACTTTCGCCTTTATAATATTAGCGTGATAATAATAAAAAACATCAATACATTTCTCTAAGTTCATATTATCCTATTGAATGACTATTTAATGAAATCATGACATTTGAGGCCAATGAGAGGTTTTCTTTTTGAGTACCTATTTAAAAAAAAAATAGTTTCCAAGAACTCTGTAGATGGCGTTGTACTGACTACGTTACTAGATGCCAAAGACAAAACGCTTGAAAAAAAAAAACATTGCGTCACGTCACATACGCTCGTTGACTGACACTTTCGTTTGCTTTCGTTTTACGATCTCAAAATTACATCCAAATGAAATAATCAAAAAATGATGTGAAGTTCCATTCCTTGCAGTAACTTACCAAGGTCAGCGCCATCTATGCAGCGACTAGGGAAGAGTTGAAAAAAAAAGGAAAATCCCTCATTCTAACTCATGGATTTGTATTGCTGATTCTAATGATTATAATTCTGTAATTATTTGATACGCTCGCAAATAATATTTAAGTAGATAAACATACTGCCCGATACTGACCTGCAAATTACAAAAGACGTAAGAGAATTTGAATTTTGAAGACTACCCAGACGCTTTTACCTTAAAGGCTCCTACAAACAGGCGCGACACGCGATACAATCGCGCGCGACACAAACGAGCACACGAGCGGTGCCTTTGTGTCGTGCGCGATTATATCGCGTGTCGCGCCTGTTTGTAGGAGCCTTTAATAGGACACGGGGTAAGAATTTTAGGTATAATATTCCCCATGAGGTCGCATCCTAAAGTCGCGTACTGATTTGCGAAACGTAGTATGCAATGTAACATGAAAGGAGCATTTCATAAGTGTGGACGCAGGGCGCGCACGAACCGATCATGTACGTACTCACATCTGTTTCCGGCATGCGCGCGGCGAACATAGCTCACTCTGTCGAGAAAACGCGTTCCGCAGTACAGACACACAACCCGTCCACACTGACGCTCCGTGCACACTGCGCGCCCCTTTGTGTTCGGCGAAAAAGCCGACAAATGGCGAATCGCGGCGCGCACGAGTTGAAATGCTCTGCTCGTGCGCGTATTGAGCACGGTTCGTGCGCGCAAGCCGTCCACACTATGGGAATTCACCACACACAACTTCGATCTCCATAAAAAAAACCCCCTGTATTTACTAGAAACTGCGTAATCTTTTAGAAAATATGATATAAATACCTATATATTATAATAATCCCACTGAGAAAAATAGTATTTTTGACAAAAAAAAAAAACTATGTTAGACTTTTAACTGTACGGGTGTAAAAATACTCCGATTATTAAATAAGAATTTTAATTTGTAAAAATATACGAAATGAAAATGAATTTTGTAAGTGATTTTCTGTAAATAAATTGCATTTTTTATATAAAATCTGTTGTTTTTAATTTGCTAAACATCCTCATTAGATCACGCCTAATCCCCAGCCGCCATCGCGTGTAGTGGCCGCCCGTAGACTGGCGTGGCCGTTTCGGGGGCGCGAGGTTTCGGTATTGGGGCTTTATGGCCCCTTGCCCGAGACGTTTTGCTCTCGGTCCCCAGAATTGGAGACCCGTCATTGAACGGTTACCAGCTTTGCACAAACATTTGCAAGAGTTCACGGAAAACTCTTCGATCTAGCTCTTGGACTATACCTTACTAATTGAACTCATAATATCTCCTAAACTAAGACCCAATTAAATCTGTGACTTGGCGACTGATTCCCGACTAATTGGCGACAAAATATGGGAGAAAACAGATCTTCGCTAGGTGCCATAGTTTTTGAGATATAAATGTGGCCCTGCTGGGGAGACTCCAGATCGGCCACCTATAAACCTATCTTTTGAACCAGTGACCGACAAATTTCGACAAATTTTTTGTGTTATCGAAATTAAAATCCCTGATGGTGGCCCTGCCAGAGTCAGTGACACTACTTGGTCGAGATTGGGAGACCCATGTCCACCAGTGGACATCTTTCGACCAAGATGAAGGTGGTAAAGGTTCCCAGAAATAAATAGACAGCTTAAACATTAACTAAACATAATAATATATATTTATAAATCACACTTTTAACAGCTGGCTGAAATCTTTACAACATAATTTTTAAACTTACTGAGCAAAAACATCGAAAATACCTTCAAATAATAAATCACATGTCTATGTCACATTTTTATTACTTTGTTATAGTTTCTTAACTGAATAATAAACCTTATTCTCAGTGTGTCAAGGTGCAAGAATGCGCAAACCCGTACAGATATTTGATTCGTACAATTTAGCGCTTTATGTCTCTCAGAATAAAGTGTATTATTGTATGCCATCAGAAAATCCTCTGCTTTGCAAGTAAATAAGGTCTACAGATTTCAACCTAAAAATTCTTATAATCAGACTCAAATACAGGGTTACTTTAAATTGGCTAGATTAACTCTACAGACGTGACGGCTACTGATATCTAAACACGGTACGGCTGGTGGTGCATAAATTCAAGGTCGCTCAGCGGGTTAAGGAATGAGGTATGCTTGAAGTTTCTCTGAGGGATATAATCCGGAATGAGGTGTTCCGGCAGAGAACTAAAGCTCACAGAATGAGCAAGCTGAAATGGCAATGAGCCAGTCATATTAAACACTCATTCATTCTTCATTCATTCATTTTTTCATTTGTCTGCATCACTCCACGACAACTTTACTGAGGAAGTCGTGCCGTATTTGAAAGTGAAGACCAACTGGACTCTGAAGGTTGGAATCCAATTTCAAGTCATTCGTGGTACGAGTTCCAACCCAACATCTACAGACCTGTCTGAAAGAGGACTTTTGGCCGAAAGGTGTCGTATATCGACGTTTCCGTGGACGGTTACGCGACACCACGCAGCGAAACACGACGCCGACAATGTTACGTGTATAGTTCATAGTTTTAAGGTTTTTAATATGTATTAGTTTATTATTGTATAAGATTATTTTGTGTATTTTATCTATGGGCCTTAGTAGCCTGATAATAAAATGATTAGTATTATTATATTAGCCGTAGAACCGATACCTAACCGTTGGGGCAGACGTGTTATTGAGTGGAGACCGCCAATCGGTAAACGTAAGGTGGGATGTCCTCAGGCTAGGTGGAGCGACGATCTTCGCAGAATGGCTGGTAGCAGCTGTATGACAGTTGCTGAGTATCGAGCTGAATGGCTTGCAATTGTGTTACTGACTCTGGCAGAACCACCATCAGGGATTTTAATTTTGATAACACAAAAAATTTGTCGCTAATTAGTCGAAATTTGTCGCCAAATATCAGAATTTGTCGGTCACTGGTTCAAAGGATATAAGGGTTTATAGGTGGCCGATCTGGAGAGTCTCCCCAGCAGGGCCACAATTTATGTCTCAAAAACTAGGGCACCTAGCGAAGATCTGTTTTCTCTCATATTTTGTCGCTAATTAGTCGGAATCAGTCGCCAAGTCACAGATTTAATCCGGTCTTAGTTTAGGAGATATAAGGAGTTCAATTAGTAAGGTATAGTCCAAGAGCTAGTCGACGAGTTTTTTCGTGAACTCTTCGATCTAGCTCTTGGACTATACCTACACCTATATACCCTTTTATCTTTTGAACCAGTGACCGACAAATTCTGATATTTCGACAAATTTTTTGTGTTATCAAAATTAAAATCACTGATGGTGGCTTTGCCAGAGTCAGTGACACCTTGCAATTGGAGAGGCCTAGTCCAGCAGTAGACTGTTGTTGATGAGGATGATTTTGGGATGCATGAAGAAGCCTTCTCGTAGCGCAGTTTGTTCCGCCAGTTACTCAACTGAACCGAGCGCTCGGCGCATCCTGGCCAGTCACACCCAACACCTTATTTGACTGGCCAATTCTTCCCTTGAGGTGGTAGAGCTACCGCCCGCCTGGTTTGCGACCACCCTGCCACCGGAGGTCCGTTGGTCCCGTCTATCATTCGTGGATCTTTGACAGTCATTAAGAGTCATCAGTAGCCTGGAAGTCTGAAAACCAGTCTTACCAAGGGGTATTGTATTATTCAGTAACTGGGTTGTGGTGGTCAGATAGGCAGTCGCTCCATGTAAATACTGATATTCAGCTGCATCCGGTTAGACTGGAAACTGACCCTAACATAGTTGGGAAAAGGCTGAACAGATTATGAGAAATCGATGCCGATCGTGTCTACGGAGTTGAGCTAACCAATTTATAATAACCCTGTATAAAGCTACCACACTACACTTCAAATCACATAAGCCTCCCACAAGGTGGACAGATGACCTTGTGAAGGCCGCAGGAACCCGCTGTATGCGGGAAGCACAGACCCGGTCAAAGTGGCGGTGCTTGGGGGAGGCCTATGTCCAGCAGTGGATTCTTTTGTCTAAAATGATGACTATGCTTCATGTTGTTTCAAATGCCTATAAAGTCCCCCTCTATCAGCAGTAGAAAAACTACAAACACCGCAAGAGAACGGTTTCTCACCCGTATGAGACCGTTTATGCCCCACCATCTGCTGCTTGACATGCGTGGTATACCCGCACTCACAATGCAAATCCTTTACCTTATTATAATGAGATATTAAATCCTTTAAATCCCTTCCAGAATATTCACATTCCGTACACTTGTACGGTGTACCTTGAGAGTGTATCCGCATATGAACTTTCAAACTAGCCATGTTTTTGGTAAAATAGGAACATTTTGTACATTGCTGATAACCCTCCGGAGCCTTATTCCTATCACATTTCGTGCAGGGTATGTATCTAGCTGGTTTTCTATCACAGTTGTGGTTTGATGAGAGGACTCGGTCCATTGTGCGGAAGCCGCAAGACTTGCAGTTGTAGACGGCTCTTAGTTCTGTTATTTTGATGGTGCGTTGGCGTTTTTTTGGCTGCTTTGCTGGTTTCTTCTTTGGCTTTTGGGTTTCAGTCTCGCTGGAATTAAAGATGGCGGATTAGAATTAATTTAGGAAAGTCACTATCGTTCATGCTAATCTCCGAAACCACCCAATTTATTTCAATGAAATTTTGTGAATGTGTGTGGTTGGTGGAAAACATGTGAGGAAACCGGAATGTCCTAGAACCAAAAATTCGAAGACATGTGACATCTACCAACCCGCACAGGGCTTGTGTGGTAGATTATCAGCCCACACCCTCACAAAGAGAGGAGACCTGGGACTCAGCAGTAATACTTACAAATAATTATGATCACTTAAATGGTAGAAGAGAACTGTTTTTGATTTAATTTCAAAGTAACAGTGTTCTCTTATAATATCTTCCACAGCATTATTTTTATTACTTTTAGTTATCAACTCTTCTCTGTCTTTGTCCATGTTTTATTGTCTATTGTATATGTATATTTTGTAGATATTTCTCATAAACTCACAGAAAAACCTGAAATTAAAATAAAAGATTTGATAACATAAATAGTATCTCTTTTATTTTGCTGCCATGCCAGTATGAAGCATGCAACTTCAAGAAATATTATAAATACATCTTTTGTATAAAGAGTGTAAGAATGCAAGTTTTCATTAGTAAAGTTAAAACATCTGGTCAGTGGGTCGTCTTAGGGGCTAGTAATCTAATGACGAAGAGGTCAGGTAATAATAATAACAAAATAATGATGTACAGGTACTTGTTTTAACCTTAAATCGTTGAAGTAAGGTACTACTTGCATGTAATTCAGTATTATGTGACTATGGTTTGATATGAGAACGGCCACATCGACCAATACTTTACGTAAAAAACTCAAGTGCATCGCGTTTTAGTATTGCTTACATTGTTTGGTAAAATGGGCTACAATGCCTTTGTAGACAGCTTGTAAAGCAGAATATTTATTGTTGATGATGTTATGGCACTCATACTATCATTACTTCAAGGGAAAAGGGATTTTTTTCCTTTTTAACATCGTCATACAGAAGTTCAAGCAATCATCAAATAAATAAAGTAAACACAGGGTTTTTTGGCGTATTTAGGAGCTTGAACTTACCTGCGTTATGTTGGGTGTCTTAAGCAGTTGATATCAGACCATATCACGACTCACGAGTAACACACACTTTAACTAACTCTGTTGACATTGCAAGAATGCAATTTTTGCAGGTTGCAGAAAATTATTTTGGCGAACTCATCGAACTTGGTGAAGTTGTCAATTTTGACGTAACAGACAATGACAGATCAGCAGTGTGGCCAGTCTATTTATTTTCTACTATAATGGTAGTATTTTTATTCTATTATATTTAATACAAAATATATTCAGTAAGTAAATGGGTAAATGGCAGTTATTTGAGTTAGAAAACCTAACCAAGCCGAGGCGCCGTCCTAAAAAATTTTGAGCCCTCTGCATAGGTCGACAAAGTAATTCTAGTTTTTGTCTGAATTTTCTAAACAAAATTCCGAAACGAGCTGCAAATATTTTAGAGCTCCTTGCGCTCCTGCATTCTTCCTCTTCTGCATAAGTTGACAAAGTATCACCTATTTCTGTATGAATGCACAAACGAAAACCTACGCGAAGTGCTAAAATTTTTCGCCCGTCTCTAGTCGTTAAGAGTGGGTTGAGAGGGTTGCCGCGGAAATCTCGCCAGGCGCCTGTAATGCTAAAATCGGTACTGGAAATAATGATGGTATCTTGTTGACGTCTAGCTAGTGCTGTGATAAATAAAATGGCGGGCTAAGGAGTAGTGTGCACAGAACACTATTACTCATAGGTAGTGTGGTTCTACGCCTAAAATTGTAGATAAATAATCATTATTTTTTCTAGAAATGACCCTAGCAAAATACCAAGGATTTTTTTACTTAAGTTGTTCCAACTTTTTTTTCAATTAAATAGAAAAAAAAAGAAAGAAAAGTTTGTTTTATATATGCCATTAAAGGAAAAAGTAACAAACGTGAATAAAAAACACCGTTTAAGAAAATATTTTTATTTCCAAATAATTACAAACTAATTACGTAACTAATCTTTAAATCATTAATGTATAACTTATCATTATAATACTTAGTACATAAAATTACATCCATAAGTACATAGTTAATTTGTGCAAAATTTTCTCACATTTACAGTGCATAGTTTTAATTAATAATTACCTAAATAAAGTTTAATCTAGCACCAATGACTAGTACCTAATATTATAAATAGAATAGAAACAATTTTATTTGTAGAAGTGCAAAGTCTTATAGTATATTACCATAAGTGTGACTTAAATAGTGTGAAATTAGCGCCCGTGCGTAGCGAGTTTGCTTAACACCGTGTCTACTTAAGTCACACGTATCGTCTAATATTTTATAGCTCGTGTGACCTAAACCAGCACTTAAGTCACCCAAAAAAAAAAAGAATGGACTACTTAAGTCACAGAAAAACGGGACTAAGTGCGACGGGGTAATTGCGTAACACACTATCAGTAGCAATGGGTTTCATTATGACAGTTCAACAACATTCATTGCGTTATTTACGTTGTTGAGCAGACACGTTTTTCGAACCTATGAAGCAATGGATTAGCAATATCCTTAAAAATGATTCAGATTAATGAGATCGAAAGTTTGTTACGCAATTAGGGTGTTGGTTTAGATCACAGTGCTCTAAATAATATTATAATAATATAATAATAATAAATAGTTTATTTTCTCCACAATAATACTCTTAATTGTTACATTTATATCTACGGTGACATATAGGAGGGGCATTATATTGTGGGAGACTGGTGCCTAAACTAGGCTCAAGGCCTGTAAATTATATATATTATTTATTTCTCATTCGCCTCTTAAACCGCTATGACTTTTATGAAAATGTCTAGACATTATAATAATTATTAAGGATTAACCATAGGGATTACTTTCGACAGTAGAAGCTCGACATAAAATACACAACATAATGGCGCCGTGCAGTGAAAACGTCGTAACGAAAAAAAAAACGTTTTTCTTTTTTGTGTAGAGCAGTGGTGGCCCAGAGTGGTAACGGCCCCGACTTACGAGTTGTAGGTCGCGGGTTTGAACCTAGGCAGGCACTTTCCTTTGTATGATTTATATCATCACCACTACTCTCAAAACGGTGAAGGAAAACATCGTGAGGAAACTGGCATGTCCTACAATAAAAAATTCTGAAGTCATGTGACTTTTACCAACTCGCACTGGGCCTGTCACATAGTCTTGTGTCCCAACAGTGGGAACTTTGGCTTATTATTCGTTGTGTAGAAACTGTAACCATGAATTCAGCACATGTTTCTAGACCCCTTAGAGTAGAAATATCGCGGCGGTTACAAAAAAAAAAAAAAAAGATCAGCTGTCAAATGTATGGAACAGCAGATTTTTTTTTTTGTTAACCGCCTATTTTCTATACACTGCGTTTAGAAAAAACACTGTATTTAACCTTATAATGATGATAAGAAAGCCTCGGAGAATGTCAATGGCGGCCATTTTTAGAGAAGTTTTAATCTTCCCCTGTAAAATAACGTTTATTGCAATCACGAAGTTTTCACTGAACAGCGACGATAATGGGAATGACGTACAATACGACAGAAGTAACTTGGCGGGCCTGAACTTTGCGCAGAAGGCTGCGCAGTAAGATTTTTTAGGAACCAAATGGTGACATGAGGCGAGTGCGAGTGAGAGAACATGCGCGAAAGTTCTTAGTGCCTATGTTCAGACTCGCCAAGTTACGTCGATCGTATTGTACATAATTTAAATTAAATTAAGTGGTCATCTTAGCGGCGGCCGCAGCTGCGACAGCAGCAGCCTTCTTCTTGACAGCGAGGGCCGTCCTCTGCTTTGCTTGGATCTTCATTTTCTGGCTTTTCGATAGTTTCCGTTTCTTTTGCTCGTTGCTTGCAGCTATGGGAATAATAAAGAAGAATTATTTACTGAACTGCCTCGTTGGTCTAGCAATCGGAAGCGGTACCAGTGAGCAAGAGATCCTGGGTTCCATTTTCAGGTCGGGGGAGTTATTGAGTTTTCCCATCAGGAATTTCTCAGTAGAGTGTCTGGATTTGTACCCGGTTGATGGCAATAGGCTCGCCCCCTATTACATGGGACTTAAACATAACTGGGGAAATGTGGGTGTACTATAGATACACCTCTGCTTAGCCTTTCGAGGATCACAGGCGTATGTATATATGTTATGTATTGAATGTTCTGCATCACGTAAAGTCAATAACTTTGTATAGAAGCAAGTTTTTTTTAACTGAACAGAAAGCTGTGTTGCTGGGGAGTTTGTTGCGCCACTTCTCCCCAGTGAAAGCACTAGGAAGTGATGAAGGGCGGGCGTTTTGGGGGACTGTCTTTTGTAATTTTGACGTTAGAAAAGTGCTGATTCTCAGGCTAATTTGAATAGATGACTTTTGATTTTGTAATTTGATGTTTGCTGAAATGCTATTTGCTACTGGTTTTTCTGTAGTTAAGCACATGTACAGACGCCAGCAGGTCAACCTACTCGAAACTGTCAGATTTTCCCAATCAACCTTGAACCTTATGCTTTAGCAATAAAGTCGAAAATCTATTAAAGAAATCTGACAGATTGTAGTAACTTAATGTGCTGGCGTCTGTACATGTGTTGCTAGTCCTTACGGCTGGAATCGAGAACTGCAAAGAGAGCAATGGTAGGTAGCAGCTGAATGAGAGTTAACGAAAATCGAGTTGAATGGCGTGCAATAGGAGTGGCCTATGGTCCAGCAGTGAGATGATGATGATGATGATGAAAGAGTTTGCTCTCTTTCATCATCATCATAGCGAAATATCATCATCATCATCAGCCGAAAGACGTCCACTGCTGGCGAAATCTAGTTCGTACATATTTGTAACAGTTTACGATCGTTCTAACAAGTTCTCTGAAATATCGAGGGAAACGAATCGTGTTCATGTTAACGGTCGAGGTCACCGTGAATGATTGGTAATTCACCGTGGATCGGAATGTTAAAGCCATTCGTTTCACCTCGTTGTTACACTTTGTTGTGCTTCCAATAAAATTACTAAAAGGAATTTGCAAGAGAAACTATTTCCAAGTCATTTTTTTGTAATATTAGGCCTGTCCTTCCTGGGCAGTCAGTTATGTTATCGACCTGTTGCTGTCTCATCTTTTTTGCTAGAACACTAACTTTTGAGGTTTGCCGCGGTTGGTCCAAGGATGGGTGATCCTTACATACCAAGTCCTATCCGTACCTCAGAAAGCACGTTATGCCGTTGGTCCTGGCTGTCATTCGTGGATCTTTGACAGTTGTTATGGTCGTCAAAAGCTCGAAAGTCTGACAACCAGTCTTACCGCAAGGGGTATAGTAACCAGTAACTGGGTTGTGGAGGTCAGATAGGCAGTCGCTCCATGTAAAATACTGGTATTCAGCTGCATCCGGTTAGACTGGAAGCCGACCCCAACATAAGTAGTTGGGAAAAGATTTGACCGATGATGACTAACTTTTGAGGCTTGTGGTGGCCACAAATAAATTATTATTCCAAGCAATGCATTTGAAATTATTGATGGGCTAGTTATGTTTAGCTTTGTTTTAAAAGAGCGACGAACGGTCACACTATAGCTGCCAAATACGGAGGGTTTTTTTGACACCATAATGTCCAATACTCGTCAAAATTACAGATTTTCATGAAGACCGTTATAATAATACGGCGGAATTATTCTTCTAAAGTCCGTTTCGCGAAAGAAATCTCGCAGACGCGGCGCCACATGCTTGCGACGAAGCCGAAGACATAAATCTTTATTTAAGTATCTATTTATTTAACTCAACATTAATCTCACTGGATAATAAAATGCACAATCATTATTATAGAAAGGTGTGTGAGAGGTAGGAATGTTGCTAATCAGATAATAATGGCCTATGTCCAGCAGTGAACGTCTTTCGGCTGAAATGATATAATAATAATAATTAGTTCCACTTATTGCCGCGGCACTTCTTTCGTGAGACGGACTCTAGGAAACCATAGCTTTACCTTGTACATTTAGTATTGTTATCTATGGCTTTACCTGTAGCTAAAAGCTGTCTGTTTGCAGCAGTACGCGCAAGATCACCAAGCGTGTTGGCGAGAGCGGAGCCAAGGCGGCTGCAGTCAGACCGCGCGGCTGAATGCGCGCGGAGTGCTAGGGTGGCCAGTCTGTAAAAGAAAAAAGCTACTAAAACGAATTGCTGAAACAGGCTATATTTTCATTTGGACGACAAGACAAGGGTGCCGGCTAGCAAGGAACATTTAAATTTTACTCTAGGGTAGCCGACTAGCCGACGCCGCACTATGGGACCAATCAGTATTTTCCATCTCAAAAATCGATAACTCTGTTGTTTTTTGATTTTTCACCTTGAAATTTTTTTCACGTATTTGTGAATATCTAGGCAATAAAATAAATCAAACATCATCATTTAAAAAATTATATATTTTTCGTAAAAAAATGACAAAGATAAAGTTATACGAAATTTCATATAAAAAATTATACAGTTATATTAAAATAGCAATAAAAGTTACACTTTTGCTTAAAATAAGTTTGAAACTAAATTATTATTATAAAACAAACAGTTGATGATAAAAAAAAAATTTTTTTTAGCGCTTATCCTATTCATCACTTTCTATTTCCAACAATTCTTTAGCTTCGTCAAACAATTCTTTGGATATTAGAAAACTTGTTTTATTTAAGCTAGATATATAAGGATCAGATGTATATAACTAAATATGCAGAACGTCTTCGTTTGTTACTGATCTGGAACACTTCCTAGCGTGATGTAACCTATATTTCTTGTAATCTTTATTTCGGGCTTCCTGGGCATCTTCGGATAATTGTCCTATTGGCAAAACTGCATAATGCTCTATTACTTTGGCACCATGTATTAAGTACTTTATGGACCGAAGATCGCATGTAGTACCAGTTATATTTGCTCACATAATGCGCGGTTATCAATGTATACTGGCCGAATTTTCTGCGTTTATAGGGATCCCGATGACATAGTTTGAGGAATTAGGTACATATAATCTCTTGATTAATTCTTCATCAATTCTGGCTATATCTGCAGAACATTGGTAATTTTGGAAAAATCTCAGTCATTGCTATTACCGGAACCTTGACGTGGTTTATCCATGTGCAAACCAAGCACTTATCGGAAACGTTTTTGGACATATTTTTTCTTGTCTTCTTTAAGTTGCTTGTTTTCTGGAGTTGTTGCAGACCACTTCTCAAAACCTAAATTGTAAGAAATATAGAGGTATGGAGGATATATGGTGATTGTAATTAATTACCACAACAAATAAATAGAACTTCCGCAGCAATACAGTTTATCATACTTGTGGTTAAGGTGATAACCGCAAACAAAAGTGCCATGGGAAGATTCTTTCAAATATAATAGTAGTATATTAATTTGTTAATGTTATTCTATCATAGAAATGGAAAAGAAACAAGATAGACATCAAAATATAATAATTAAAAGAAGAACCGTAATTTTCGGGGATTTTTTTATTTTCCCTCGATTGACATTATTGCTTCTAATCACCACTGGCGCAAAAAACGCGCAAGTTTTTTTTTAATCCTCATACTACTGAATAGATAAGGTCTCTAATAGAGTGATTAACTTGACACCGGCAGCTTTCGGCAACAAGAAAAACTCCAATTGAAATAAACAAAAACGAAATTTTCTTTACTTCACTAAAAAAATATTAAAAAATTAAACAATTTTTTTTTTACAAAAAACCGAACGTGGTTGCAAAGTGTACATTCTAAGCTATCTAATGATGTATAACACTAACATGCTTCCTTGGAAAACTTCCGAATAATTTTGTGTTGAACTTCCTTAACGGTAATTTAATTGGCATGAAAATATTTATGTCCAATGTTTGAGGTTCATTTTATAAACGTAAAACTAAGTTATTTACATTTTTTTGTAATTTATTCGTAAGTTCCATCCTTTGAGAGTATAAAACCATAAAGAACTCTATGAATTTACGACTTTCGTCAAAACCATTTTTGAGATGGAAAATGTTGTTTGGTCCCATAGTGCGCCGGGCGGATGGCAGTGAATGTTGATACATTATGATTTCCCATGTGAACCGGCACCTTAATTACGTACCTAACACACTATTATTCTCAATTGGAATCATTTTGAAGCTTATTGCTAATCCATTGCTTCTTAAGGTCGTAAAATGTGTCTGCTGAACAATGCAAATAACACAATGAATGTTGTTGAAGTGTCAAAATCAAACCCATTGCTACTGATAGTGTGTTACGCAATTACGCTGCAGGTAGGGTTACCATATGACAGGCATTTGCCGCATTTGACAGGCATTTTAAGGTTTAGACAGGCGTGCGGCCGGCATTGGTCTGAGACAGGCATTTTTAAATTTTGCGCCCGCGCGCGCATCTCGCTTGCATAAATGCAAGCGCGATGCGCAGTAAAAGCAATATTGATTACACAGGAAAATTACAAAACTGTATCTTGTGAAGATTTTTACGTTTTTATATTAGAAAAGAAAGGACTATAAAAAAACATACCGTCGAATTGAGAACCTTCTCCTTTTTTGAAGTCGGTTAAAAAAAATAATGTCCTCTGACAAATATCTATACATATAATAAATTTGTAGAAAAGTGGTGTCTGTACAATGGAAATATATAAAAAAAAAGTAGCAGGGGTTGTTATTATATCGATGCCGAACCCGAAATTGTAATTAATTTTTTTTTTGTCTGTTTGTCTGTTTGTCGGTTTGTCTGTTTGTCGGTTTGTCTGTTTGTCTGTTTGTTTGTGCACGCTAATATCAGAAACGGCTTATTCGATTTAGATGCGGTTTTCACTAATATATTGTAGCAGGCTTCACTTAACATTTAGTGTTTATTTCATGTCAATCGGTTCATAAATAAAAAAGTTATGTCAATTTAAAGAATCACGGCGAACATTTGTTAAGGTATTCTATCAGAGTACGTACACGCCTCGGGCTTGCGCGTCCGATCTTCGGAACTACTGGACGGATTTGAATGATTTTTTTTTTGTTGTATAGTTATTATGGCTGGACAACATTCAGGCTATAATGTTTCTTGGAAACTTGAACACCTGATGCAGAACCGAAACAGACCAGCTTAACTATAAGAGATACAAAAATGGTACCATAGCAAAAATTGTTCCACGTGATGAGGATTTTCTGCTGAGAGAATAAATTTGAAGATCTGGAACACCTGATGGGGAACTCCAAGAGCCCAGCTACACCATAACACATATAGGAATGACGTCTTAGTAAAAGTTACTCGGTCTGATGGGCATTTCCTGTTGACTTATAAAAATCGAAGATCAGAAACATCTGATGTGGAAATCTAAGCTATCACTAATTTCACCTCCACGCGGTGAAGGCGGTAACAGTTTAGGACTGATTTTCGATGACGATGGTATATCATTGAAAATTTGACTCTACTGGCCAAAACTCCCATTTTTTTTTTTTTTAACATCAAGAAATGCTCATGCATTCTGCACTACCACGGGGAGATAGTGCAGACTCTAACCCACTAAAACTCCACGTTGTCCTCCTCTGCCGCTTACGGCGGGAACATGGGCACGCATTAGCACTCATCCGTGAACCCGCCGCGGCTGTCCGTCACCGGACCCTCCGCTGGGGAATACTCCCCATCACCGGCGCACCAGAACACATAGCACGCCGTGACCACCCCAGGGACCAAACCAGCACATGGGCCAGACGATCTCGTGTCTGGGCACCCTTGGTAGGGGAGCAGTCACTTAGATTTTAATTGATCAGGTATCTTCATAATAAAACTATAACCATGCCTAGAAAGAGGTCAAATCTTTCCCAATGTTCCAAAGGAGCTAAAAGATTGAGGATCATAAGATCCCAAGAATCTACCGAAGAGCGTCAGGAGAGACTTGATGCTGTTTGAGAACATCAGGCTGCAACTCGCTCCGTGGAAACCTCTTTGGATCGCGAAGCACGCCTGCGTTCTCAGCGTATTTACGCATCTACATCCAGATCTCTAGAGACCAGTGAAGAATATGATGCGCGACTGACCGCTGATACGGTGAGATTATCATACATTGTTCCGAACAAGCACACAACAAAATATTCATAATCAGAAAGTGAGAAAGAAAGAATTGCTGGAGTAGGTACGGCATGAAGAGACAGATTAAGAAGAGCGCAACGAACGTTTGAATTCTGATCGACTTCGACATTCTCTGAACAGAATGTCGATATCATCTGAAGAATCGGATGTGTCTCAAGATATAGCCGTAGGGCATGGCGACCTTCCTTGGGTTGATATAAGGAACGGAGTGCATTTACGTATACTCCTATGATTGACTACGCCACATATTCCGCCATCGGAGGTATGGTTAAAAATTTTACTTTTTGTGAAGCTGTTAAATAGCAAAAAGAAACAAACGGTATGTGTTGCTCAGGTGGGAAAGTACATATTGAAATATTACAAAATCCTTCAGAAATATTAAGATCACTGCTAATCGGTGACCATCACAGTCAAAACATTTCTTGAACAACATTCGTTCGTACAATAATGCCTTTCAAATGACATCTTTTGTTGCGAAACAGATTTCAGAAGGCCCATTTATGCCAACATTCAAAGTGCAAGGCCAAGTTTACCACCCTATTGGTTCATTATTGCCTGAAAATGACGTCTCGAATCGTCTCGCGCATTCCGTTGTTATCCAGTCCCCGGGTTCTTAGATTTCGACATCAGACGTTTCAGATCTTCGATTTTGACTACCCCGTTGTCGCTGGCATAACCAACAGGATCCGCGTACGAAGTCGCGGGCAGAAGCTAGTCAGTAATAAATATCCTTCTTCATTATTATCTGTTGGCTTTTACTTATTACCTACAGCGTTTTGCTTTAGACAGGCATTTTTCTGAAAATTCAGGCATTTTAGGTACCGTAGACTGGCATCCCCCTATTTACATATGGTAACCCTAGCTGCAGGTGAAATCTGCCTGTATACCTACGTGTGAAAGCCGTCAGACTTTCCAAATCCTTTGGAAAAACTGTAGTCTTTGCGACCGTGTGACTGTCATTGATTGAAATAAAAAGTTTTTTGCGACTTTTCTGTAACTGAAACCTCAGTTGGTCAAATAAAGTTTTTTGATTCTTTTACAGGATCGATTGGCATCAACAAAAATTTTTTTGTAAAAATTGCCCATTTTCGTGCTGACTGTAAACATTTCTAAACAATCTGTGAATCATATCATCATAAGCAGCCTATAATGTTCCCACTGCTGGGACACTAGCCTCCTCTCTGTGAGAGGGAGTGGGCCGTAATCCACCACGCGGGCCCAGTGCGGATTGGCAGATGTCACATGTCTTCGAATTTTTGGTTCTAGGACATGCCGGTTTCCTCACGATGTTTTCCTTCACCGTTTTGAGAGCAGTGGTGATGAAATAATTTACACAAAGTAAAGCGCCTGTCTGGGTTCGAACCTGCGACCTACAACTCGTAAGTCGCAGCCATTACCACTTGGCCACCACTGCTCTCAATCTGTGAATGCAGCTCAAAATATCTCAAATAGTTGAGGACAATTTCCTTCCTGTAGCTACAATGGGCTATGATGCGATGCCATCTCGAAAATCCCCCTGTCTATGAAAAAAAAAAAACAGTTTAGCCTAAGATTGGCAAAAAAATAAGTTACTCACCTGCCAGCCAATTCCTGCTGATCAGTGTCCAGGTCGCAGGGGACCGCGGTGATGTTCTTGCCCTTATTCAGCGGCAACTGGAACCAACGAGACTGTATGATAATATTGTGATTTCTCACACTTATGTCCACTTTGTAGAGCATTAAAACTAAGAGGAAGGCAAGAAGAAGAGCCTATTCAGCTATTCTACGATGACTGCCACCACGGGACAACTCCCGGCCACCGTAGGCGCGGGCCTGCGGGCGGAGAGTAATTGGTAGCTCACCGTCCGATCAGGACCAGTGCCGGACGGGTGTTCACAAAAAAAAAAAAAGTATCGAGTTGTAGAGCAATATGGCCCAGTGGTAACGGCCGCGACATACGAGTTGTAGGTCGTGGGTTCGAACCGAGGCAGGCGCTTTACTTTGTGTATAAAGGACCATGCGTCATTTTGGGCCCACTTTTTCAACATTGTTCAACAGTGATAAATTATATGTCATATGAAAGCTCTTAAAGTGTACTTTATTTCATTCTACGGCAGCTAAGTTCAAATCCAGCGCGAAAACGGTTTTATATGCGTTTTTTAAAAATGTTCAACATTGTGCCACAGTGATGAAACCTATGTCATATGAAAGCTCTTAAAGTGTACTTTATTTCATTCTATGGCAGCTAAGTTCAAATCCTGCGCGAAAACGGTTTTATATGCGTTTTTTAAATGCGTCATTTTGGGTTCATTTTTTCAACATTGTTCAACAGTGATGAGTTTTATGTCCTACGAAAGCTCTTAAAGTTTACTTTATTTCATTATATGGCAGCTAAGTTCAAATCCAGCGCGAAAACGGTTTTTTGATGCGTTTTTTAAAAATGTTCAACATTGTGCAACAGTGATGAAACCTATGTCATATGAAAGCTCTTAAAGTGTACTTTATTTCATTCTATGGCGGCTAAGTTCAAATCCAGCGCGAAAACGGTTTTATATGCGTTTTTTAAATGCGTCATTTTGGGTTCATTTTTTCAACATTGTTCAACAGTGATGAGTTATATGTCATATGAAAGCTCTTAAAGTGTACTTTATTTCATTCCATGGCAGCTAAGTTCAAATACAGCGCGAAAACGGTTTTATATGCGTTTTTTAAAAATGTTCAACATTGTGCCACAGTGATGAAACCTATGTCATATGAAAGCTCTTAAAGTGTACTTTATTTCATTTTATGGCAGCTAAGTTCAAATCCAGCGCGAAAACGGTTTTATATGCGTTTTTAAATGCATCATTTTGGGTTTATTTTTTCAACGTTGTTCAACAGTGATGAGTTATATTTTATGTCATATGAAAGCTCTTAAAGTGTACTTTATTTCATTCTATGGCAGCTAAGTTCAAATCCAGCGCAGAAACGGTTTTTTTATGCGTTTTTATAAAAATGTTCAACATTGTGGAACAGTGATAAAACCTGTCATATGACAGCTCTTAAAGTGTACTTTATTTCATTCTACGGCAGCTAAGTTCAAATCCAGCGCGAAAACGGTTTTATATGCGTTTTTTAAATGCGTCATTTTGGGTTCATTTTTTCAACATTGTTCAACAGTGATGAGTTTTATGTCATATGAAAGCTCTTAAAGTTTACTTTATTTCATTATATGGCAGCTAAGTTCAAATCCAGCGCGAAAACGGTTTTTTGATGCGTTTTTTAAAAATGTTCAACATTGTGCAACAGTGATGAAACCTATGTCATATGAAAGCTCTTAAAGTGTACTTTATTTCATTCTATGGCAGCTAAGTTCAAATCCAGCGCAAAAACGTTTTTTAATGCGTTTTTTAAAATCTGTTTTGTTTTGATATTAAATTATAATTAGCTGTCAGTCTGTAGCTAGGATTGTAAATAGCTCTTGTTCTACTAAAAATACACTAAAAATGTTGAACATTTTTAAAAAACGCAAAAAAGCATTTTTGCGCTGAATTTGAACTTAGCTGCCATAGAATGAAATAAAGTACACTTTAAAAGCTTCCATATGACGTAGGTTTCATCACTGTACAATGTTGAAAAAGTGAACCCAAAATAACGCATTTATAAAACGCATATAAAACCCGTTTTCGCGCTGGATTTGAACTTAGCTGCCATAGAATGAAATAAAGTACACTTTAAGAGCTTTCATATGGCATAGGTTTCATCACTGTTGCACAACTTTGAAAAGTGGGCCCAGTGTTCATTCAAAAGTGCCCATGGTCCTTTCATCTTGTCTATTTAAGCTCATTTTATGATTGTGTAATTACTATAGTATTGACCGATATAACTTGTCTGTGTGGCGCAAACTGTACTGACGGCACGGTTGGCGCATTGGTTATGCGATTGACTGCTGCGCTGCGTGTCGCGGGTTCGATTCCCGCACGGAACAAATATTTGTATGACCTACAAGTAGTTGTTCCGGGTCTGGCTGTTTGTGTATGTGAGTTTAAATGTTTGTAAACGCACCCACAATACAGGAGAAATTCCTAGTGTGGGGCAACGTTTTTCTAAATAAAAAAAAAAACTTATAAGTTGGTTTTAAGTATTAATAAATAAATTAAAAAATTGGAGCCGAGTTAGGATTACCTACATTAATATAAAATAAGGCCTCCAGTCAGGGCTTAAAAAACTTAAAAACAAAGCGACTATACACGCTAAGGGCTCCTTCTGGTACGGACCTCGGCGTAGGCCGTCGCTGGGAGAGGCAGCAAGGGACAGGCTGGATCAGATTATATTCCGCTTTCTGTTCCGAATCAGCACAGTTTTTTAAGAAAACACACGTGCAATTAAAAACCCTTACCTTTACACAACAGTAATGCTATTTTGTAAAAATCTCACGAAGTGAGCTTAAAGTGAGCTGTCAATAGTGTCAATCCAGTGTAAAGTCCGTTTCACGAAAGAAGTCCCGCGGCAATAAGTGGAACTAATTATTAATAGATCATAGCAACATTCCTAGTCCTGCAACAACCCTCCTACCTCACACACCTTTCTATAAGGAAGAATGTGCATTTTGTTATTTGCCTGTTAAGATGTCAAGATAAATAAATAAATCATTATTTATGTTTACGTCGCACGACAGTGGCGCCACGTCTACGAGACTTCTTTCGTGACACGGACTTTAGATAGTGTCATCAGGTGGAATGACAGCTCACTTTAAGGGGGAAGCTCTAAGGTGGACCGCGAAATTCAAATTTTCTTAAGTTTTTTGCAATTTGCTGGTCAATATTAAGTTGTACGTTGATTAAAATATGATTCGCGGTCGTAACAAATATGTATTTACAGAATTATAATCATTAAAGTCATCAACACAACTCTCTAAGACCATGTAATCCCCAAGAATGACTATTTCATGAAATCTTGACATTTGGGGATTACATGGTCTTAGAGAGTTGTGTTGATGACTTTAATGATTATAATTCTGTAAATACATATTTGTTACGACCGCGAATCATATTTTAATCAACATACAAATTAGTACTGACCAGCCTATTGCAAAAAAACCTAAAAAAAATTGAATTTCGCGGGCTACCCTGGCGCTTTCGCCATAAGCTCACTTCACCTAAGTTATCACGGTGATCTTTTTACAGAATAGCACCGCAGCTAAGGTTGACTGAATTTAGCACAGAGTGTACATAAAACATAAAACAATTACTCAAGCTGTTTAAATTCCTAATGCAAACATATTTACGGATATTTGACGGCTTGACGCACTCGGTACTCCCCATTTATAATTTCAGTATTTCAGTTCCACTAACCGCGAAGTGAAAACAATTTTCGAAATTATATTTAGAATTTGAGTAAATATTGGTGGTATTATGTTGTGTAACATATTATCCAAGTGTGTAATTAGGGTTTGCCGTGCCAGTTCGTGTGTAAATAAAATAAATAAACAAATGAATGACGGAAGGGTGAGGTACGTAGGTAACACTCGATCAATCACAATTTGAATCGTTTTGCTAATCCATTGCTTTATAATAGACTAGCTTCTGCCCGCGACTTCGTCCGCGTGAAATTTCACCCTCTCCCTAGGGGTTGAATTCAAAAACATCCTTGCTTATTCCTTGTCTACATTATAAAGGGAACCTCTGTGCAAAATTTCAGCTCTCTAGGTCCAAGGGTTTGGGCTGGGCGTTGATGAGTCAGTCAATCAGTCAGTCAGGACTTTTCTTTTTATTTATATAGATATATTCGAAAAAATAGTTTATTCAACAACGTAAATCATCATCTGTCTAGCCTTTTCCCAACCATGTTGGGGTCGGCTTCTATTCTAACCGAATGCAGCTGAACACCAGTATTTTACATAGAGCGACTGCTTATCTGACCTCCACAACCCAGTCACTGGGTATCACGATACACCTTTAGGTTTTCGAGCTTCTGACGTGACCCGAACGACTGTCAAAGATCTACGAATGACAGCCGGGGTCAGCGAAGCGTGCTTTCCGAGGCACGGGGTCTTGATATGTACTGGATGGACCACCAATCCACGAACGACTGCGACGAGAGCAGCTGAACCAGCAGAGTGTGTGGGCATAATGCAAGCGGCTTACGCCATAGCGGCCAGGAGAGTCACGGACACCCATGTCCGCATACTCTCCGATAGCGCCTCAGTTCTCCAATCCTTAGACAAAAAATGTATTACATCGAACCTAATACTAGAATGTCACAATGCGCTCGAGCGGGTAACTGTATCGAACCGCAATACAGTGACACTACAATGGATAAAAGGACACAGTGGGTCGCTAGGCAACGACGCAGCTGATGAGCTGGCCAGAAGGGCTTCCAGTATGTCAGTCTGTGGACCGGAACCTATCGTGCCCATACCTTTCAACCAACTACGCAGGTGGCTACAGGAGCACACCCACACACAAGCAGAAAGCTGGTGGACGTCGTCACCAGGGTGCAGGCAGTCCAAAGAAGCCATGCCGTTATTGGATGGCAGGCTAACCAGGCGCTTACTACGACTGGACAGGAAAGGCCTGCGCCTGGTGACGGGGACCATCACGGGACACTGCTCACTAAATAAACATTTTTACACATTAGGCATAACAGACAGTCCCCTGTGCAGGGCTTGCATGGAGGCTGATGAAACCATTGCGCATGTGCTCTTTGAGTGCACAGGCGTCACCCAGATAAGGTCAGAAACCCTCGGGACACCCAGATCGTACACAGATGTTCTGAACAGACCAGGAGATTTGATCAGCTTCTGGAGGGAGGTGGGCTGGTTGGAATAACCACCGACGGCCGCCATGGCCCACGCACAATGGTCCACTGTAGGACTAAGTGCGGAAACCAAATCCCCTAACATAGAACATAGAGCAGCTGAACCATTAAAGACACACGTATCAAACCGAAAAGGGATCATCGGCACCGTATCAACTATCAACTCGAGCTGTTCAGTATTCTTTGTATGAATCTCCCTACTGCAACGCACACTAATCGGAATCGTAACGTAATCGCCTCGCCTCGGGTCAAGCTCACGAACAGCGGTGCGGTGCGTTACGGCTCGTCATCCCCGCACTTACGTCTCTCCGTACCCGAGCTTACGTCTCTTCGTCCACCCTTGCCCCTCTCACCCCTCCGGCCTGCCTGCAGCACCATCAACCAGCGGTCGGCGAGCCGTAAGCGCGGCGTCGTCACCTAGCCGTACCCGAGTCGACGTATCGGAGCTTCTGGATCCGCTTTGGTTACGTACAAGTAGCAAAATTCTCCTATAGCAATTGACTTATAAGATTACACGTCTTATAGAAATCTAGTAGACGCATTAACTCAGGCCACTGATCCTGCTAAAGCATCTTCGAAGATAATTTGCACTACAAGTACTTTCGAGCCTATCATTTAGTTTTATAAATGTTAATAGGATTATTTTACACGACTCTTACTAGAGCGGTCAGTCAGGTTCAGTCTTATAAGTGCAAGTTATAGAAGTAATTAGCAAAGTGTGACTTTTGATCCGATAATCGCATTTAGTAAGATCGTTTTATCTTGTTAACGTCTTGTTTCATACTTCTATAAGACATGCACTTCCTATAAATGCCACAGATATAGCTGCTAGAGGTAAAGATATTATAGAACAAATTTATCTTAGTCGTGACCCTTAACGGATTTTTAGCACCAATTTAGCATAGCCTGTGATTTTTATAAGTAAGATACTACTTAAATGTGTTCTACATTTGCTATTATTAGAGTAATTGGCCATCTTGTGATTCGTTAGAGAAAGCTGGAACAATATAAATATGGATTTAAATAAATGGAGACGATTTAAGCGTAGTGGCGGTTATCGAATTTGCAACAACTTACAAGATTTGCTCATTACCGTATGGTTTAACTCACATTACCCACAGAACCCTAAAACTTAAATATGGTGGCGTAGGTATGTCATGTAAGCGTCTTAACTTTGATTAAAAAGTCATTTAAAGGTTCTGATAAATGCAACGTAATGGACGTGCCATTTTCGACCATAAGTCGGATAGGTATTTATTAAATAACAAATAATGAAAATGTTAAATGAAGGCGCATGAAGATATGTTTATTATCATCTAACACTTCATCAATAAAATTATTTTCGCAAGTTGAGTAGGCACTCCTTACAAAACAGTTACACGGCAAATTATGTTACTTTTTATAATGACAGGCATTATTAGAATGTGACTTTACTTAACTTTTGAAAATAAAAAAGTATTCAATGTCACGCACCAGCACAGTACAATAAATTAACGAAAAAAGAAGGAATGATCGACTGAATGAATCTACTAATGGTATTACGCTGATCACTGTAGGATCAATTACTCTAGTAGCGGCACGCGCCAGATCATAAGAGGACCGAATCGCTTTTTAGATGCATTTACCGGATTTTTATAGGACAACTATATTTTGTTAAAGCACTTAATAAGGTAATTATAAAATCAAATAGCACTTTACCGGATTATAACAAAGCGACTATAGGGCGTAATAGTCCTATAAACTGCGCCCAAATACGGCTCTATAAACGTTTACAGGATATCTATAGGATTAAAAAATACGTGCTCCTAGGATAATTATAGGGCCACATTTTGCTACTTGGGGTGCTTACGTTAGGTTGACGCCTGTTTGACGGCGAGGCGAAAGGCGATACCGTGCCGATCCCTTTCAGATTTGATACGTGTGCTATGACCTTAATCCAACATGGCAGTTGTATAAATGTGTTATGTTATAACCCGTACTTTATTAGTTTTATACTACCGCGGTGTTTATGAATTTATTCTCGGTTCGCTTGACCTAATATTTATTTATTAGTTCGTGACTGTGTCGTAGTTAGCTAATAAACAACATCAGAAGGCGATTTTAAATGGGTGGCATTGACCTGTTTTTAATAACACATGACACAATCTTAATCAGTGTATTTTAAGGTTCCGTACCCAAAGGGTAAAAACGGGACCCTATTAAGGCTCCACTGTCCGTCTGTCACCAGGCTGTATCTCATGAACCGTGATAGCTAGACAGTTGAAATTTTCACAGATGATGTATTTCTGTTGCCGCGGACAGACAGCGAAGTCTTAGTAATAGGGTCCCGTTTTACCCTTTGGGTACGGAACCCTAAAAACGACGAGACGGGTAGGGGCCATACAATGTAAACTTACAGATAAATCCCCTCTCCTCTAAGCTCCAAGCCTCTTTATACCTTTCTCCTGCAGTGGGAGAATTACAGGCTGATCTTCAAACCCGATCCCAATAATTTTTCTTTGACCATGAGTTAGCTCTAGATATGGAAAACGAGATATAATCAAACCATCAATCAATCATCCATTTTAACCTTCCCTCGTCAAAGACTAACACCAAATGGCACCTTTATAAACAAACAAGACTTACCTTAAAGCTCTGTGGGCAAATCCCGAACAGATATCTGTCAAGAGTCTGTTTGAGTTCATCTGCGAATACGAGAGCCGCTCCCTCGTTGAACTGCGGATAAACAAACAATGATTACTGTGTGTTTGCGTCATTTGTGAGGTTAATTGTATAGTTAAATTACGTGTGAATTTACTGTTGATCTGTGATCTGCAGTGCCGGATTAGCCCATAAGCAAATTAAGCAATTTCTTAGGGCATCACGTCTCGAGGGGCACTCTTAGGCAGAAACAGCACCGAAACCATAGATTTATAAGGAACCAGATTGAGTGTACCGTACAAAACGCAACGTTCAAATTGAATGCATTTTGTAATGCGCGTGTGCGTGCGGACCGCCCACCACAAGTGTATTATTATCGTTTCTGCGTTTGTGTGCGTGACATTTTCTCATACCAGCGCAAAATGATTACCCCAAAATATGGGAAAATTCGGGTAGTTTTCTTATTCATATTGACATAGGTAATTATGTAGTTAATATATGTGTACAAAATGAAACCCGCCTTTTACATTCATACCGAGTGCCTATTATGATAGTTTTTGGAGATTGTTATAATTTTATTTTATAACATGGTTTTCGTAAACATGTGTGAATGACCAAAAAACTTTTAATGTCATACTAACATTATAAAGAAGAAAGTTTGTGAGTGGTGTGTGTGCATGTTTCTGTGTATGTTTGTTAGGTACTTCTTCTTAAAGATCGAACGACTGACTGAATGCGGGTAAAGCCGCGCAGGCAGCTATAAAAGAAAAAATAAAATAAAACAACGTATTCAAACTTAAACTCATAATTATTTATTTCACTTAGGCATGTGTTCATGTGAATTCATGTAGTGTATAATGTTGATTTCGTAACATTTTACAATATTAAAATATCGCAGCACAAAAAAGGGGTAAAAATATTTCACACTGTACCTTGGCAATACTCAAATATTATGGAGTCGTTTTGTTTTTATTTAGTTTTCGTAATATTTTCAAAGAAATTCATCATAAAATTGCAAACTTACCTGTGAAAAGTAATGTTCGTATCCTTATCTTTTTTTGGAGTGTAGTTTTTACACGATTTCACCGCACAAACAGTCATTTTTTCAATATATTTAACAGCGTAGACGCGCTTTGAACGTCTGTCGCGTAATGGCGGCCTGTGGGCGGGGCTTACGAACGAACACGCTATTTTGGTGTGTTTGAATTCGAAGCATTTGGACAGCGCGTACTAGGCATCTGGACGTTCTTATAAATCTATGACCGAAACAGTATTTGCTAGCACATGAATGGCAATACTGTTTATCAGCAAGATATTACAAGCTTCGATCAATAATAGTACTAGATGCCCGATAAGCGCTTCAAAAACGGCCCGAAAAATACGAGCACGAATACTTTTGTGCTATTATTTCAAATTAGTATGGTCCAATCATAGCCAATGTTAAAACGTCAAAATGGCTCAGTGCGTTTTATCGTCCAAAGGAAAGTTTGAAGGGTTCGGTCATTCATCAGTCATAGGTGCATAGCAAACAACTACCTACTTACTTCTTACGATACAATCGTAGTTTATCGATCGTTGTAACAACTTTACTGCCGCTACGAATTTTATTGATTGCTCGCCCATAAGTAACTTTTACCTTTATGATTTACGTGTTTTAGCACTAATTGCTATGGTACTTAATGCGACGATAATAGTACCTGTGGTATACTAATAAATATAACACACAATTGGATGGCAACACTGCTCGAGCGGTCATGGTTTACCCGCCATGGCGACTGGACGTGCCCGTTGGATTGTTGTGTATTTACTGATAACCTGGTAGTTTTACTTAAAACCCTAAGCCCCTAATAAGAGATCATAGCGAACACCACAATGGCGACGAGTAAAAGCGCAGTAAGTAAATTATGTACAAGACGGAAATTGGTCGGAAACAAAGTACGATTTTATTGCACAAAGAAAAAAAGAAAAGAGAAATTAGTGACCATGATCTAAGCGAAAATCTCTAAACGTGTTGCTAAACTTAATTTCGATTTACATTATGTGTGTTTTTACTTACCTAACCTATGCAAGCTGCCCGTGGCGATCAGCTGAGACGAGAATGCGCTGCATAGATCGATGAAATGAGTCCTATACAAAACTATAAATGTGTTCTATGTTCGTAAATGAAACCGTGTGTGGTTACGATATCTTAATAAATAAATGCCTAAATACCTACCTACATCAAATGTATTGTTGACCAAATCCGTATGTGAATAATCTATTACTTTCGGAAGAATACTATTCGATCAATTATTGAAATGTTCCAACGAAAATAATAATAATTCAGCCACAAAATTATGATTTTGTTTCGCATGAATGTCATCATTATATACAATAAGTAGGTAGTTAAAATATTTTCTCAATAAGTGAAAGGAGAGGTCAAAAGTGGTACAATATTCCAAAGATTTATAAACGCTAATGTGATGTACCTTATTAGAAAGCTTATTTATTTAGCTACTCGATTTTATTTAAATATGATTTTTCAGGCGCCTGTTTTGTACAAGTGGAAAATGTTTCAAACAAACAAAACGCACATAGCCTTTCTTTATTTTAAATGTGGCGAAAGTTTCCGTTTCTATCATATACTTTGACATTTTATTATAATTTTAGCTGCAGCTCCATAATATTGAAACAAAAAGATATTGATTATCAAATATTATATTATCATGACAATGCAATATCAAAACATTTCGGAAAAGGTCAAATCTGTAAATGTCAGAATGACGTTAAAACAAAAACCGTCCAATCCGCGAAGCGGAGTAAATTGACATTGTCATTGTCACGTCATTTTCCACAGGGTTGCCAACCCTAAAATATAATTAATGTTTATAGTTAGTAATACCATTTAATTTTCAACACATGATAAAAAATTAAAGGCTGAAACATCAAAATAACTAATCTCTTTCAGCCCAAACAGCTCAAAAGGCTGTTTAAAGTTTCAATTATTTTGTACCAAACCCTATACCATAAACTTCTGAGTAAATAAAGATTCTCTAACCACAAAATATACCGTTGATTTATGTACCAGTTTAACGCTGTTAAACCCGCGATGGTTTGTGCGGTATGTTTGATTGTTCATAAATGTTTTGTAACTGTTTTTTGAATATTAAACAATAAAAAATGGTTGCCTGTAAAGTCGGTTTTACGGGCGAAGATTTTACGTGACAACGACCGATCATCCGATCATAGTTGAGTGGGAGAGAGACGCAAGGCATTCGGCGGGCCTCTCTCTCGTTCGGTGACTCATCGTAACGTTACCGAGCGTTACACTTTTTCATAAGTGACTCCCAGTCGCAACCTAATTTAAGACGTTGTCACGTCAAAAAAAAAAATGGTTGCCTGTAAAGTCGGTTTTACGGGCGAAGATTTTACGTGACAACGACCGATCATCCGATCATAGTTGAGTGGGAGAGAGACGCAAGGCATTCGGCGGGCCTCTCTCTCGTTCGGTGACTCATCGTAACGTTACCGAGCGTTACACTTTTTCATAAGTGACACCCAGTCGCAACCTAATTTAAGACGTTGTCACGTCAAAAATAAACGTAAGTTCCATTTCGGTAAAATCGGAGTAAAGTATACAACTAAAGAATCAGTGAAACTGAATAATCAACGAAACTGGCGAATTAAATAAACTGACGACTAAGAAAAATAGTAGGTACGCGGACTCCTAACTAGTGTCATAAAATCTGTCAAGAGTAATGATTGAACTAATTTTAGTGAAATCAAATGCATTTGCACTGGCTATTACAATCAACAAAAGAATTCATAGAATTAATTACAGTGTGTAATATCAAGTTACCGTTTATTTTAAACACCTAGCACACGTCGTCAAAGGACCTTTGTACGACTTGCTGGCTATTCAAATATGAACGGCAGTGATTTAGTTTCAAATAAACTTTAAATACAATTAAATAAATAAATAAATTATTACATTATTTGGGAGACGTGCTCGGTTTGAGCGATGCAAACGAAATGTCGTGGTTTACGGTTGAAATGAAATGAAATGATTTGAAATGATTTTATTTTTGTAAGTAGGTTTGTACAAACACTTTTACACGCCAATCATGTTTTTTAAAACTAGATGAAGTCGGCGTTTCCTATCTGACTGAGAAAGGCCGAAACAAACTCAGAGGTCACAGTAGTAGGAGAGTAATGGGGGGTCTGGATCATACTAGATCCATACCCCCCATTACTCTCTATTCAAAATGATATTTCTATAGAGAAATCCCTATTCAAAAACGTTACATCTATTCAAGAATCTCTATTCAAAAACGTTACATCTATTCAAGAATCTTTATTCTGAATGGTTCTTCCATTCACTTTTAATTACTCATTACTATTCAAAATAATATTTCTATACAGTAATCTCTGTTCAAAACGTTACATCTATTCAGGAATCTTATTTCTGAACGGTTCTTACATTCACGCTAAAGTGATGAATGTATTAGCTTCTCTATTAAAAATGATTATATGTGTTTAGTTCCTATAAATGATATTTACTCCAAATGGTGAATGCATATTTATTGAGAGAATAAAAAACACAACTAGGTAGTGTTTTCTTTAATATTATTGCAATGTACTTACCTAGCACACAATCATAATGCAGTGTTTTTAGTGAGAGTTATTGGTTACACCACATGACCGTTCCCGTTAAGGAAACTGTTTGCATTCCTATCTTATTCCTACCCATGTTGCGCCTCTTTGCTATAGATTTGTGTACCTACTTATTTATGTAGATTCAGACTATAAGTTTGTATTCAGAAGTATCAATTAAATCAACTTATTATGCATCTATGTGTTTACTTATCAAAACATTACAATGCATAGGTATTATCGAGAAAATAAATGGTGATGAATGTAATAGAAAATAAATCAAGATATTTTTATCAAATTAATAATTTTATTTATAATATCAATAGCATTCTTATAGGTATCATCGTTGAATACATTTTCTACAAAATCAGATAGTTATAACATAAATGTATTACATTTTTTTATGAATTTTATTTATAATGTCATTAGCACTTTTCAAGATATCATCTTTGAATACATTTTCTACAACGTATTGAGCACATACAGTAGCTTCACAGTTACATGGCGCGCTTTCTTTGTAGTCTTCAATATCAATGATTTGTACACGTATGATTTTACATCGCATCCTCCTTGCAGGTTTTTTTATATATGAATAGATAACATTACCCCCTCGTCTACTAGCTCTTGTGCTCAGAGGAGTATCTACAAATTGAAATGGTTGAAATGGTCTCTCTCTTTCGCTCCCTTGGCGCAGGGTTTGTCCAGCTGGGATAGGTGATGATGGTGAGTAGACTGAATTGTTGATGAAAATATCGCTGGATTCCTGAAATAAAATAAGTTGTAGGTTATTTAACTGGGGGTTAGAAAATGAATTAATCTATTATTAGTTTCTTTCAATATTTTGTTTTAATATAATTTAGCTTTATACTATATATTTATTTAGGTACTTACCGACATTGTAGAGCAGATAAAAAAACTTGAATGATTTTTCAGGTACTCAGTTCTGGTTTATATAGATTTTCTGAATTATTTTTTTTCGTCACTAAGGTTCAAGATGAAGCATAACATTTATGTTTCCTTAAAAGTAATCAGCCACACGCAGCTTTTTTTACCTCCACGTGTCATGTTGTTTTATTAGTAACGGTAAATACACACGAGCGCGTAAACCGCTCACTGCAATACAAGCTCTGCATTGCGTTTTGTTAAATTGTACTCTAATATAACAAACATAAATATGTAATGTATTGCTACAAATACAAATGCTTTTAGCCTGCACTACAATAGGTAGCTTTAACAATTTAGCGTGAAAAAATCGCAGCGTTCCAACCGCATCGTTGTTCACGCTCGTCTACAAGATTATGTTCTCAAATAAAAGTGCAACGTAAGGTATAAACGAAAAAGGATTTTCTGCAATTATTGAATTTGACAAATATGGTTGTCGGAGACTATTTCTATGTCTATATAAATGGGTCTTGGATACACATCGTTATCAAACTACCTCAGGACGCAACCTCCGGGAGTAGCCAGCACTCTTCAGTTTGTTTATCAAGCGTGACTTTGTAAAGAAAAAACGGCGCTAAAAATGTAAGTATTGTACTTTTTTCAATTTATATTTTCATCTATTCGTCTTTGCTCGATTTTTTTTCTCACGTCACATATTCATCAATTTCTCTATTCAGTAAATTCATCAATTTCTCTATTCAGTAAATTCATCAATTTCTCTATTCAGTAAATTCATCAATTTCTCTATTGAGTAAATTCATCAATTTCTCTATTCAGTAAATTCATCAATTTCTCTATTCAGTAAATTCATCAATTTCTCTATTCAGTAAATTCATCGATTATGTGTTTAATTCATTCAATCTATTCAACTTATTTAACTTTTCGTATTAATGTTTTCTCCCAATTTGTAAGCACATAACTGTTATCCGGTTGTTAAAACTATTCACTAGCTCAATTAATGTATCTACCTACTCTATTTCTTAATTATTAATATATCTAATCATACTTATCTTTATCTTTTTAGGTCGAGGCAAACAGCAACCCATCTTTTCTCCTCTGATGACGAAACTGAGCAGCGGGTCCAGCCTAAAAAATCAAGAGGTTCGTCACCGTCCACTCGGCGAGAGAAGAGACCTGCGGCGGGAGGTGAATCATCTCAGGAAAAACCGAAAAAGAAGAAGACCATCGTCAAACCAATCAGCTCTTGCATGAAGCCCACTTTGCACGAATTATTTGGCACCGATAGTGACGAACCAGAAGAGGAACCTGTTGCAACCACACAGGGTAAAAAAATACCGCCCCTATATTCATATTTTACACGTAGAGTTGCCAACGGTGTTAGCAGGCAAAGCGATGAGAGTAAAATTGGGAAGTACTATGTGGAGCTTAAAATTTATAACGTTGGAGAGATCGAACGCATAGCACCTATCAACCGTTGGCGACATGTGATATTGACGGTTAAAAATCGTACCGATGATAAAACACCGGCATGGGATAGGTTAAAAGAATTTGTGAACGAAACTAGAAAGGAGTTCAAACACTGTCCTCTAGATTTTGTTAGTAATTATTACTAGTGAATGTAGCTATTATACTAACAAAGTGTTTAGGACACGGTTCTATTATTTTTATGTAAACTATTTAGCTACATATATTTAATCTTCAAATTAATGTAACCTAATAATCTTTTGTTTTCTATTACTTACCTATTCAGTGTATAAAAATATTTTAATCAACATACTCATGTAAAAATAACATGTCCCCCTACTTAGAACAATTAAAGAGTGCTGGCTACTCCCGGAGGTTGCGTCCCGAAGTGGTTTGATAACGATGTCTATCCAAGACCCATTTATATAGACATAGAAATAGTCTCCGACAACCATATTTGTCAAATTCAGTTTTCAGATTACAATAAGACGTTGTTCAATAATGAAACCAAGTATTTTAAAATGAATATGATTAAATCTATGAAACACGTATTATATTCTCAACAAGTGAGCAAAGCGGTGATGAATAGAAATGATGATAAAAGATACGTACTGTCAAATAACATAGAAACCTTACCTTGGGGACATTACAAAATTATATTTTAGTTATAAGATGGTTTAATTGTATTATTTCACCATTACCCTATCTGTATACTGTTAAGTTAATTAAGTTTCTTTATTCATTATTATTATTGCTAATATCTAAATAAAAGTTTGTTTATTGACTTTACTTGTTTTATTGGTTTCTTTTGTGTCATTCATGGTACCTATAGGTACAACACACTCCTTACAAAAAGATAAATATAAGAAATTATTATTTAAGAATGTTCAATTAAAGCGTAAAATGAATATGATCAAATCAATCAAACGTGTATTGTATTCACAAGAATTTAATAAAGGAATATTAAAAAGAGTTGATGATAAAATTCAAGTTCAATCGAATCAAATAAATACGCTGTATTCAGTTATTATTCAGTTGGTGAATACTGGCAACCAGGCGCAGTTGATTAAATATTTTAAAAATTTTAATGAATAAAACACAGTTTTTATTATATTTTTTTATTATACTCAACATAGATACAAAGTTACACATACCTAGTAAACAACATTCAAAATTCATATTATGAAGTCGAACTTAACTTTTTAACTATCTTACCAACTAAATACTCAGTTTCACTAATGATATCGTCATAATCACTTCTCACTAAGTACTGTACATTCACACTTGCACTATCAGGGTCAGCGTCTATTTCATCCACATGACGACCTTCCAAATCATGAATAATTATTTTTATTAGTTGGCGAACATGTCCTGGTTCTTTACGCATGATAAAGGATTTGTTTTTTAAAGATTTGGATATTTTTTTTTTCTTCTTCAATTTTTGCTCTTGAGTTTTTTGCTGTCGACTCTCCTCACACGCACTTGCCGCGACTTCAGCGAACCAGCTCTCTCTATCTTGCGCATAGTAGAATGGATTTATATCTGGAACTGGGTCCTCAATCAAATTCTGAAAAACAAGGATTCATTTTTATATTTAAACGCATCAACTATGAAGTGAATTGATAACAGCAATAGTTATTTAGATACTTACGTTACATTCTTGGTCAGTATTTTGTAGAAAAGGAGTACAGGCTGGCGATTGTGACATGATGCTGTAAAAAGAGTATGCATTATATATTTTTTGTTAGATCAAATAATGAAAGAATAAAAAAATACTTTAAAAAATATTGTGTATTACCTTGTTATTTACCTTGCCAATGTTCTTAAATCACACAAAACGAGTTGCTTATGGAAAAGACAGCAACAAAGTGATTGCTTGTTTTATAATAAGTAGGTACACTCCTTAGCTTAGATTGCATATTATGAAATATGAGAATAGCATCTTTCTTGTGCTCAATACAAGTTTCGACCTGTTATAGTCACAAGTAAGAAGTAATATATATATATATATATATATATATATATACACGTTAGATAGTTTTTTTATTAATCAGTAAGATGAAGTTGATCAAGCAACCCATATCCCTCAATGTTAATAATATAAGATTAAGTGACTCTATTCACCACATCAGACATAGCGCTTTATTGCCAAATACTATTCGCTGTATTATATGCGGTCCATCAAGCTGTGGCAAAACGAATGTTATGATTAGTTTACTGCTGCATGAAAATGGACTCAAATTCAGAAATCTTTATCTTTACTCTAAGACTTATTTTCAACCAAAATACCGTTTCTTGACAGAAGTACTAAAAAGAGTGCCACAGATTAACTTCTATGAGTTCAGTGATGATAAAGATGTAATTTCTCCGAGTGAAGCTTTAACAAATTCTGTATTTATTTTTGATGATGTTGCGTGTGAAAATCAAATTAATATCCGCAATTATTTTTGTATGGGTAGGCATAAACAAATCGATTGTTTCTATTTATCTCAAACCTATTCTAAAATTCCAAAGCAATTATTACGTGACAATGTTAATTTTCTTATTATATTCAAACAAGATGACGTGAATTTAAAACATATTTATGAAGAGCATGTTAGTTCTGATTTACAATGGAAAGAGTTCAAAAATATTTGTCAAACTGTTTGGAGTAAACCTTATAATTTTCTACTTATAAATAAAGAATCGCCATTAAATAATGGAAGGTACAGACAGAACTTTGATATATTTTTTAAATTTGACTGACTGTTTATTCATATAAGTAATTAACAAAAAAAATAAAATTCATTATAATTTGATCTTTAGCTGAACGCAGTTGTTACAATATAAAATGGAGAAAAATATTAAAATAGAATTAATGAAGTCCGTAGATTCCATAAAGAATAAAATAAAACAAATGAAGAACCAGGAACACTCAATGAACCTGTCACTCGATAAAATGCTAAAACCTGTAACAGATCCCCTTAAAACTCTAGTTGATTCGAATATTACTATGGAAAAAATAAAACATTTAGAAAATACAACACTCACTGATTCTGGAAATATTGAATTGGAAGACTTAAATACTAGCTCATCTACAAAGTTTGAGGACTGTTACGAACCAAAACTTAATTCTGCACAATTCGATAAAAAGTCTCCTAAAATGGAATTACCAGAGGATTTAGAAATGTATGATATTTATGATGGTGTAAATATACCGTTTGGAATAAGAAGTGAAAACAAGACTTTATTGATGGGAAATTCAATAGTATCATTTTCTAAAATTGATAGTTTGAATAACGATACTACCATTTTGATTAAAATCGGTGATAAATCCTATAATTTAACGTCTGGTCTGAAAGAACTTTTACTCCAAAAAAAACCTGATTTAAAATGAATATCCGGCAAAGATAAACTTGTCTACAAGGATATATTGCATTATACAAATGCTCATAAGAGAGACTTCGACCATAAAGGTCAAATCAAAGGTGATAAAGGAATAAAATATCGTGAAATAATAAGACCGTTATTTTCCGAAACGTCAACCGATAATATTCTCACTAAACTTGGAGGAAACTTGCCAAAGTTAAAAAAATACAAAAACAATACTGACCTGGTATATTGGGACGACCCTAACGAATTGGTTGAGAGACTGAAATTATTAGTGGCTTCAAGAGATGCTGGCAATACAAATCATGATAATGAAATTCTATCGATAATTGAAGAATTAAAAGAAGCTGACATAATTAAAGAATAAATAGTAGCAACAACATGATTTTCATTTAGTATCATTGCTGGATTCAAGACAAATGTTTATACACTGAATTCTGAATATGAGTAAAGCCGACGTGGTAAACGAAATTCATAAAAATGCAAGGGTAAACTTTCCACGAAGACAGGTTATTATGAAAGATATAGATGACCTTTGGCAGGCCGATTTAGTTGATATGCAATCAATTTCTAAAGAAAATAAAAATTACCGATTTATTCTGACTGTCATTGATACATTTACGCTTGGACCTATCCTTTGAAAAGTAAAACCAAAGATGTCGTATGCAACTCTTTCAAGATTTTGTTGGATAAAGGGCGTGTTCCCAAAAATCTGCAAACGGACAATGGAACAGAATTTTATAATAATAAGTTCCAAAAACTTATGAAATCTTATCATATAAACCATTATTCAACCTTCTCAACAAAAAAGGCATCAATAGTCGAACGATTTATCAGAACATTAAAATCTAAACTGTATAAAGAATTTAGTTTGAAAGGTAACTATAACTGGATAAATAATACTCTTGATAATGTTATTTATAAATACAATCATACCTATCATCGGACAATTGATGAAATTCCAGCAGACGTGGATAATTTTAATAAAAAACGTATATTGAGGAGATATTTCAGGTTGGTAAAAACCGATAGTATAAAAATCAAGTTTAAAGTAGGTGATTATGTACGTATCAGTAAGTACAAAGGAACGTTTGAAAAAGGATATACTCCTAACTGGTCCACAGAAATATTTAAAATTAGAAAAATACAAAATACAACTCCTATCACCTACCTAATTGAAGATGCAATCAGAGGCCAACCCATTTTAGGTGCATTTTATGTTCAAGAGCTTCAAAAGACAAAACATCCTAATTTATATCTAGTCGAAAAAGTTCTCAGAAGTAAAGGAAATAGAGTTTTAGTAAAATGGCTAGGTTTGTCTTCTTCTGAAAACAGTTGGATTGATAAATCGAATATTTATTAAGTGTTCAACCATGATGCATCAGTCATACGATGGGTATTGGAGAGAGCAGTCTTATAAATTGTCTTATAAATAATTTACCATTTGAATTACATTTACCAGGATATAATTATTGTGGACCTGGCACGAAATTAATTAAAAGGCTTACACGTGGAGATAAAGGCGTTAATAAATTAGACGAATATTGCAAAGAACACGACATTGCCTATCACAAGTCTTCAAACTTAAAGGATCGCCACAAGGCAGATTTAGTTTTGTTAAATATGGCGAAAGAGCGAGCAGTTGCCCCAGATGCGAGTGTAGGGGAAAAACTGGCAGCACGATTAGTAAGCAGTGCTATGTCAACAAAAGTTAAAACTGGTTCTGGTCTTAAAAAAAGTAGCAAAAAGTGTTCGCGAAAAACTGCATCTGGAAAAGGGTTGAAAAATAAATTTAAAAATGTTGTCAACAAAACGAAAAGACATATGAAAAAATTAAAACCAAAATGCAAAAAAGTGGCAATAGAGTTAGCTATGACAGCTGTCAGAGAGCTAGCTAATGATTCATCCATTAAACTTCCTCGTGTTATTCCTATACCAAAATCTGGTGGAGTATTACCTTTGATTCCTATTTTTGCGGGATTATCTGCGGCGGGAGCCTTAGCAGGCGGTGCAGCTGGTATTGCTAAAACCATAAATGAATTCAAGATGGCAAAAAAGTTGTATGCTGAATCGAAGAGACACAATGAAAAGATGGAGGCTCTCTGCATCGGAAAAGGACTTCACCTTAAACCACATAAAGATGGGCTCGGAATTTTTGTATCGAAAAAAAAAAACTAAGATATCGGCTACCCAAACGAGCCTTGAGTAATTTGGATATTTTGAAGTATGGAAATAATATTCCCTATTTTAGAGGTGTCTTTATGAGAGATGAGCTCCCTAAACACCCTTATAAAAAAGAATGTGGAGTTATTAATTTAGATAGCTCTAAAAATCCTGGTTCTCATTGGGTAGCCTATGCAAAATACAACGATTATATTGAGTATTTTGACAGTTATGGAAATCTAAAACCTCCAAAGGAATTTATAAAATACGTGGGTTCCAAAGTTCACTATAATTATGATAATATTCAGCGTGATCACCCTTTTAATTGTGGGCACCTTTGTTTAAACTTTCTGAAGAATTTTTGGTATAGTGCAGGAATAAAATAAACAGAATCTTACAAAAGCGTTCAGTATACAAGTATGTCTACTACGGTTACCATCTCTGGAAATAAATCGGAATTGGTTACATACTTTCAACCACCACTACATTTATCTGATCAATACGAGTGCGGTTTGCTATACTTTTCAGTATTAAAATCAAGACCAAATATTCCCATTATTAACAGCAGTCTGTCTGTAATCAGAATCGAATGTGATCTTGTTCACGGTTCGTACTGCAACGGATTACCAACTCATTTTATTCATGAATTTGTATCTGATACTACTCCAGGTCATCAGTGCATGGAAATACCACAAAATGTTATTTACTTTCCTGTAAACAAAAATATAATTTCATCGGTATCTGTTAAGATTGTTGATCAATTTGGTCATTGTATTAACTTTGGAGAACAACAAGTTCAGTTACGTCTTCATTTAAGAAAAGCAAAATGATAGTTTATTATAAAAATACCCCAGTGAAAACAAAACGTCTTAGTTCTTCTGCGATTGCTAAGGTGCAAAGACGTAAGAGAAAAGCTAAGAAATTGACTAAAGCCAACAAAGATTTTCTTAAAGCCTTAGGGTTTAAACTATGAATATACTACAGATTAGTGAATTACCACACTTCGACACTTCTATCGAAAGTTATGAAGTCCATTCATACAATCCCTACAATACCAGCTTTAGAGAAAATGATGAAATCAGAATTCCCATCCACCAGCAAGACATATACGTCCTACCATCAGCCAGTTCAATTTACGTCGAAGGACAAGCGAAGCTCATCGGTAAAGATGGGAATCCAATCAAGAAAACTGTTACGTTCACTAATAACCCTGTTATGTCTTTGTTTCAAGACATCAGATACGAAATGAATGGTATTGAAATAGACCGCATAAAAAATTCTGGAATAACGTCAACAATAAAATCATACATCTCATTAAATGAAGCAGAAAATAAAGTTGCTGCCCTATGGGGTTGGAGTTTAGAGGGATTTCAAAGTGATGGACATTTTAATGCAGTGATACCATTAAATAAGGTTTTAGGGTTTGCAGAGGATTACAATAAAATAGTGATAAATTGCAAACATGAACTTATATTGAACAGAAGTAACACTAACTTAAATAGCGTTATCCTTACTGATGATATTGCTAATTTTCAAATAAACATACAAAGAGTTCAGTGGAGGGTGCCACACATAAAAGTATCAGACCGAGAACGAGTGACACTTTTAAAACATTTAGAAAGAGATAAACCTATTCAGATGGCGTTTAGAAATTGGGATTTATATGAGTATCCGTTACTACCTAAAACCACAAAGCATTCTTGGTCAGTTAAAACTGCTTCACAATTGGAAAAACCCAGATATGTAATTTTTTGTTTACAAACTAATCGAAAAAATAATAAAACTAAAGACAGTTCAGTTTTCGATCACTGCGAAGTAACTAACGTTACGCTCTTTTTGAATTCACAATATTATCCATATGAACCTTTAGGTTTAAAGTTTTCTGAGAACAAATATAGTATATTATACGAAATGTTTGTGAAATTTCGTCAGTCGTATTACAACTGTCCCGTAGACCCGTTGCTTGGCCTAAAGGAGTTCAAAGAAAAAGCCCCTCTCTTTATCTTAGACTGCTCAAGACAAAACGATAACCTAAAAACAGGTCCAGTGGACGTGAGGTTGGAGATTGAATGTTCTACAGTAATACCAGATAACACAACTGCATATTGTTTGATTATAAACGATCGACTTGTGGAATACAAACCTCTCAGCAACATTGTGCGCAGGTTATCATGATTGCTATTGTGGATATTCAAGGCTTTAAAACAGAAACAAATGAATTTATAATAAAAGAAATCGCTATATTGTGTAATAAACAATTTCAAGTGTTTTTAATTAAGCCACCATTTCCATTTGAAAAATTAACGAAACAAGAAAAAAAACAAGTTACATGGATTGAACGTAACAGAAAGATAAACTGGCGCGAAGGATTTTGTACCCTATTCTAATTATCAGAATTTAGTTATAAATATTTTAAAACATAAATATATCTACGTGAAAGGTTCAGAAAAAGTGTTATGGTTAAAGCATATTTTAGAAAATAGTAATTGTAATATATTCAATTTAGAAGATAAAGGTTGTTCTAGTTTGTTAAGTTTATACGATCAATATAAATATTCTCAAGATGTATACAACTGTATTTATCATGACTCTGTATGTGCTTTAAAAAATGTATTAAGCACCACTTATTTAAAATAAGTGGTGCTTTGATAATAAAATTCTTCAATAAATATTTTTTTGTTTTAATGCTATAGTTAGGTAAACGTATCTTAGAATTGTCTATCCCCTCCGCTCTGCCCGGTCTTTATAAGTTGATGAAAAAAGCTGGAAGATATCATTATACATTTATAATTGAAATAGAAAATAAATAGAACATGTTTAAAAATGAATACAAACCTCGATATGACATGTATAACACGTTTAAAATGCGTGAATTTTCATTTAATTATTACTGGAGGACGTTTAATAAAAAGAAAAGATTAGTGAGAGAAATGGCTGACGCGGGATTCTTTTATTATGGAAATAGTATAAATGATATGGCAGTGTTTCTCATGTGGAGGTGTTATCGAAGATTGGGAGATTTATGATGATCCTTGGATGCAACATGCTATACGTTATCCTGAGTGTTTTTATTTGAACGCTGTGAAAGGAAAAGAATATATAACTAAATATGATTATCTCCATCACAGCATTAAACGCTTAGCGTTGTAGTGTGATGGTTCGATCTTAATCATCAAAACCTCAGGTCAACAATGCAAGAAGATTTATTCTATCAAAACATGCATGATACGTTAAATTCTGGAATCCCACCCTTGCATTTTGAACTTTGCAAGTATATGTATCAAGTTTCCAGCTCCACGATTCCATATATTAAAACATATTTAAAGCCATCAGATCAAATCAATGGATTACTGGAAGAGTGCATTGATATCGCTAATCGGATAACATTAACTAAAGACGAGTGGGACATGCTATTTATGGAAAACGCCTCTGGAATATCAGGATTCTTCACATCTGGTTCAATTCCTTTACCAAAGCACCAGCGAGAACAACAAGTGATCAATTATATAAACCTGCCTGAACATGAAGAAGGAAGCAAAAAATTCGTCATAATAGACATTGGAACGAAATCGATCGCTATCTGTTGTGAAGAGTGGTGGTGTCTAAATAATTTACTGAATTATCTTGATTCACGTTTACGTCACTTAACAAGGGTAAAGGGTTACTATGAGAACCGTATTAAGTTCTTTAGAAAGCGACTCAAGCTCGCCCAACCGAAAACAATGTCTGAAGCCTACGCAATTGTGGAAAATGACTATGATGAAATGTCAACTGTGGATCAAGAAATCAAATGTTTTGCAATCGATTATTTATTCTTCTCATGCTTTTTATAAAATAATAATAAAATGTGTTACTTAGTTGACAGAAAACTTTGTTTCTTTTATCACGAAACCAACCACAACCCAACCACAAAAAGTAAAACACTACCTAGGCGTGTTTTTTAGTCTCTCAATAAATATGCATTCGTCATTTAGAGTAAAAATCATTTAAAGGAACTAAACACCTATATTCGTTTTGAATAGAGAAGCTAGAATACATTCATCCCTTTAGCGTGAACGGAAGAACCGTTCAGAAATAAGATTCCTGAATAGATGTAACGTTTTGAACAGAGATTACTGTATAGAAATATTATTTTGAATAGAGAGTAATTAAAAGTGAATGGAAGAACCATTCAGAATAAATATTCTTGAATAGATGTAACGTTTTTGAATAGAGATTCTTGAATAGATGTAACGTTTTTGAATAGAGATTCTTGAATAGATGTAACGTTTTTGAATAGGGATTTTTGAATAGATGTAACGTTTTTGAATAGGGATTTCTCTATAGAAATATCATTTTGAATAGAGAGTAATGGGGGGTATGGATCTAGTATGATCCAGACCCCCCATTACTCTCCTACTCACAGTCTCTTTTAAAGTCCAGACATAATCTTGGTCAGGTTATGAAGACCATGTAGATCGATGTCTGAGGTGGTCTTTTGAGGAAAGAACCACACAGATTGAGAGGTTACGTACTATTAGTACGTTATAACCTAAACAATGACGATATATTTCTGAAAGTTCCGAGTGAGGATTAATCCCGTGGGAACAAATGCCTGGTGAGCAGGCGTGGTGTGAAAAAAAAAAAACAAAAAAAAGCCGTGCAATGAGAGGTTTTCCTTTTGAAAAAAAAAAAAAAAAAAAAAACTAGATGGCGTGCACTGACTACGTCACTAGGTGCCAAAGCGAAAACGTTTGAAAAAGAAAAAAAAAAAAAAAAAAACCGCCACGTCACATACGCTCGCTCGTGACTGACATTTTCATTTGCTTTGGTTTTATGATCTCAATAAAAAATTATGTGAAAAAAAAAGAAAAAAAAGGAAAATCCCTCGTTGTACTGGGTGTGGTACCGTGGTACAACAAGACATATTTTAATATTTGTGTATATTAAAATATGTGTGGTGTGTGTGTGTCCCCGAGGTCATTTAATGACGCAAAACAAGGGAAAAGCACAAAATTTCACAATGTGTGAAATAAATGGGTGACAACCCAAGCCAGGTGTGGCAAACAATGAAAGATTCACAGTATGTAAATGATGTAAAATCAATGTGTGTGAATCAATCAAGACTGTCCCAGAGGTCATTTAATGACGCAAATCATTTAATGACGCAAAACAAAAGTGGGAAAAGTAAAAAATTCACAGTGTGTGAAACCAATATAAAATTCAAAAGTGAACGGCGAGTGAGTGACGACACTGATCTAGTTAAGTTGATTTGTCCTAAAAACTTCATAAAGTTGCATTAGAGTTATACCTACTTATACATCAGAGATACCTCTATTGTTGTCAGAAAATCATTTCAATGCCCATCATGGAGCAACTCATTTCCAGAGAATAACGAATTGAAACGCCATCAACTAACAGACTTGAGATAAAATAAATCAAAAGATCTCAGTGAGCTGACCATTTTTCAATAAGGTTATTCAATTTAATTCAATTTATTCACAAACAATTTAGGTACATTGTCATTTTCAATGTCAACTTAAAGAATGCCAATTGTGGTATTTTGCCAAACAGAACAGGAAATGAGAGAAAGAAAAAATAATAATAATGTTTATTTTCAGTAAAATGACCACAGATTCGATTTAGATTATCAAGTATAATTAAAATTTGTCATTTAAATATTCGTCAACAGAATAATACTCCTTGCTATTTAAAAATTTGAACAGACCAGGTCATTCACCGTCTCACTATGTAGGCACATACACATAATAATAGCATTTAATTTCAGCACAACAGTGGTGGTGGTCTAGCCCGACTAAGTCGTGGGTTCGAAACCAGGCAGGCATTTTGTGTATTTTCACTCATCACCACTGTTCATCAACGGTGAAGGAAAACACCGTGAGGAAACCGGCATGTCTGAGAACCAATACTTCGAAGACATGTGACATTACCAGTACGGAGAGTTTCCGCGTGGTAGATAGACATCCATTAAATTGGACGCAATGGACATCCATTAAATTGGACGAAATTGACATCCATTAAATTGAACGTAACAAAATGGTGAAGGAAAACATCATGAGGAAACCTTATGTAACACTCCATTAAATTGGATTTATCAAAGCGACAAAGGAAAGCATTTGTAAATTAATATTTTATGTATTAAATATTCTTTGTCTCTTATATTATTATTAATCTTTTTCTTAATAAATATTGAGATCAAATTCCAAAAAATAAAATATAATGTTCTAATATCCTTATAAGTATGTGTTAAATATGAATAATATCATGCCATACTATTTAATAATAAATAATCCATCACTGGATGCAGTTTAGCATTAGCAATTTATTGGCATAATTTTAATTATAATTAAAATTGTTAATGAAGGGATAAACTGTTTTTAGAGACAATCAAGAGGTGTATTTGAAGATTTGTTTTTGATGCATTAATTTATGTTTAATTATGATTTGAGTCCCGTCACTGTATTTTGTTGAAATTTATAATTATGTTTATAATAATAAGGGATTGTTCAAGAAAGCCTATCAGTTGAACTCTCGAAATAGAGATCCAGGCAGACTTGCATTGCAGGATACTCCTAAATCAGCCAAGTATGCGAAAAGTTTCCTAGTCATGTGCAATTATAACAAAATTCCAAAAGAAATAAAATTGTTATCTAATAGTAACTCATTTAAAAACAAATTACTGAAATGGTTGAAAGAACACATGTTTTATGACATTAAATATTTTCTCAACAATAAATTATAAATTCCTGGACTTGTGTAATTGCAAATAATGCTGAGAGAAAACTATTATTATTGTAATTGACTCTGTATCTGCGAGATTGAACTTTAAATTTACTAATAATAATTATATTTTGAATGCAATTGATACATAATTATCCTGTATAGCTAAACATGCGGACTTTAGATTAATATCTGATTGTAACAGCTTTATACCATGTTTATGGATAAAGAATTATCTTATAAAAAAAAAAAAAAAAGGGAAATAAAAGGTAGAAGGGCAAATGAAAGGATTAAAAAGGGAAAGTTAACGATAGCGAAGTTTCAGATAAAGAAATGTAGTATACATGTTAACACTGTATTGTGTAAACTTAAAAATGTAAATGTGAGGACTTGGTAGGCCTTTGTAGACTTTGGATCGGTAGATCACTTTATTTTATCAAGTACCTGGCATTTGTAGATAGGCGTACGCTGTCCTCATACCTACTGTAATTTGAAAACATTGTAAAAGCCAATTATTTTCAAAAGAGTAACCGTGGAGTTTCTTGCCGGTTCTTCTCCACAGGAAACGACAATTTGGGAACCGTGCACCTAGCTTCTGACGTTTCATAAGTTAACATCTAAATGATCTAATTAACTTAAAAAAAGGAAGAGAGATGTGGTATACTAATAAATATAACACACAATTGGATGGCAACACTGCTCGAGCGGTCATGGTTTACCCGCCATGGCGACTGGACGTGCCCGTTGGATTGTTGTGTATTTACTGATAACCTGGTAGTTTTACTTAAAACCCTAAGCCCCTAATAAGAGATCATAGCGAACACCACAGTACCTACTATATAGTAGGTAGATTATGTACTTTATGTAGATACATTTCTCTTCTTCTACCTAGCCTTTACCCAACTATATTGGAATCGGTTTCTAGATGTTACCAGATGCAGCTGAATACCAGTATTTTACATGAAACTTTTTGAAGCCAAAACTTCTTTTGCCGCAATTTGTGCTCTTTTGAACTGTGAACAAAACTGAAATGTCACGCTCGGACGCTGAATCGGGTTTACTCGGCGCTAAATCGTGTAAAGTCGACTCCAGTCGTAAGTTTTCGCTTTTATCGTGTGGTCATAAACTTAAACCTACTTTTCTGTTGCCTCAAACCATCTAACAATTAAGTACTTACTCTAGTCCTAATGAGAGGTTATATCGTCACTCATGTTCAGCCGAAAGCCGCTTCGGTGCTTCTCGCATCCCACGGGTTCCTGCGGCCTTCACAAGGTCGTCGGACCACCTTGTGGGAGGCCTTCCAGCGCTACGTCTTCCGGTACGCGGTCGCTACTCCAGAACCTTTCGGCCCCATCGACCATCTGTTCTGCAAGCAATGTGCCCTGCCCACTGCCACTTAAGTTTGGCAATTCTTCAGGCTATGTCGGTTACCTTGGTTCTCCTGCGGATCTCCTCATTCCCGATTCGATCACGCAGGGAAACTCCAAGCATAGCCCTCTCCATTGCCCTTTGGGTGACTTTTAGCCTTCTTATAAGGCCCATTGTGAGCGACCACGTTACAGGATGTTATGTAGGTATAAATGTCATTCATCTGCGCAAAACCAAACACACTTACTCTAAATGTATCCCGTAGTTAAGCTTTGAATTGTAAACGTAAACAGCTCTGTAAAATGTAAATTGTAAACGACGTTATTACCAACGTACTGAAAGAGTAACGATTACTTCAAAAGTGTTAAAATAATGTGAAAATGTGTGGATTCTTTTGTTTTTTATTAATCAAATAAACATATGCGCACTTGCTATTTATGTATGTTATTGTTTATTTTTAGCGCACTTGTTTTTTGCGTTGGTCTTTGTCTATGGCCGGAATGAATGAATGAATCACGTTTGTGTGTTGTGTTAAAAATTTTGAATAAGTAGGTAAGTGTCTAATTTTAATTTTCCCGCTTTTTTGTAGAAATGCGTATGAAACATTCATATGTATTTACATCGTAGGTAAGTATTAGCGAGTCGCCCCTGGTTCTCACGGTTTTACGATTTGACAAAACATTCAGATGAATAATGCCTATTATAAGTAGGTAGGTACCTAATATGTTAGTTTATCTGTCCTTAGCGTGTCGATAGCAATCTAAATGGACTCGGCCCAGAATTCGGCTACTTGTTTGGCGGCATCACCAGCGTCCACCAGTTCCTGTAACGTCCAGCTGACAGGAGACGCAGGACACGATATTAAGTGTCCCATCGTTTGTGGAACAGCACCACGTTTACACTCCAAGGCGGAGTCGTGTATTATGCACTAAATTTTCCGGAATAAATTCTCTAAATGATGGTGCTGCAAGAAAATCCGTTGCGTAATTTAGACAACGCGGTCACAGAGAGAGAAATACGACAGCGACTTCAATTTATGATACGTTTTAATCTAAGGTCTATTCAAAATGTTGGCAATTGATGTTCTTTCAAGGTAAAAACAAATATCAACTTTATTTCAATGGGAATTAGGTTGATTTCCGAGTGACTAGCATTATTGAAAGGTTTTAAAAATGTTTGAAGTTGTAGCGTAAACTGAATTTTATTGTGTAGGAATTAAAGTTATTTTTTCATTACTTAATTCATTTTTGTTTACATTTTTGACAAATAAATCGCGAACGCAGATGAAACGTTTTTACTTTTTGTACTGCATGGGTTTGAACTTATAGTGCATAAATAATAATAATAATTTATTTATAAATTTAATAATATTATAATCTTGTTTTATTGACAAAACAAAACATAATTCTTCAAATAAACTTACGATATTTACATCGAATGTGTCGACGACGACGGCGATATTCAAGTCACATTAAAATTATTAGAATAAAAAGAACAGTGCAAGCTAAATAAAAGCTTGTGGAAAAAAAAAGAAAACATGTATTTCTGGGAGAATGCAACATTTAGTAGAAAATTATTACAGACAGGTGGCAATACAAGTTCGATTATTTTATAACGAGCTAGAGTTGAGCCAAGGCAATCATACATACGTACAAACCATAGACAATATTATTAAAAATAGGTTCCAATTGTTATGACTATTTCTTCTGCTTTTTTAAGTGTTTGAGAGTCGTTGCATAATTTTTCAACAGCATGTTTGCTATTCATCATTCTCTTCAAAGAGTAAATTGAGCAAGTAGTATTTTCAAAGGTAAGTGTTATTGTTGTTAATGATGGATGAAGTGGCATTGGGCCGGTCATATTAGCCGTAGAACCGATAATCGTTGGGGTAGACGTGTTCTAGTGGAGACAGCGAATCGGCAAACGTAAGGACGCCCTCAGGCTAGGTGGAGCGACGATCTTCGCAGGGTGGCTGGTAGAAGCTGGATAAGAGTTGCCGAGAATCGGGCTGAATGGCATGCAATAGGAGAGGCCTATGTCCAGCAGTGGACTGCTGTAGGCTGATAATTATGACTCCAAGACTGAAAAGACTATCTGTTGCGTAGCAATCATGACCTACTCAAGAAGTCAACAGGGACAAGTAAACGCCAGTGAACTCGTAATTCTCACGACAAAATCGCCATTCAACTTTCAGTCAACATAATAAATAATCGTTTATACTGCCAGGGACATGATTTTGGCTCCCTAGATATTTACGACTGCATAGTGCTACTAGTGCTAGTGAATTGTCATGTACTTATTGATCTTGATAGTGCATTACCCTATTACTTTCGTTTTTTGGCACTGAGAAAAACGAATCGGTCGTTGTCTTTGGTCTTCCCTTCCTTTTCTAAATGCGCGTCCCCACTAGTGCCGTGCGACCTATATATTGGGGCCTCGAGGCCCAACCTTGCTAGTCTTTTGCTGCTTTTTTGCAACGCGTCCCCATTAAAACAACCGCGCGGCCTGCTTGCGCATTTGCTTTCGAGATGTACGAAGAAGAAGAGGTGCTTTTAGCTTCAGAAGCATTTATAGTAATACGCATATAGCAATCTCCATCAGGGCATCATTCGTTTTGATTTTATATTTTAATAAAAACAACTCCGACAGTCCCATAAAACCGATACAAATCCATTAATAAAACACTTGATTTTCGCGGCCGTAACAAATATGTATTTACAGAATTATAATCATTAAAGTCATCAACACAACTCTCTAAGACCATGCATGTAATCCCCAAATGTCAAGATTTCATGAAATAGTCATTCTTGGGGATTACATGGTCTTAGAGAGTTGTGTTGATGACTTTAATGATTATAATTCTGTAAATACATATTTGTTACGGCCGCGAATCATATTTTAATCATCGTACAACTTAATACTGACCAGCAAATTGCAAAAAACCTAAAAAAAATTGAATTTCGCGAGCTAGCTACCCTGGCGCTTTCACCTTAAAAGGGCGCCGACCAAACGCCCACCGCGCAGTGGCGCCCTCATCGTTTGTTTGGTTATTTCTTTTATTTTAGAATGAAAATGCAGAAAATAAGCACGTTAAGTTGTGCACCACAAGATTATTATTTATTATAAACGGTAGTTTTACATTGTTTAGTTTTATTATAATCACTAAAAAAATCACTAATCACTAAAATAATAGTGGCCACTATTTTCCGTTTAGTATAGGTTTTTATCGACATCATTCGCGGGCAAAGCCGCGGGCGGAAGCTAGTTTGAAATAAATTAATTGACTTTTACATAAGCTTTGAAGAAAAGACGTATAATACGACATTATTGTACACACAGATTTTGACAGCCGATTTGTCACTAGCGATGTCAGTGTGTGAACGTTACATTTAGAAATCGCTAACGAGTGGCGGCGACTAAAATCCTTCATTAAATTGGCACTTCCTTCCCAGCATTGTAAAGTAAACATCCAGAAATATCTTCATATTGTTATAGGTAGTCCATAGATTTTCACCGACAGTGAATATGTAAATTATGTTCTGCCGAACTGAGATGATATTTTATAATGTTAGTCAAGTCTACTCCTCCTTTTGACCGCCACACGTCAAAAAATCAAAAACGTGCCCTCGGCGACAAAGTCTCTGTCATGCAGTCGAACCGTGGCGTGCTGGGCACATTTTGGTTTGTCATCTATACATGACTGTGGCGGTCAAAAGGTTAATAAGAAATGGTGGCCAGGCCCCTCTTGTCCATTGGGCACTCTGGGCAAGGGCCCCGCGATCTTCGAGGGCCCCGGCCTGTTCTCATAAAAAACATTCGTTGCAGCCACCGTTGCATTCTACACATTATTATTAGGTATGTACCTACTAACCTACCCGATTCAATGACAAAATAAGTTATTTGCAGTGCGATTTACAATACGTTTCTAGCCTCCCAGTTATGAAAAATATTAGTATGTTTCTCTTATCTACACAGGGGGCCCGTGACCCTGATGTGCCCAGGGCCTGCAATAGGTTAAAGACGGTCCTGATGGTGGCTTTATTACCATGTAACATGAGGCTTCAAGGGCTAGTGCAAGTCTTAGGGTTCATTCGATTAATCAAGTCAGGTCAAACCACGCTGGGGTCGGTGCATTTCATTCATTCATTTCGGTAGACACTCCAATCAGATGCATGAATGCATCTCATGTATCCAAAACTAATATTTTAATTAAAAAAAAAGTGGTTGTATCTATGCCAATTTTGCCACGGAATCGGAAGTCGGAAATACTCGGAAAAGTAAACGTTTTCTACGCCAACAGTTTAGTAGATACTGCGCATGTATCCTTCGTTCGTGAGAATCTCAGACATGGCAGACACGTGCGTCCATATATACAAGATTCACGAAGAAAAATCAGCTCAAAATAACAACTGATTCATTTCATAATTCAGAATGTAATTATTTTCCCGCCATTTTTACAAACCATAACCTTGACAGCGCTCTATATTAACTTTTATAAATATTACGCACAGGTATAATTCACGCAGCCAATAAACGATAACCTACCACTCGATAATGTTCGTATGAAAGTTTGTCTTGGCTCTATGCCAATATGGCGCGGTAATATACGTTCGCTATTAGAAATTTGTAATGGCTGTCTGTCCGTACGTTGTTAGTGTGTATATTTTTGATAATGCGGCTGGAAATTGACGATTCCGAGGTCTCGGCAATAAAAAGGCTGGATTAATGGATTTTTTAGACGAAGAATCTAGAAAATAGATTTTTATTTTGCCTCAAAAGTATAAAGAAAACAATAACTAAACATCAGGTGGAATGACAGCCCACTTCACAGCAAGAGTTTCAACGATTTATAAAACTTTCGAAATTCTTACTTTTTTAGGTATTTATTCCTAGATTTTCACGTGATTTTATGAAATATGAAGGTTTTAAGAGTCTGTCATTATTGGATCTTTGACAGTCGTTACGGGTCGTCAGAAGCCCGAAAGTCTAACGACCAGTCTTACAAAGAGGTATCGTGTTACGGTGTTACTCAGTAACTGTGTAGTGGAGGTCAGATAGGCTGTCACTCCATGTAAAATACTGATATTCAGCTGCATCCGGAACCGACCCCAACATTGCTGGGAAAATGCTGCCTTTTTTGTCCCACTGCTGAGCAAAGGTCTCCTATTTTCCTATTTTTTTGTGCTGTGCCTTCTCCGTTTTGATGACTTTTAGGAAAATTAAATAACTGAATGGCGTCCGCGTCGGGTCTAAAACTAAGTATCGTCTTTCATAAATCTTTGATACTAGATAACTGGCTGCATGTATTCAAACAGACTTTGTCTACGACCTCATTTTTTTTACTTCTCAAACTCAAAGCATTTATTTCAATTATACCTTGTACAGGCACTTTTGAATTGTCAAAATTAAATAGTCTGTCAGTTAGTCAGAAAGTTGAAGCTAGTTGCCCATTCCAAAACGTAGATCTCTATGGAGAAGAACGGGCAAGAAACTCCATGGAGACTCTTTTAAATCAAGATATTACAAAATCCTGGGTACATTATTCTTGTTGCTTCTTTATGTGAGAACAATGTAAAAAAAGACACAAATGAAGAAACAATTCAAGACATAAGATTAAAAATAAGATGACCAGTCTCAACCGACGGCGCCCGTTCACGAACATGACGCGATGACTTTTCGTCTGCGGTCACGAGTGCATGTTTTGTTTACATCTCCCAATGATTAATTTGCCGTCACTTGTAAAAAAGTCTACAATGCAGTTTTGAACAAATATTTTGCTCAATAACTGAGATTTAAAAAACTGAAGTGTAAATCGACTTTTGTTGCTGACTGTATTTAAACCATTTAAAATTCAACACTACCGATAACTGTCGTCATAATAATGTTCAATGCCCAATGATCGATTAAAAGATCTTTAGTTATAGATCAATCGGTAGCCTCGCACATTTCAATCTGTCTTTTGATCTTGTGTCCATCTGGTTGAAAGGCGTATTTGCATCGGTTTTTTTCTATAAAAAAAAAGCAACAAAAATTGTTGTTGGTTTTTTTGTTAGGGTCAGCTCAGCTGGCTTCTATGTTATCTGTAGCTTGCGAATACGACAGTGCAATCACATTCATTACGAATATCGTTCAAAATGATTTACGGGGGTAACTGAGTAACACACTAAGGCCTTTTGCACATTATAAGAAACTTTCTTGTGTCTTATGAGAAATGTCTTATAAGAAATTCAGTCGCAATGATTGTTATATCAGACCATGCATATTACAAGATATTTTTTCTTATGTCGGATAATATGCATGGTCTGATATAACAATCATTGCGACTGAATTTCTTATAAGACATTTCTCATAAGACACAAGAAAGTTTCTTATAATGTGCAAAAGGCCTAACACAGTAGAAATGGCTTTCATTTTGACAGTTCAACGTCATTCATTGCGTTATTTACGTTGTTGCGCAGACACCTTTTTCGAACTTATGAAGTAATAGATTATCAATATCCTTCAAAGTGATTCAGATTCTGTTTAATAGCGTGTTACGCAATTAGAGTGCAGATTGCGATTAAAAGGCGCAATTATCCCGCAGGCTACCTCTTCGGTCTAATGGCTCTTGCACTACTGCTGAGCTGGAGGTTCTTAGATTCGATTCTCAGGTAAAGCAAAGTGTTATTGGGTTTTTCCACAGGAATAATTTCAGTCTGGATTTGTGCCTGGTTGAGGCTTGTGGTTAAGCAATGACAGCCACACGGGTCGATCGATCAGGTTAAGCTATGCTTGCCGCGGCTGGTCCGTGGATGGGTGACCATATTTACATGCCTCGGAAAGCACGTAAAGCCGTTGGTACCGGCAGTCATTCGTAGATTTTTGACAGTCGTTACGGGTAGTCAGAAGCCCGAAAGTCCGAAAATCAGTTTTACCAAGGGGTATCGTATTACCCAGTAACTGGGTTGTGGGGGTCAGATAGGCAGTCGCTCCATGTAAAATACTGATATTCAGATGCATACGGTTAGACTAGAAGCCGACCCCAACATAGTTGGGAAAAGGCTAGGCAGATGATGATGACATTATGCCGAATAGCATTGCAGGCGTAATCATGCCGAACTTCGGTCTCGTACCTTCTGAATAGTGTGTTTAGACACTTAGCCTGCATCATCCCACTGCTAGACAAAGGCCTATCAGCTCTTTCGATGTAGGGCTAAAGAGGATCACTGGTTGTTTGTTTTCTCCAGCTCGTCCCTCCATCTTCTACCTCTGCTGCGGCTCCACGTGGTGGTTATTTTAGCCCACAGCACATTGTAATTTTATTAAAGTTTTCTACCTGCCTAGAAAATCGTTTTATATCTCTTAGTTGTGCCAATTTCCTACTGGAAACGTGTATAATTTTGTCACCTTCGGAAATATACTAAAATAGTTGCTATAATTTGCTCTGGACTCTGGAGTGATTGCGTGTATCGTTGAAGCTGAAATATTCTAACACGTGGGCTGTGATGCATGTGGTGCGCTCTTTGATGTTGATTTTTGTGATATTAGGTACCTAGGTATGTAAAGTTGAAGGTGTGAGGTATGATATGGGAAGGTCACTTTTCGATATCGACAGGTATACGTGTATACAACAGTATTTTTAGTATAAGTATGCGAAACCCGAACCACGTGTCTAGTATTTTTATGTAACGAATCATGTACAAAATTTCAAAACTGTATCATGAAAAATCACAAAGTTATTTTTAAGCTTGTTAAGTTACCTGTTTGTCCTAAAACATGCTCACACGCGCCGATCGCGCCGCGCCGTCTAGCGCTCATTGATAATAGTACCTAGGTACCTAACCGTTCAGCGCGGAGATTGGATAACCTAGGTACTTAGTGTCGCTCGGTGTCCAACTTTTACCTAACCTTTTTTAAATATTTTTGAGACAAAATATAAAATGGGGTAAAAATTATTGGAATCGATTCAGTTACAGTTCGCGTCAAATAACTTTGCCGCTCTGAAGTAGGCAACATGTCACTGCGCAGTAGTTAATCCTATGAATACAATAGCAGCGCGCATGGCGCGGATTGGCGCGGCTAGGAAAGAGCCTAGCTTCAGAGCGGCAAAGTTATTTGACGCGAACTGTACTTATTCTCTTTTTTTTGTGGATGGGAAATCTCAGGCCACGTCTTGCCTCATTCCGAAGGCTGCCGAAACGGTATGCCTAAGCACACCATAAATTGGTTTTGTACCTACAATGACTATCATTGAAATTTCAATTGTATTGTCATACTATTGAGTTGTATTCCTTTTCGTCGCATCAAAAACCTTGCCGGGGCGTTCCGCCAGGGGGCGCAGGCCCGAAAGGCTTCCAGAAGGCTTATTCACGTAATTCCTACATGATTGCCGGCAAAGTCGGCCGCAGTTGTCAAATCTTTCACATTCACATCTTTAATGCGGTTATATCACAATCATTTCACAACAAGACAATTTACAGAAATAATTTTCTATTCTAAAAAAGTTGTCACACGCATTCTTTTACATAAATATTGGCTTAAAATAGAAACTAGGCTTCGTAAGAAATCACCCAGAAGTAGTGTCTTCCGAGTGTTTCAGTTCGTATGTTATGAAAACATTGCTTCCAATGTTTTTTTTTTCATAGAGAGCGCGTAATTTGTGAAAAAAAATATGTTTTTGGCATATGTCATAATCTACAGATTACAGCTGTTAGCTGTTACTGTTACAAAATGAGAACATTCTTAGTGCCGATGTAATTGCAAACTCTTACAGACAATGACTTATAATATCATTGACTTCAGACATTTCTGGGCCCTAATTCACTGTGACCATTCAATGATACCTTACTTTAAAATCACGTCAATTCCTTTGCAAATCACATTATTCTAGCGTTCATTTCGCGCGGTTTCTTTCATTGTGTCATAGAGAATACGGCCCCTGCTTTATCTCTGGGCATGGCAATGACGCACCTGCCATGCAGTCTGCAAGCACGCTGTACTTTAAAGTACATACTAATTCCATAGGTAGTACTTATAGGTATGGACGTAATATATAGAGTTACTTCTATATATTACGTCCATGACTCTTATAGGTGTCCATTGCTGGCGGGCGGTGACAAGGCTACCAGCAGTGCCACCATAGATTATTAAAAGTTTATATAACTCATCGCGCGACAGGTGATGAATAATCTGTGATACCACTACTAATTTGATAATTAAAAACACATTGTTAATTCATGGTTTTAAATTTTCACTTATCACCAGTCCCCCTGTTTTTTTTTATTACTAGACAAGCCATGAAAGAAAACAAATAATGTTCGCTCATTATTTTCACAAATAATATTTCCTTGTCTTGAAGTGGGAGTGGGCCGGACACGTCGCGCGAATGCACCTGAGAAATAGGCAAAAATCGTCACTCACTGGACGCCTGACGAAGAACATAACCGTCGAGATCGACTACGGCGAATGTGGTGTGACGATCTGGTAACGTTTGAAGAGTCAACATGCCCAGAGATCGCACAATACAGGGATTTGGAAGGAAAAAGCCTCCCCTTTTTCCTTCCAAACCCCTGTATTGTGCTTGTGCGATCTCATTGCCTAGCAGTGAGCAGCAAAAAACAAAAAAGTTTCATGCGGTCAAGGCACGCTCGCGTCACTATTGATAAGAAATACAATTTGCTGAAACTCAAGCGTTTTGGCAGCGCACTGAAATGATTTCATTCAATGCTGTGGAGATAAAACAGTCTTCGGCTTCGATATATTAAAAGCTTTGCCAATCGTTCAAATATAACTTGCAGTAGTTATATTTAGAAAATAAAAGTTGGGGGAGGCCTTTTCCCAGCAGTGGAACAGTATAGACTGAATAAAAAAAAAAAAAAGGTCAGCACCCTAATTGGCATTATCAATCTAAATTTTTATCATTTTGTAGGATATTGCTAATCCATTGCTTCATATGTTCGAAAAATTTGTCTGCTCAGCGAGGTAAATAACGCAATGAATGTTGTTGAACTGTCAAAATGAAAGCCATTGCTACTCTACTGTTTTTTTTTACATTTCTATGCTACTGCTAGTGTGTCACGCAATTACCCCACAGATCTTATGTGGCAAATAACCCAGAGACTGGATTTGGAGATTACCTACACTCACATTTCGCCAGTTATATTTAAATCCCATGTAATGGTGGGCGAGCCTATTGCCGTCGACCGAGTACAAACCCCCGGACCCCATGCTCAGCATGAACGGTTGCGACCACTAGCCCAAAGGCCGTCTCTGTGGTTATTTTTGTCTATTTTATTACCTATGAAACGATGTTACACCACAGATTATTAATTCCCTCGTTAAAGTCGTGGGACTATTTTATGGAAGAATTTATTACCGATTAGATAGTGTTGATTAATATTTTTTGTGAAAAGCGTCATCATGCAATGATCCTTGCAGCTAAAACTGAATTTTAAAGACACAGTAATGTAGGCGAGTGCGTCAGCACAACGGAAAGCCAAAAGCTAAGAATAATACTCTAATATAATATCCAAAAATAACAATCAAATTACCTACGTTTTGTCCCCAAAAACTTTCTCGTTGATAAGGTCGAAATTCTAATTATCAAGAACAGTTTGCACGACCTATTCATCATTCTCTAGCCCTTATCCCAATTTGATTTGGGGTCATCGCAGAATGTCATCTTCTTTCATACTTCTCTATTAGTTGTCATGTCGGTAGGTAGTCACCTCCTTTCTAGCTATATCATCAATCGGATTTTATTAAACCGAGCGTTGTAGTTACTTCTATATATTACGTCCATGGTTGTAGTAGGCTGAACTGGGTGTTACCTTAGCTTCAAATCTACTGTCAAAAAAGTTGCCTGCCAGCGTATGGTGTATTACCTTCGCCTGCCTTTATTCGAATTAAAGAAATTTAACAATAGCCATAGACAAGCGGCAAAGCACGTTTAGTTTTTTTTGGCGGCAAACTCAAATTAGTTTACTTGCATTTTAAGATAATACACACACACACGTATTATAATAAATAATATAACAGAATAAATAAATTAATACACACACGTATTTAATCCGTGTCTCAGTTAATTCTACTTTTATGTATCGTACCTATTTGTTTTAGATAGAAAAGATGGTTTCTTTCACGAAACATTTCAAATGCTAGGTAGAAATATTTATAATTTATTCTGTTTTTAGTATTTGATTTTTCATGAGATACAGCCTGGTGACAGACGGACAGATGGACAGTGGAGTCTTAGTAATAGGGTCCCGTTTTTACCCTTTGGGTACGGAACCCTAAAATCGTGAGAAAATTTGAATTTCGCGGGCTACCTATGCAATCGAACAAGGTCGATTGCACCTGCACGTATCGTTTATGAATTCATCATTTCCCACATTTCCACATTACGTTAAATTACCTTTATTAAAATCTGATTCGGCATTTGATGCACGTGATTCCGAACAGTGCCAATGTTCTCATAATCTATGAATGTAGTGTTAAAACTACGTTTTAACGTTATGTAACGGCTCTTTAATATTCCTGTTACTTTTCAAAATTAGATTTTACGATCTTGTACACCGAAGTTTGGTTTAACTTTTGGTTTATATATTTCGTCTCTTGGTGTTGAAATTATGAGTAGCGTAGCATCATGATTTGCCTATGTTGGGGTCGGCTTCCAGCCAAACTGGATGCAGCTGAATACCAGTGTTTTACATGGAGAGACTCTCTATCTGATGTCCACAACCCAGTAACTGGGTAATACGAAACCCCTTGGTAAGATTTTGTACTTAGTAACTTATCCGGTTTACTTTTTTTATTGGAATCTAGTGGTATTGTCACTGGGACGCGAGCGGAGGACCATTTACAGCTAATCTTCCATATAAAACGATTGCAATACTAAGGAAAACAGCTGTAGACCGTGACAAATTCCTATAAATGGCTTAAAACACAGATATAGATAATCAAGGTGAGTACATGCTCGATGTGTCCGAATTCCTGAGCTAGTTGATAGTGACAATTCCCTCTGGATAGCGCTTCTAGTGATTTACATTTAGACGCTTTTGGCCCGGATGTTGGAGTAGTGAAAACAAAATTGTTTCCAACGAAAATTGCGGATATGGATGAAGCAAAGCATTGTAAGGAAACAGCGGGATAACTGTGTAAAACACTAAATGCCGGTCGATTCTGTAAAAATATCACTGTGAAAACTTAGGTAAAGTGAGTTTGTTTTGTGACACGAAATTTGAATGACACTATTGACAGCTCACTCCACGCTACTTCACCTAAGTTTTCACGGTGAGATTTTTACAGAGTAACAATGGCTTTCATTTTGACAGTTCAACAACATTCATTGCGTTATTTACGTTGTTGAGCAGACAATTTTTACGAACATATAAAACAAATAGCAGCGCCCCGCGGTTTTACCCGCATAAGTGTCGATCCCGTGAGAACATCGGAATAAAAACTATCCTATGTCCTTCCCCGGGATGCAATCTATCTCTCTGCCAAATTTTATCGAAATCAGTTCAGTGGTTTAGGCATGAAAAGGTAACATACAGACAGACCTGAGAAAGACAGAGTTACTTTGACATGACAATGACAGCCGGGACCAACAGCTTAACGTGCTTCCCGAAGCACGGAGGGGTCACGGTATGTAAAGATGGTCACCCCTCCACAGATCAACCGCGGCAAGCGTAGCTTAACCTGATCTATCGACCTGTGCGGCTGTTATTATTTAGCCACGAGCCCCTCCACAATGCATTAGCAATATCCTTCAAATTATCCATATTGAGATGGACAGTGTGTTACGCAATTAGGTTGCTGATCCTCACGTGGTTACCTTAACTGCCCTGAAGCTTAACAGTCCCACTGTAGGGCAAAACCATAGATATATGAAAGAATAGGCTATTTGACTGGTTTCTGATAAACATCTCAGATTATTTAATGGTGTCTAACGAGCCCACAAAAACCTATTACTTCAAATTGCATAATGTATTTCTTTTAAAAAATAGTAAATAAAAATGTACTGTTTAAATAAGCCGCCGAAACGCTATCTTTAACAATATGGCGTCGTGACGTCACGATTCACGTAAACAAACGTTGAAACGGTCGAGATACTAGACAAAAGTCATCTGTTCTGTCAACGATAGACAGAAATTTACTAAATCATGACGTCATCTTAAGTTCAGCCAATCCAGACCGTTTTCGATTACGTGGCGCCAGATTTGAAAAGATGAAGTATTTTCGGGATTTTTTTTATAAATAATACATTGTTTTGTAGTAAAATTAATGCAAATCGATTTTAAAAGCGATAATCTATACGAGTGTCAATAATTATGTCGCTAGGTTGTCCCCACCACCGCGCCACTACTACACATGTATGTTTTTTCTATGGGCAAAACCAAAAAAACTTTTAGATACTCTCTACCCTCTTTACCTTGCAAAGTAGGTATTCTGTTTGTGTTTTGTTTTCACTTCTGTCGGCATTCTCGGAGTGCCACTGTTTTTTTTTTATAACTGACGATATAATATACCAGAGGGTCTAAAAATCATTTCCTGAATTCAGGGTTGCAGTTTGCGTGTCAATGTCCATGCCAGTCATGCCACCGGAACCCTATTACTAACACTCCACTGTCCGTCTGTCTGTCACCAGGCTGTATCTCATGAAAATTTCAACTGTCTAGCTCTCACGGGAGCTAGACAGTTGAAATTTTCACAGATGATGTATTTCTGTTGCCGCTACAACAACAAATAAGAAAAATAAAATAAAGGTAGAATTTAAAGGGGTATAGGAAACGTTTTTTCGGCGTTTTTGTCTTGTGGTACGGAGCTGTAGACAGAGTAAACTATAGACTGCTGCATATCTTCTTTTTCATTCGCACAACAAAAAGAGAAATATATTAACGTCTAGTGCAAAGAAAAGAGACAGAGTAAGAATATTTCTGTCCCTTACTGCGTGTCGGCTAAGCACATCAACGTGCTCAACAAGTTTGACGTTTATGAATGAAAAATAAAAACTACACCTTTTTCGTGCATAATTCAATAGTAGTACATATTTGCGCAACTGTGAAAATGATAAGGTGCAGTGTAATAAGCTGTAAAAATGATACTAAGATGAAGATTGACGGAATTTTTTGTCCCTTTCGGTGACACGGATTCCCTGAGTCTATAGATTACTCTGTCTACGTACGGAACCCTTCGTGTGCGAGTCCGACTCGCACTTGGCCGGTTTTTTTATCTTTTGACAGTGCTTTTGCCAATTACTTTGCGTTTTATTATTGCCAGTACTTGTTGAAGTTTTTATTTCTTGATAGTCTGCGGAAATTAGCTAGTTGTTATGCTACACTATGCCAAACGACAGTCGTTAAAAACAAAATACGAAGTTGTTGAAGGAATTATTATAATATTATTTAGTAACCGTTTTATTCCTTTAGACCTGCGATGTAATTGCGCAACTCATTCTGACAGTTCAACAACATTCATTGCGTTATTTACGTTGTTGCAGACAATTTTCGGACGTAACACTTACGCGGGTGAAACCGCGGGGCGCTGCTAGTATAATAAAGAGAAAATATTTAATTTTTTGTATGTTCGTTTGTTACTCTTTCACGCTAAAACGGCTGAACGGATTTGGATGAAATTTGGCACACGGGTAGACAATGACTTGGATTAGGACAGAGGATACTTTTTATTCCGATATTCCGACGGGCTTGAGACTTATTACGTGTGAAATCGCGATGTAGAGCTAGTTTTTCATAAAATTTTACACAATTTTTATCGACATTTAAAATTTTGCCATTTGAAACATTGCAATGATTGCCGTGTGTGCTTTTTTTGACGTAGGTTGATAAAGTAGCCACTAACCACTAGTTTGATCGACGTTTTCTAAACAAAGCGTGTATTGATACTGAAGTGTTTACTTTTAATATTAAAAAATATTAATAATAGCACTGCAACGGTCCGCGGTTTCACCCGCATAAGTATTGGTCCCGAAGGAATATCGGGATAAAAGGTATTCTATATGTTAATTCTGGTTATAAACTATATGTGTGCCAAATTTCATCCAAATCCGTTCAGCAGTTTTTGCGTGAAAGAGTAACAAACATCCATCCGTCCTCACAAACTTTCGCTTTTTTGTTATTAGTAGGAAGAATAGTAGGATTACATTACATCTCGCCTGTAGTCCCGAGGGGCTAGACAGACGTGTACAATACGACCGACGTAACTTGGCGAGTCTGAACATAGGCACTAAGAACTTTCGCGCATGTTCTCTCACTCGCACTCGCCTCATGTCACCATTTGGTTCCTAAAAAATCTTACTGCGCAGCCTTCTGCGCGAAGTTCGGGCTCGACAAGATGTAACATTCGGTCGTATTGTAGGTACCCTTGTACAGACAGCACAGCACATCAGGCTATCCGAAACTGTCAAATATTTCCAATCAACCTTGAATCTTATGCTCAAGCAATTTGACAGATTGTAGTAGCTTGCTCTAAAAACGGTGAAGGAAAACATCGTGAGGAAACCGGCATGTCCTAGAACCAAAAATTCGAAGACATGTGACATCTACCAACCCGCACTGGGCCCACGTGGTTATGCCCCACTCCCTTTCACAGAGAGGAGGCCTGTGTCCCAGCAGTGGCAGTGCCGGATTAAGACTACTTGATGCCCTAAGCAATCCACGCCTGTAGGCCACTCTATCCACTAGTCGCCTCGTATTTCAAAAAAACGACGAGCAATTTGTAAAGATTGGCGCACATCTCTAGACGCTAGAGTGACTTTTGGGTCTTGTAATATCTTGCTGATAAACAACCTTGCCTTTCATGTGCTAGCAAATTCTGTGTCGGTGCCGTTTCTGCCTTATGGTGCCCCCCGAGACGTGATGCCCTAAGCAATGCTTAATTTGCTTATGGGCTAATCTGGCACGGAGCAGTGGGAACCCTCATTTCTTCAGGTATGTCTAAGTCCCATGTAATAGGGGGCGAGCCTTTGCCATCAACCCGTCACAAATCCAGACTCTGGATTGAAAAACTCAACAACTCTTTGTCAGACCCGGGTAACACACTATTACTCTCAATTTGAATCATTTTGAAGCATAATGCTAATCCATTGCTCCATATGTGGGAAAAATGTGTCTGCCTAACAACGTAAATAACGCAATGAATATTGTTGAACTGTCAAAATGAAACCCATTGCTACTGATAGTGTGTTACACAATTAGATACCCTGCAGGACCTCCTGCGGGCCAATTGCGTAACACATTAATAACAATCGGAATCGGTTTAATTTTGACAGTTCAACAACATTCATTGCGTTATTTACGTGTTGAGCAGACATTTTTTTCGAACTTATGAAGCAATGGATTAGCAATATGCTTCAAAATGATTCAGATTCCGATTAATAGTGTGTTACGCAATTAGGATGCAGCTCAGCAGCAGCTATATTAAAGTTATAACTAGTGATATTACAATGAAGAACTAAGAATTATATTTTTGCTACAGCGGAGAAAAATGTAAAAATATAAAATGTTTTTTTCGTTTGTTGGCGAGGGTAATCGGTCGTAAATTTGTTTTTTTTTTTTGTCAATGATTATTACAAAAGTTTTTGTGGAAAATTTTAGAGTTGTAGTTTTTTTTATTAATAAAACCTACTTAAATGAACTTGAAATATTTTTGTATCGCATACAATTATCTGTAATCCTGTAAAATTTACATAGGTATTATGTTAGCTAAGAATTGTTCTACACAATCGTGCAAATAATTAAAAATATTTTTAATAGGTAAGTACCAACCTACCTTAACAAAAAACATTAAGAAATATATAAAAAAAAAACAAAATATACTATTTTTTTCTTATTGTTGTACAAATATTGAAAAAAATATAGAAGAAATTATAGATAATATTGAGGTTAATAGAAGGATTAACAAACAAGTACATTGCTAAGTATATTAATTTTAGTAGCTTTAAAATAATACAACAAATAAAAAAAAATATTAAAAAAATTACCTTCCTTGGAGTTCTCACTTCGGCTGAATGATCATTGGTCTTATAACTTTCATTTAGTTTCGCTTTACTTTCAACACACAGACAAATTAAAAATATTATCACTGATATTCTTGCTGTTCTAAGTGACTCCATTATTATTTTAATATCCAAAAATAAATATATAATAATTCAACACAATTTTTATGAATCCATAGTCACACTTTTTTTTCGGGTGTATAACCGAAATATAAGTTTTGACGTTTAAAAAGGCGGGAATCGGGAATGCCAAATGACAAATCGGTATGGCGGACTCCAGGCGACTGGAAGCTATTACACAGACTGCAAGACGCTTCTTTAAATAGAGTATCGATGGGGCGTTACACGTTGCGAAAATGATTATTTTTCGCCACTAGAAATCAGTAATTCACGCTAAGGTTTCATATTTTTGGTGGGTCTGTGTTTTTGTAATGTAAAGGCTTGATGCCTTTTGTCACTAACTTATAGTCGGACTTTAAATTAGCTGCAGTCATTGCAGTAAAATGACAGCAAATTAGGTGTAACACACAAGCTGTCATTTTCATAGTCCGACTATAAGTGACAAAAAGACGCCAATTTCAGTCATTTAAGTACTTTGTGTTACTTAAATTTAAATGACTGAAATTGGCGTCGTTTTGTTTTCTCGCGGCGAACAACCAAAGCTTGTTTTCTAGTGCAGAATAGTGTAACAAACGACACTTATTTGACATGCATATTATCTCTAAACTCAGTCCGAAATGAGTTATTAAGAAGTGTCATTTTACCTACTGCAGCTAAGTAAAAGTCGGACTTCATAGTCGGCTTTCATTAGGCTCGTGCCGATCGGCAAACTTCGTTCGGCATCTACCCTCGTATGATCAAGTTCGGGTCGGCTCGGCACAATGCCTTTTTCCCGAACATTATCTCTAGACTCAGTCTGAAATGAGATATTAAGAAGTGTCATTTTACTGCAGCTAATTAAATGTCGGACTATAATACCTAATTAATTAATAACAATAACAAAATTAAATCATAACTTAAAGCGGAGATTCCTTGAAAACGGTCAAAAAGTTGGTTTTTAAAGCCGTGTATCTCTTAAAACGTAAATAATTTTGACCAAAAAAAAATTATGATATTTTCAAGTCTTATTTTAATATAGTGATGGAACTCAAATCATAATTAAACATACATTAATGTATCAATAAAATCTTCAAATACACCTCTTGATTGTCTTTAAAAGCAGCGTTTATCCCTTCATTAACAATTTTAATTATAATAAAAAATATGCCATTAAATTTCTAATGCCAAACTGCATCCAGTGATGGATTATATTTATTATTAAATAGTTTTTGTAAATAGATAATTTCTTCATATTTTACAATAAATTACCAGTTTTGTGTCATCGCGCTTCTCTTTCTTTTCTATGCAGTCCGACAGTGACCGCGCTTTAGGTCATGTAAGCCCCTTAACTAAAACTATACCTACACTAACTAAGACAGTCGGAAAATTCATCCGCATCGCTGTCGACTGGTAATGTACCCAAGAGACTGGCGGCATTACCATTTTGCCTATTTATTGTTTTAATTCACAACACAAAGTAATTAAGTAAAGTAAGTAATTAGAGGTATTTTTGATAGATTGAGACTGAAACTGTGACTGAGATCAGAATGTGAACGTTTTTAAAATTACAAGAATTGCCCCTCAATACTAAATCATGAGCGTTTACATGGCGTAAACGCTCATGATTTACTACGGCATTTCATACAAACTTTCAAGCCCTTGTTTTTCGAAATGAATAAACTGATTTTAATGAAACTTCATACGCAGAAGTTTATGAAGGATACAAAGGTCTAAAAAGTTACTTAAGAACATTTTAGAAATGTCTTATTTAAAAAAAGTTAACTGGAAATCTCTGTTTCTATAGAAAATTTTAAATCGGTCTAATTTGGCTGTAACACTATTTTTCGAAAATAGTGTTACAGCCAAATTACCACTGTACCTATTATTAAGGACTAGCAGCGCTCTCTCTACCAAATTTCATCTAAATCGGTACAGCGGTTTAAGCTTGAAGACGTAACAGACAGTCAGGATTTCAATATACACCTTCAGACTAATCTGACATTGTTTAGCATTCCCTCGTCTTAAAATAAAAGGTGAAACTGACAAACAACCTAGTTGCATTAAAAGTCTGGATCGGGTTAAAGTAAAACTAGTCGGTAGATCGTGTTTATTATTGCAGCTTTGTAGCCAAGGTAAATAATATCCTAATATCTAAGGGCTTTTCCATAATGTGATTTACACCTTATTTTGTCCATATTTATTTAAAAGAAAGAAATCTATCGCAGTCCACTCAAACTCAAAATTATTTATTTCAATTAAACCAATTTAAAATAAGCCTTGGCAGTTATGAGATGACCAGTCTCAACCGATGGCGCACGTTCACGAACATGACGCGTGGATCAGCACCATCCAGTTCAACTATTTTGTAGAGAGCCGAATGATCCAACAGCACTGTTTGTTAAAACTATTCCAGTCAAGAACTCGTCTGCTCCAAAAAACGGCCATCAGTCCTTCGACAGACATGGCCCGTGGGGGCCGTGGGGCGTGGCCTATTCACAGCCTCGTACCCTGCTTTAAGGATATTTTTGGCAACAGAGGGCCGGGTGAGTACCTAAACATTTATTTTGTGTAATGGTGTAAATGGAAATGTATTGATTAGTCAAGATGGCGGTGTTAGTTCCGGTTTTAGCCACACGTATTGTAGCGCTGTCGCTGTCACTCAGTATCTCTAAGTAGTTTGTGCTGTCACTCTTGAACCATGGACTAAAATTCTTTTCAACATAACAAGCAAAGGTAACATTATGCATTCATCCTAACATTGGCGCGAAATAACTCAAATAACCACAGATAAAAACAAAATTATTTCTGTTGTGGTGATAAACCAATGGAACATGAATAAAAATCGATGAGATCACTGTTTTATTGGTGATAACAATGTTGAATATAAAACTGTTGGCAGGATACGTTGTTTAGCCGATATTTCTTTGATATTATGTATTGTAAGCTTTAGCTTAGCTTTGATCTTCACACTGGAAACCATGGATAAATCCTCAACTAATAATAAAAATTGGCGTCGATATCTTAAATGCCTATAAATAGGTGTACATGTTATAAGGGGCTCATGGCTAAGTAACAACAGTCGCATGAGTCGATTTAAAGTTAAGCTTCGCTTGCCGAGTCGTAGATGGGTGACCATCCATTAGGTATCGAGACTTTTCCGTGCCTTGGAAAGAACGTTAAGCCGTTGGTCCCGGCTGTCATTCGAAGATCTTTGACGATCGAAACGGGTAGTCAGAAGTTCAAAAGTCTGACAACCAGTCAATGAGTACCTATCGTGTTACCTACCTAGTAGGTTGTGAAGGCCAGATAGGCAGTCACTCCTTTTAAAATACTGGTTCATCTTCTTCGTGTCGCTGGCACGACTGTATTTTAGATCTTGTTGGCCCAGAATTTCGCCACTTCCACGGCGTCGTCGGTGGCAGTGCGCAAGTCTATTTGACTGCATGTTTTGGGACACAGAGGGCAGGATATGAGGTGGAGCATGGTTTGCGACATAGCTCCAAAACCGCTCCATTTTACCAGGAAGGAGTTACATCTTCCCATTTGTGTCCGGAGACGGTTCAAAATACTGGTATTCCGGTTAAACTGGAAGCCGACCCCAACATATTACACAGCTGTGACTGTCTCTTTTTATAGCTCGAAATGTGTCTTAGATTCTTGCCTGCGGACCATAGAGTATAGTAATAATTTACTGTGGCCTTTAGGGTATATATGTTCTGTGTACTGTGGACTCTGTATGGTTACTGCTACTGTATGTTTGCAGAATCGCATTACCAAAATGTGAGACTCATGCACGAATGAAATAGCACTCTGAATGACACATTAATACAACAAAAAAATATCAATGAATCATCATAACTTTCAAACATTGAAAAGCTAAAGGAAATAATAATTTAGCAACTGTCACATTGAATTAGAATCGTATGAATTACGTGGACGTCGCCAAAAGTACTCTGTGGATGTCGCTATTAAATATGTTACTGTCAACGGCTTGCTGTGATATTAATTAATTTGTTATTTATTTTTCAGCTAATCCCTTGCCTGACATAAATAATGAGAAATCAACTGCGGGGAAATTGCGTGACGTGGGGGAGTTGCAACGGCTTTCATTTTGACAGTTCAACAACATTCATTGCGTTATTTACGTTGTAAGAGCAGATCAATTTTTCGAACATACAAAGCAATGGATTAGCAATATCTTTCAAAATGATTCAGATTGATAGTGTGTTTATTGTGATTATTCCCCGAGGCAGAAGAATAGAGAACCTACCTACTCAAACATTTTGACAGCTAAGTATGTGCTAGTTCAGGCTCATAGCTATATTATGATAACACTCGCACGGGTTGATCCAATGTTAAGCTATACTTGCCAATCCATTACACTTCGAGACCTATCTTTGACAGTCGTTAAGTTGACAACCGACAGGTTGTCAGACTTACCATGGGGTATCGTATTACCCAGTAACTGGGTTATGGAAGTCAGATAGGCAGTCGCTCCATGTGAAATACTGGTATTCATCTGCATACGGTTAGACTGGAAGCCGACCCCAACATAGTTGGGAAAAGGCTAGGCAGATGATGCTGTAAAGTTAAAATAATAAAAAGAAAATAATTTTTCCGTACAAGAAACGTGTTTTTTTTCGGCGTTTTTGCCTTGTGAGACGGAACCCTTCGTGTGCGAATCGGTTTTTTTCGGTCCAGCACTTTCATCAGTATTTTTCGAGCAATAAGGAAATTCGTTCCAAAAAAAAACAACAAGTTTTTAAGAAAACCGGATACAAACCGTACATTTTTCAGCACAGAAAAACCAATGCCTATTTTTCTAAGCCTCCCAAAAAAGATTGTTGTTAATCCAAACACGTTTTATGCCTAAAACATGTGGTCGTAATTAAAGTCAACCATAGAGGTAATGTATTAGGTTTTTAATGTGGCATAATACGATCGGGCTTGACGAGGCACAGGCGTGTCTGCATTCAGCCTGGATGTAAACTATTGTGATAGTTTCTCGAGTACGCTGTTGATCGATGTATCAATTCACAAACTGTATCTAGAGCGTCTAGGTTCCCAAACTTTTCAGGACCACTATACAATTACTATGTAGATTAAAGCATAACTCGGAATGGACTAATATTTAAAACTTGGCGCCATAGTAACTTTTGTTCAGCTCAAAAATACCTATACAACGATGATTAATATACGTAGCTATTGGAGGGTGTTACCACAGCACCCTAACTGCGTAACACACTATCAATCGGAATCTGAATCATTTTGAAGCAGATTGCTAATGCATTGCTTCATAAGTTCACCCTAATGACAGGTCCACTCAATCTGTGTGGTTCTTTCCTCAAAAGACCATTTCAGACACTAATCTACATGGTCCTCAAAGATTATGTCCGGATTTTTTATATACACATTGACATAGATGAATTTCATTTAGACAATGACATGAATATTTACTTTGTAAGTAATTTTTATTATTATTTTTTATTTAATTATTGCGAATGTGAGGACTATGTGGGTCATTTCTTTTTTCCTTCTTAGTTTTAATCATGATCTGGCAGTTTGAGTAGTTTATGCGGACTACCCAAATGTCCTGTCTTTGGTATTGTTCGTCGAATCGTTGAGCTCCTCAAGTTCTGAGTTGAGCTGCACGATTTTTGACAAATGCGTGCACTGATTGGACAGGTCCGCTCAATCTGTGTGGTTCTTTCCTCAAAAGACCATTTCAGACACCAATATACATGGTCTTAACACGATCTGACCAAGATTTTGTCTGGACTTTAAAAGAGACTGTGACTTCTGAGTTTGTTTCGGCCTTTCTTCTCAGAATAGTCAGTTAGGAAACGCCGACCTCATCTAGTTTAAAAAAAAATGATTGACGTGTAAAAGTGTTTGTACAAACCTACTTACAGAAATAAAATCATTTAATCATTTAATCACACTAATATTATAAAGGCGAAAGTTTGTGAGTGTGTTTATATGTTTGTTACTTCTTTACGCTCAAACGGCTGGACCAATTTTGATAAAATTTGGTATGGAGGTAGCTGACACCCTGGATTAACTTATATATAGGCTACTTTTTATCCCGATATTCCCACGGGATCGAAACTTATGCGTGAAACCGCGGGGCGTAGCTAGTATATAAATAAAATATCAATCCTGTATTAAAAAGTAATGTTTTTCAACAAAACGGTTGGCACTTAACCAAAATTGCATTTTAAAAAAAGTTGCAACTGTCACTAATTATCATCTCCCTAACCTTTTCCCAACTATGTTGGGGTCGGCTAAGTCGGCTTACAGTCTAACCAGATGCAGCTGAGTACCAGTATTTTACATGGAGCAGCTGCCTATCCGACCTCCACATCCCAGTTACTGGGTAATACGAAACCCCTTGGTAATTAAGACTGGTTGTCAGACTCTCGGGCTTCTGACGACCCGTAACGACTGTCAAAGATCTACGAATGACAGCCGGGACCAACGGCTTAACGTGCTTTCCGAGGCACGGAGGTCTTGGTATGTAAAGATGGTCACCCATCCACAGACCAACCGCGGCAAGCGTAGCTTAACCTGATCGATCGCCCCGTGCGGCTGTTATTACTTAGCCACACACAAGACCCTCTGCAACTGTCACCGATACTTTTGGAAGTGAAAACTTCTTTATCGTTAGGGCATTCTTTGAGATGTAAAAACCATTGAACACGCGACACTGTTACATGAAACCGACACCATAGAGTAAGTAAACATGTAAACATATATAAGAGACGGAACTCCCATAGAAAAAGTTGAAAAACGTCGCTTGTATGAAACGTGCACTAAAACTGAATACCAACAAAACAAAAATAACAAAGACTGCAGACATGACGTAAAGCTGCCAACATAATAACTAGATAGGGATGTACTAAACATGATAGAGTCGAATAGATGTTAAAGCGAGACAGCGATAGCCGCCATTATGTTTAGTGCACGTTTCATAGTTTCTTTTTTGACGTGACAACGTCTTAAATTAGGTTGCGGCTGGGAGTCACTTATGAAAAAGTGTAACGCTCGGTAACGTTACGATGAGTCACCGAACGAGAGAGAGGCCCGCCGAATGCCTTGCGTCTCTCTCCCACTCAACTATGATCGGTCTGTTTTTCATTCAATTCCTTGTTCCTATTGTGCAATTTAATTATATTCATATCAATAAATATTCTACCGAGAAAAAGACGTTGTCACGTAAAATCTTCGCCCGTAAAACCGACTTTACAGGCAACCATTTTTTATTAGACAGTTGCGTCACACTGACCGACACGTTCGCTGGAATTTTTTTTTAAATATTCGAGATGTTATTATGATCAGTTGAAAAACATTACAATGTCAATAGGCTATTTGACTGGTTTCTGATAAACATCTCAGATTATTTAATGGTGTCTAACGAGCCCACAAAAACCTATTACTTCAAATTGTTTAATGTATTTCTTTTAAAAAATAGTAAATAAAAATGTACTGTTTAAATAAGCCGCCAAAACGCTATCTTTAACAATATGGCCGCTATCTTTAACAAAACGGTCGAGATACTAGACAAAAGTCATCTTTTCTGTCAACTATAGACAGAAATTTACTAAATCATGACGTCATCTTAAGTTCAGCCAATCCAGACCATTTCGATTACGTGGCGCCAGATTTAAAAAGATGAAGCTTTTTCGGGATTTTTTTTATAAATAATACATTGTTTTGTAGTAAAATTAATGCAAATCGATTTTAAAAGCGATAATCTATACGAGTGTCAATAATTATGACCTTATTTTTTACATTGTCAAATAGCCTATTCTAAAAATAATTGAGCAGTCCAATAACTGAATGAGCGGTAAGTTCGTCGTTCAATAATTTTTACCGCACATTTAATTATTTTCCTGCTCAATTATATATTCACTGATCCATTTCATTATTTTTTATTACTCATTTTTGTTTACTTTACTGCTTAGTTCTAACTGCTGAACTAGTTATTAAACGTGCCATTTATAATTTTTAACTTACCAAAACCGCTATTTACAACTGCCTCTTTAAATCCACTTTGACAGATCGCTTAGGTGAAGTAGTGCGAAACCCAGAGAGCGTGTGCATTCGCCTACGGCCGGTAAGCGAAGCGACTGCCACGCCAATGCCTGCGCATACACTACAGACACCTCCGTTTTAAGTTTTGGCCATTATAAAGACATCAACGCGCGGTACATTTTCTTTGGGAAGAATGACCTTCAAACATATGTATTTATAAAATTACTATGCTTTTTCAAGTGTTCACTTCTGTCGGCACTACTCCAGGAGCCACTGTTTTTACCGACATTTTTAAATTTATTTTTTCAACAAGTAGATACCTATACCTACATCCAAGAATAATGTTTTAACTTCCGTTTTGTTTATTATTATTTTCTAATGCAACTTGTGGCAATAAAGAGTATTTAAACATATCTAATTGAGCAATGTAAATAAATTACGTTGAGATCCACAGAGCCATTGGCTGAATGCCAGCAGTCCGAATGTCTCGTTTTTGCCGCCATTCGCTGCATAACTTTTTTAGCTGCCATAGACAATATGACATACGCTTTTTATACTAATAATTCTTGAATATTTTAGTGATTTACGAGGTGAATAAAATTATGTGATTTATATTTTTTTAGCTTCCATGACGATTTGAGTGTACCTAAATGTAAAAAACTGGCCAAGTGCGAGTCGGACTCGCACACAAAGGGTTCCGTACCACAAGGCAAAAACGCTGAAAAAACACGTTTGTTATACGGGAGCCCCCATATTTATTTTATTTTATTTTTTGTATTTGTTGTTAAACATTACATTTTTAAAGTACCTACAATATCTTAATTTTTTTTCGAGAATGTTTTCCTTTTTTAGGGTTCCGTACCCAAAGGGTAAAAATGGGACAGTGGAGTCTCCACTGACTCCACTGTCCGTCGCTATCTGTCTGTCACCAGGCTGTATCTCATAAACCGTGAATACACTTGAAATTTTCACAGATGATATATTTCTGTTGCCGCTATAACAAAAAATTTATAAAAACAGAATGCGGGCTCACATACAACAAACGTGTTTTTTTTTATCGGCGTTTTTGCCTTGTGGTACGGAACCCTTCGTCTGCGAGTCCGACTCGCACTTGGCCAGTTTTTATTTAATACCTAGTTATTCTGCTATTCAGGGCGGAGCGGAAACAAATCAAAGATCATAAAAATCAGTTATAAATGGTGTAACTAACCCGACTTTGTTTTATTTACGAAGATATAGTTTGAAGATAGCTAAACCTTTGTTATTTTTCATATTTTTATTTTTAATATAAACCAATATATTATTTAAAAAAATACAGCGTTTTTTACTGAACTGGAACGCCATTCCCCCTGCTTCCGTAATCAGCCTATAATGTTCCCACTGCTGGGACACTGGCCTCCTCTCAGTGAGAGGGAGTGGGCCGTAATCCACCACGCGGGCCCATTGCGGGTTGGCAGATGTCACATGTCTTCGAATTTTTGGTTCTAGGACATGCCGGTTTCCTCACGATGTTTTCCTTGACCGTTTTGAGAGCAGTGGTGATGAAATAATTTACACAAAGTAAAGCGCCTGTCTGGGTTCGAACCTACGACCTACAACTCGTCAGTCGCGGCCGTTACCACTTGGCCACCACTGCTTCCCCCTGCTTACCTTACGGTAATGTGTATTTGTGGAGTGTGGGTGCCACATCGGGCGAAAATAAACTACTGAAAATGCATGCAATTATCATAAGTAAGTATTTAACGCCAAACAAAACAACGCGTACCTACTTGTGTCAAATTGCCAAAACGCTCTTGTTATTTTCGAAACGTTTTGTAAATAATTGTTCAAAAATAGATTATTTAGCTAATGGTTGGTAGGTAGCGGGATACCGCATGAAGTTTATCTGCTAGATTTGGGTAGGCAATTAGGACCTAGTTCAAATGTTCTTAGGCGTGTCGCATACCTACACACACATATTACACACTAGCTGCGCCCCGCGGTTTCACCCGCGTAAGTCTCGATCCCGTTGAAATATCGGGATAAAAATTATCCTATGTGTTAATCCAGGGTGTCAGCTACCTCCATACCAAATTTTATCAAAATTGGTCCAGCCATTTCTTTGTGAAGAAGTAACAAACATACAAACTTCAGCCTTTATAAGTTACTATAGCTGCGCCCCGCGGTTTCACCCGCATAAGTCTCGATCCTGTGAGAATATCAGGATAAAAATTAGCCTATATGTTAATTCAGGGTGTCAGCTACCTCCATACCAAATTTTATCAAAATTGATCCAGCCGTTTCTGTGTGAAGAAGTAACAAACATACAAACTTTCGCCTTTGTATGATATTAGCTGCGCACCGCGGTTTCACCCGTGTAAATGTCGATCCCGTGGAAATATCGGGATAAAAAGTAGCCTATATGTTAATCCAGGGTCTCGGCTACCTCCATACCAAATTTTATCAAAATTTGTACAGCCGTTTCTGTGTGAAGAAGTAACAAACATACAAACTTTCGCCTTTATAATATATACTGTGATGATCTACACAGGGGCCCCGTGGTCCTTAGGAGCATATTCTCTTTGTTATGAGCAGACGACCCTGAATAAATAGCGCATCGTATTTTCGTAGCCACAAGCCATTTAGCTAGACAATTATTACACTAACAAAACAAATAGTTCGGTTACTCTCTGACGTCAAACGCCGTGCCATTGTCAACGCGCGTGGGCGGGAAACGTCTTTTCCATTGCGCTCTATTTCGCTTCCGAGGTCACTAGGGTAACAAATTTCACGGTTACGCGTTGTTTGGCAAACAAGCCGGGAGCCCCGGATTAATGCTAAGCCTATAAAGCCCCGGCCTAGGGGGCCAGGGGGCCTAGAAGCCCCAAAAAGCTACTCCGACCAGAAAGGCCAATTCTCGAAATTAACAAAAAAAAAAACTGGCCAAGTGCGAGTCGGACTCGCACACGAAGGGTTCCCTTACCACAAGGCAAAAACCGAAAAAAACACGTTTGTTGTATGGGAGCCCCCCTTAAATATTTATTTTATTTTGTTTATAGTATTTGTTGTTATAGCGGCAACAGAAATACATAATTTGTGAAAATTTCAACTGTCTAGCTATCGCGGTTCTTGAGATACAGCCTGGTGACAGACAGACGGACGGACGAACAGACAGCGAAGTCTTAGTAATAGGGTCCCGTTTTTACCCTTTGGGTACGGAACCCTAAAAAAAGAATTCGTTCAAAATCTATAGTCGGACTTTTAATTAGCTGCACTAAAATGACAGCATAGGTGTTACCTACTTAAATGACTGAAATTGGCGTCTTTTTGTTTTTTCGCGGCCATCAACCAAATCTTGTTTTTCTATAGAATAGTAAGGTCAATGTGGCCAAATCCGTCTACGGGGCTATTCCGTATGCATGCATTTACTACTGATTCCAGAATAGTTACGCTGTTACTGATTCGGTCAATAAAACAGGATCACTTTTTAGTTCCAACTATGATTCGTAGATGGAGTAACGTTGTCTACAAGAGTAAAAAAAAATGTTTGAAATTTAGTTGTGCTCCGAACGCGGAACTCAATTCTCAATTCTCAATTCTTTATTGCGTACCATAATGTATATAGTTGGTATAGAAATAATTATATTAGTCACAATTATGGACCCTGTCGGGCACAGCATAGACAGTAGGAGAGTGTGTTGCGTGCTGACGTTTCTTATAAGGTAAATATTAAATTTTACAAGTTACGACTTTCTGAGTATGCATATCATGTAGTTTAATAAGTGTTTCAACGGATTTTTCTATTTGTTTTGAATAAAAACCAGTAGATACAGAAATAATTGTTTAAAAAAATATGTAATCTCAAAATGGTCAAGTGGGAAAATCCGTCTAATATCAAAGGGGCTAAATCGTCATATACCGGAATTACCCCATTGCAGATATTGTCAACCTTTTTCATCTTTCATTTTTAGTTTTTACTGTCGACCAGAAAGATTTGTGTTATACCTACTATTGTTATTTTTCTCTAGAACTTATAAACAGATTTGGTGGCATAAGTTTATAAAGTCAATTGATAACTAACACTAAAAAGTATTCGCACATTAAAATACCGCTGCTACCCGTGACAATGGCGCTCACAACATAGTGCCGAAATGTCTAAAACTCGGAATAAATAAAAAATATGATAATTATCCGTTCCTGCTTTAGTTCTAACTAATACTAAGTAGATTTGGCCTATGGTCACATATAATGTTTATTAATATTATTTTTTGTTTGTTTTCAGTTTTCTCATTATTACTAATTATCAGTAATCATGGTGAAAAATTATAAAAGAAAAACAGCAAAGGGTTCGAAAGCCATTTATTTTCGAAAAACCATTTATTTTCGGAAGCTGATTTTTATTTAAGTACATTTAGATTAGTTTTTAAACCGTTTCAAACTCCTTGAAAAGGTTTAAAATCCCTGGTTATAAAAATAGGCCGGATTAGCCCCCAAAAAAGATTTTAGGGAATAAAACGTAAATTAAACCGTATTTTTATGACGTTACAAAACATTTTTCTTCAACATGTGCTTTTACTTGTTTACAGATTGCATACTTTGATATAACGGCGTTATTCTAGGAAAATTTGCTACTAGATGGATTTGCCCCAATCATCGGGAAAATCCGTCTAACGACCGTTTTTTAAAAAATCATTTTTAGTTAAATATGGAGGGATGTTCTGTTGTTTCGAATGAATGTATATTATAGACAACAAAATTCTTTATCGCTTACAACCATCAAATTTATATTAAAGTAGTTAAGTGTACCAGTTATAGTCAACCAACTTCAACTTTCAAAAATATATGACGGATTTGGCCACATTGACCTTATATATTTATTTGCTTTAAAACATGGTACATACATTAAGGTCTTATAAATAAAGTTATGATCTTACATGTTTCGCCATGGACTGGCATACAAATATTTAAGAATGTTAAATGAAACAAATTTAACACATTAATTTGTTAAAATTAAAACATTTTTAATGACATTGATACGAAATCCTAATGGGTTTCGTTTCGTATCTATTTGAACACATAAGAATAATAGTTTAAATAAAGTAATTATTACAGAATAGTGTAGCAAACAAAACAAGACACTCACCGCCATCTAGTAGTGTACACCAACAACTATTCAAAACTATTACTACAATCAATACGCACCGATAGAGATAGCGTTATTTCGACTTCAATTTGAAAATGTTCATATTTCAATTTTTTTGCTCTATTATGTACTATTAGTTATTCTGTGCTATAATGTTAAATTATTAGTGTAGGTACTTTTCTTGGCATGGAGTAACAGAACAGTGAATAATAGTACACCCACAGAGCATGTAACACACAAGTACACCAACATCAACGCACATAATAATAATGGTGGGTAGAGAAATCCTGCACTCGTAGAGATCGCAACGCCCCCTAAGAGGGCATGGCGAGCGGTACCGGGGCATAGCCCCTTCGGTCACGGTCACGGAAGGCTTTATGGTGGCCTGTGAATACAGGCCCCTGCAGTGGCTAATCCACGCGCGCCCATGTGAGTGGTTGCATGTTGTGTTTCTGCAGGCGCGCTGCGACGCTGATTCACAGCACCGCTTTCTTCACACTTTGGGGTCTGTCCCCGCCAGGTGGGACTCCAGTTCCCTGGGGAAGGCCCGGCGGACGAATCCTGTGCTTAGCTCTCGGCTACTTATGGCTTGAAATACCGATATTTTTAGGAACCGGTACCATTAGCCTTGGTGTGATAGCGGTACCAAAGTAGTATACTACATCATAATCAGCCTATAATGTTCCCACTGCTGGGACACAGGCCTTCTCTCAGTGAGAGGGAGTGAGCCGTAATCCACCACGCGGGCCCAGTGCGGATTGGCAGATGCCACATGTCTTAGAATTTTTGGTTCTAGGACATGCCGGTTTCCTCACGATGTTTTCCTGGCCGTTTTGAGAGAGCAGTAGTGATGAAATAATTTACATAAAGTAAAGCGCCTGTCTGGGTTCGAACCTACGACCTACAACTCATAAGTCGCGGCCGTTACCACTTGGCCACCACCGCTCTAAGGAGTAGACTTACTATATCTGCTTTCTCACTCTTACTTACCTACGGAAATATTTTGTTTAGTACCGGTACACTAACGATACAGCCTGTCGATTCTGTAAAAATCTCACCGTGAAAACTTAGGTGAAGTGAGTTTGTTTTTGCTAGGAATTGACACTATTGACAGCTCACTTCACCTAAGTTTTCACGGTGAGATTTTTACAGAATAGCACCGCTGATTAGATATACTATACAAGTACTACGTCTGATACATACACACGGCTACATATCAAACTATACCGAGTGAAATTGAAAACATGCGACAAACCGAAATGGAAGATTGTACTCATCATTATGAAAACTTTTACTATGGGACCAAAACTGAAGTTGAGGCACGATTTCTGACAAATGCGTGCACTGACTGGACAGGTCCTCTCAATCTGTGTGGTTCTTTCCTCAAAAGACCACCTCAGACATCGATCTACATGGTCTTCATATAACCTGACCAAGATTATGTCTGGACTTTAAAAGAGACTGTGACCTCAGACTTTGTTTCGGCCTTTCTTCTCAGAGTAGTCAGATAGGAAACGCCGACCTCATCTAGTTTAAAAAAAATATGATCGACGTGTAAAAGTGTTTGTGGAAACCTACTTACAAAAATAAAATCATTTATACGGACGGATTTGTACATCAGGCTACTACAATCTGTCAAATTTCTTTAATAGATTTTCAACTTTATCGCCAAAGCGTAAGGTTCAAAGTTGATTGGGAAAATTTGACAGTTTCGGGTAGCTTAATCTGCTGGCGTCCATACATTGCATTCGTGCGAAGCAGGGGCGTGTCACTAGTGAAAAATAAAAGATAACTCAATAATAATCACCTATATTGCGTTAAATACATAATTTATTGATGGAATAATATTGCCAGTTCAAAAAAATAAGAATTTTCTAAACCGGCAACACTTCAAGATGGCGACGAACACTATTCACTTATATCTAGTATTTAGTCCCAGGATGTTCACTTTGTGGGGGCAACCATTTCTTCCAAGGCTTTGATTTCGGCTGAAATTAAAAAGAAAAAGCATATTAAACACAAGCAGTGCCCCGTTGTTTCACCATAAGTTTCGATCCCGTGGGAATATCGGAATAAAAACTATCCCATGTCCTTTCCCAGGACTCTATACCATTTAAATCGGTTCAGCGGTTTAAGCGTGAAGAGGTAACAGACAGACAGACACTCTTTCGCATTTTTATTATTAGTATAGATGGATTAATTGGTAAATAATTGTTTTATTGATTCTCGAGGACTTTTGGGTGTTGTGGCTCAACTTAGGAGACGGAGAGGCCTGTATAACCTTTAGATCAAAAAACGTTTAACCTTTTGAACGCCATTGTCACATATACGTGACAAGCAAGCGCGTGCCCTGTACGCCAGCGACACAAATATGTGACAAAAAATGCGGTGCACTTTATCACGAAATAAACAATTAAATCATTACTTTTGTGTGTTTTTATTTGTATATACCTTAAATATTTAAAATTGTGGCTTGGCGTGGAGGGCACGCGCGTGCGTTTATGCTCTGGCGTTCAAAAGGTTAATAGTGATAAAACCAAGCATTTTGGAACATTGAAAATTGGACTTTAAAAGTTTGGAGATACAGTACATTTGATTTGTACAGTCAGCAACAAAAGTCGATAAACACTTTAGTCTTTTTAATCTTAGTTATTGAGCAAATATTTGTTCAAAATTGCAGCAGAAGTACAATTTAACTCTTTGCTTATTATGTGAAAAGGTAAAAAGCAGTTTATTGAAAAAAGTTGTAGTCAATTTAATAACATGTAAAAATGACAGTGTCGATGGAGATTTGTTGCCGACCGTACGTCATTTATTTTAATTTTATTTATATTTGTGATGAAGAATGAAATCCAATATGATAGAGAACTAAGATTAGTTATGATTATTTATTTCTCCAAAAACTAAAATGTCTATTAACCCTTAGTATGCCGTATGTACCCTTAGTATGTGAACGTATACCACGCGAGACACAATGGCTTTTTAATTGTTTCTGTAATTACGGCATTCAAAAGCTCACATAGACTCAAATCACACCGAGATGGAAGCGAAGCGGAGCGCAGATTCAGTGTCATATGAATTTTAACTTTATTTTCATTACTATAATACTTATTATCGCATGAGAAACTTGAGTCATCGGAGTGCACGCGGCGCCGCGAGCGGCCGCGCGACCTTTCAAGTTTCTCAAGCGATACTATGTATTATAGTAATGAAGATAAAGTTTAAAATTTTATGACACTGAAACTGCGCTCCGCTTCGTTTCCATCTCGGTGTGATTTGAGCTATAGGCACGACCCTAAAAATATTGCGGAGGGATTTTATCGCGCACTGGATTTTGAAGTCTCGGTGTTGCTGTGCATGTGGCTGTAGATTGAGAGATCTTTTCGAAAAACTCTTCCAATCCCAACCAAATGATAAGAGGATTTAGGAAATAATTGTGAAAACTTCATGGTAAGTTATAAAATTTGTGAAAACTAAACAAAGAAAGTTAGAACTCATTAGCTGGATCTCTCAATCTGGACAACTGAAGAAAAAGCCATAACGCGTATCCAAGAATATACTGTCTATGTGTTTATAATTTGCATTTTAATTAATTGTGAAGGATTTGTGAAAGCTGCTAAAAATTTCGATTCGTTTCAAAGCCACGTTTAAGATTTATAACGGTTTATATGGATCACTCAGAGTGGACAATTTTCAATTGAGTGATCTTGTAAAACACGACCTAATACTGAAAAAGTATGAATAATTATCATGTTTATTGCAAATTATGCTTCTGGGAAAATTTTCACAAATTTTATACCTTACCATGAAGTTTTCACAATTATTTCCTAAATCCTCTTATCATTTGGTTGGGATTGGAAGAGTTTTTCGAAAAGATCTCTCAATCCACACGCAAATTCGGTGTTGAGCCAAGAGTTGAGAATCCAACAGAGCGCATCGCAGTGCTTCAAAAAAACTGTTGGAATTTCAACTACTTTAATTTTAACAATTCAAAAGTGCCTGTACAGTCACGAGCACTAATATGTCAACACTTGGCAACTTTCAATTGCGATTTTTTCACGAAATAACGAATGTAAAGTGGAAATACGACACTTTACATTATCCTATAGGTTCGAAAATACTATGTTCTTAATAACATACAATCTCATTCAAAAATAAAGGAGAAAATCGCGTTTGAATAAAGCCAAGTGTAGACATACTTATGCTCGTGACTGTACATGGTTTAATTGAAATAAATGCTTTGAGTTTGAGTTTATGTAACACAGTTAGGGCGAAAGCGCCAGGGTAGCCTGCGAGATTCAATTTTTTTTACGTTTTTTGCAATTTGTTGGTCAGTATTAAGTTGTAACTTGTATGTTGATTAAAATATGATTCACGGCTGTAACAAATATGTATTTACGGAATTATAATCATTAAAGTCATCAACACAACTCTCTAAGACCAAGTAATCCCACATTGCAGAAAACCTAAGAAAAATTGAATTTCGCGGGCTACCCTGGCGCTTTCGCCTTAAGTTAAGTTAATTATAAGACAATACATGTAACATTGGTTTGTAATATTCAATAAATTATTATTATTATATTATTATTTCCACTGAATGACTATTTCATGAAATCTTGACATTTGGGGACTACACTAACTTAACAAGTTGTATTACTGATTGTAATGATTATAATTCTGTAAATACATATTTGTTACGGCCGCGAATCATATTTTAATCAACGTACAACTTAATACTGACCAGCAAATTGCAAAAAACCTAAGAAAATATGAATTTCGCGGGCTACCTTAGCGCTTCAAAAGTAAAATAACATACCAGCTGCAGCAATAGCCTTTTCCTTCCTCAGCTTCTCTTCCCTGATGGGTTTCTCCTTAGCCTCGATCTCTCGGAGCTTGGCTTCTCTCTTGGAGAGCCGGGACTGGTGGAAGGCACCATAGAGGATGCCGGTAGCGAGGAACGACCAGCGGCCGAACTGGAATAGAATACTCTTTATTATGTACCCCTTACGTACCGGAAGACGTAGCGTTGGAAGGCCTCCCACAAGGTGGACTGACGACCTTGTGAAGGCCGCAGGAACCCGTTGGATGCGAGAAGCACAGAACCGGTCGAAGTGGAGGTGCATGGGGGAGGCCTATGTCCAGTAGTGGACGTCTTTCGGCTGAAATGATGATGATGTACCCCTTAACACTTTACGGGACAATTAACTCCTCTCAATGTAATAACAATAAGACTTCTATTGTCTCTTTCAGTGTCCTTCAATGTGTTAAAATTACAGATGTAAATGTGATATACTGCACACTGGGCAGTACTGTTAAACCTTTGAGTGCACAGGCGGCACCCAGATATGTTGGGGTCGGCTTCCAGCCTAACCGGATGCAGCTGAATACCAGTATTTTACATGGCGACTGCCTATCTGACCTCCACAACCCAGTTACTGGGTAATACGATACCCCTTGGTAAGACTGATTGTCAGACTTTCGGGCTTCTGACGACCCGTAACGACTGTCAAAAATCCACGAATGACAGCCGGGACCAACGGCTTAACGTGCTTTCCGAGGCACGGAGGGGTCACGGTATGTAAAGATGGTCACCCATCCACAGACCAACCGCGGCAAACGTAGCTTAACCTGATCGATCAACCTGTGCGGCTGTTATTATTTAGCCACGGGCCCCTCCAAATGTTCTCAACAGGCCAGGAGACTTAATCAACTTCTGGAGGGAGGTGGGCTGGTTGGAATAACACAATAATCTACTTGACGGACTAAATGCAGAAACCAAACCCATAACATAGAACCTTTGGATGGATTAAGAGTACCTTTAAATGGGTTTGGGTCAGTATAGGTCGTCTTAGGGGCAGATTTAGATTATTGCTTCTCCACAGGAATATTTTTGAATCATAGAAATACCTTTAATAATGTGACAATTTATACTTTTGGTCAGTGGGTCGTCTTAGGGGCGTTTTTAAGTAAGTAATGGTGTTTTAAGTTAATATGTAGTAAAACGAAATCGATATTGAATGAAGTGCCACGGGCTGTTTTTCCAGACCCCAACTCTTTGGCTTGATAGCAATGATATTATAAGTGTAAAAAGATGCTTGATAGTTAGCACCATTAAGTGGGTGAACTTGATGATTTAGAATTATAATTATTGCAGCTTTGTTTATTGCAAAGACACGAATTTACAGTGTTCATGAACTGTCCAATCTTAGATCCTTTATATGCAAGGTTACATTGGTATAAATCCTATTTAAAATTGAAAACAACATTAAAAATAAAGTTATTAAACCTCTTTTCATAAAAAAAAAACAGATTTAAAAAGAAGAATCACTTTAAATTAAGAATTCTAGTTCGAAAACACTGTGTTACATAATGGTAGTTTTATTAGGAAAAAATGTTTTATAAAATTAATGTATTTACCCTGATGAGTGGCGACACTCGCACTGGGGGTCCATAGGGAAGCGCAGACATATTGATTTTTATTCTGGGACTCGGAAAATCCAAATAGGATTTATTAAAAAATCCCAAGATTCGATTTGGCGTAGAGGTTATAACTGGGTGGGGTTGTCAAACAAAAAAAATTCTTTAAAAAAATATCTGTCAAAAAGATTGTGAAATATTTTGATTTTCTAAATGGTTTCAAATATAATTTAAATTATAAATTCAGTGTTTAAATAATACACTAAAAACTAATTTTATTTTGTACTTTAACGATTGTAGTCATTGACATATTTTTGAAATCATTGATTGTAGTTTGGATTGTAGTAGTAACCAAACGTTCTTTGACAATAATCAGCTGTAAAATTATTTTGCAAAGAAAGGAATGAGTAAAACTATGATGTTGTACATACTTTAGTAAGTTAATTTTAGCTTTTATTTAAGTAAAAAATTACAAATTTATCGAATAAATTAGGTTTATTTATCCTGAGTATGCGCTGTAATTAGTAGTATTTGCATTCCATTCCACGTAGTTCTTATAATTTCATAACATAGCAAACGAAACGTAATTTTGACATTTTGACAGCCCGTGAATGAATGAACACCCGGCGATTTCTCATTCGCTATCAAATCACTCAATTAAATCAATCAGTCTTCAAAATGGCGTTAATCATGCCGTTTGTGTCTGTCGCTATATCTATATTGTACACGCCGTTATTACTTTTAATACTGTGCATAATATTTCTTGCTTCAATTGGAAAATCTTTGGGCGTTAGAAGGTTATATGTGAACATACTGCTGAAACTTTTCGAGGTATGTAAATATTTTTCTTATTAAAATAAATAATAAACGTTTTTTTTTCTACGTCGAAGACAACAACACGTGAGGTCAGTAGAGCATAAATTCTTTATTTATTTTTCTCATGAATTAATTACAGAATTGATTTTTTGTTAGGTTATTGTCCTTTGCGCTCTATATTTCGTGTATGACTCATCATGGTTCGTGGTTTACCGTATTATCTTTAATTTTATTAAAGATCGTGAGATTATTTCGTTAATAAATTGCATCTCCGTAATCATTTTTTTCGATATCCGAAGTCCGATTGTAAACGTTACGTCTACCGGGTGATAAACAGTTGGCGAGACCTCCGCCAGGTGTAATATTGCTGGCTGGCAGACTATCCTCGAATCTTGGCCTGAAAAGCCACTGTAGCAAGATGTCTGAAAACCTCCATCTTATTTTTTCTCGTAAACAACTGCGTAGCGCAAGAATATGGTCCAATTAAAACGTTCTATAGAATTGAAAAGGTTGGAATGATGACAGCATCACCAAATTCTTCAATATCACACGAATATTATTGTTTTTCGGGTATATCTTTATGGCTGTGGTCTTGACCACTTCAACTGGAAATAAAAAGTATTAAGTCATCTCCATTCTAAAGAAACAAACAATAAATCTTCATCAGAACATTATTTTTTATCATATTGGGCTAAGAATCAGCTCTTTTTTATAGTAAAAAGTTACCAAAGACAGCCCCAAAAGGCCTGCCCTTTGTGGGAGTATTGCAGCAGGGCTGGTTCTTAAGGTATTTGTTGGTGTGGAAGCAGAAATAAATAAAAAGGCAGGCCTTTTGGTGTTACATGAGTGGAGCAGATTTTATTGCAGATTCAGAATGACACAAGGAACAGGAAATGAACATAAAAAAATATAGTTTGTTGGAGTTGCCAACACCCTTAAATTTTGAAGGAAATTGTTAAACAAAAATTAAAAGAAAAACTAGTCAAAAGTTGCTTCATTTATGTTCCAAAAATTTGTTTACTCAACAACGTAAACAATGCAATAACACAATGAATGGTGTTGTTAAATTGTCAAAATTAAGAATGTTGCCATTGTAAATACCTATGTTTCGCAGTTACTATTAGTTTAGCTTCAAAATCAAAATCAAAATCAAAATATTTTATTTCACATAAGCCTACATGGGCACTTATGAAACGTCAGAAGCTAGGTGCACGGTTCCAATTGGTCGTTTCCTATGGAGAAGAACCGGCAAGAAACTCCACGGTTACTCTTTTTAAAAATAATTGGCTTTTACAATATTTTCAAATTACAGTAGGTATGGGAGGATAGCGTAGGCCTGTCAACAAGTATCAGGTACTTGATAAAATAAAAAATGGTCTACAGATCTAAAGTCTACAAGGCCTACAAAGTCCTCACATTTACAAAATAAGAATCTATCAAAAGGATAAATAAAAAATAAAAACCTAATAAAACCTAGTGATATGATTCCCATTACAACCACTAATAAAGAGATGGAAAAAATTTGAATTTTCTGTATATAATGTCAAGTAATAAAGAGATTATGTCAAAAAAGTAAAGTAAATAAAAAATGAACATCGTAATTTGAGAGCAGTTAATAGACATTTAAATAGTTAAGCCGTTAATGAGTAGCCAGGGAAGCCACATGTGCAGAAGGAATTATTGCCAAACTACCTTGTCTTCAACATAGTCTTTAATCTTATAATATGCTTTTTTGATAAGGACACGTTTGATGAAGGTTTTGAATTTTCCATCGCTAAGTTCTGTAACCGACTTTGGCAACTTGTTATAAAAACGGACGCCGTTTACAAGAAATGACTTGCTAGTTTTAGTTAATCTAAATTTAGGTAACACAATTTCATTTTTACTACGTGTATTTATATTGTGGAAATCGCTTCTTATTTTGAAGAGTCCTAAGTTTTTGCGAACATACAAAATACTTTCTAAAATATAAAGAGAAGGCAGAGTTAGTATATCAATTTCTTTGAATTTGTTTCTAAGAGACTCGCGAGGACCCATTTGATAGATTGCGCGGATTGCCCTCTTTTGTAAAATGAAAATTGAATCTACGTCAGCTGCCGATCCCCACAGCAGAACACCATAAGACATAATGCTGTGGAAATAAGCAAAGTATACTAGCCTAGCTGTGGCTATATCTGTCAACTGCCTTATTTTTCTTACTGCATATGCAGCTGAACTTAATCTACCTGAGAGAGCTCTAATGTGTGCGCCCCATTGTAATTTTGAATCTAAAGTAATTCCTAGAAATACAGTTTCCGTAACAGCGTCTAGTTTTTTGCCATCAAGTTCTAAATTCAGACCCACTTGAGGTACATTTGGTAATGAGAACTTAAGACATTTAGTTTTGTTCGCATTAAGTAAAAGATTATTAGCTGCAAACCATTTCGAAAGAACAGCCAGACTCTCGTTAACATGTAAGACATCCGTATCTTTTCTATCTATTTGAAAAATAAGGGAAGTGTCATCCGCGAATAAAATGATATCCGACAAGTTAGCCATCATGTAAGGAAGGTCATTAATATAAACTAGAAATAGGAAAGGGCCAAGAATTGAGCCTTGAGGCACGCCCATCTTAACTAAAGACCCCGATGACGTCGCCCCATTAACGTTTACTTTTTGCTGCCGCTTTGACAGATAGGAAAGAACAAGATCAGCAGCTTGTCCACGAATTCCGTAATGGTATAATTTACAGATCAGTGTATTATGGTCAACGCAGTCAAACGCTTTTGAGAGGTCACAGAAAACGCCAATTGCATCCTGGGACTTCTCCCAGGATTCCAAAATGTGACTGATGAGTTTTACTCCCGCGTCGGTCGTCGACCTACCTTTCGTGAAACCAAACTGGCGACTATGTAAAATCCCATTTGAATTAAAATGTGACAACATCTGGTCCAGCATGATTTTTTCATAGATTTTGCTCATAGCTGGTAGCACAGATATAGGTCTATAATTAGAGGGATCAAACTTACTACCCGATTTGAAAATTGGTACTACTTTACTATGTTTCATTAAGTCAGGAAACGTACCGCTGTCTAAACATTGATTAAATATGCCTGTTAGGGCAGGGGCAATTGTGTCAATAATATCTCCAAGAACCTTAACAGAAATCCCCCATAAGTCTTCAGTGTTTTTTATATTAAGACTTTTAAATGCTTTTTTAATTGTGGCAACAGAAATGGGCTGGAATTCAAAGCTTGGAATATCTTTATTAAAGTTTTCTTTAAGAAGAGCTTCAGCTAATATAGGTGATGAGGGGAGAGACTTTGTAACCTCTATTGGGATGTTGGTAAAGAAATTTTCTAGTGTCTCAGCAACTTTTAACTTATCTGAAATGGTTTCATTATCAATTTTTAGGGACAACTCATTCTGATCTCGCTGTTTTGTGTTTCCAGTTTCTTTGTTAATTACCTGCCACACAGCTTTTATTTTATTATTAGACATACTAATTTTGTTACTTATTAATTTAGATTTAGCTTGCGGGAAGAGAAGGATCAACAACCTCCCAACTTCGTTAAATCCCAGGAGCATTTGCCTGCTTTGTGTGATTTGCAGTGGCTCATATAAAAAGCTCTCAATCGATTGTGTACCCGAGTAGGCTGCTGCAGACACAATTTGTAGGGATTACAGACCCATCCAACACCCAATGCGAGTGTGGTGCTCCTGACCAGACCATGCCCTTGCTGGAGTGTCTTAAGTGCCCGTTCACCTGCACCATATAATGCCACTGATGCCGCAATCGATGTGGCCACCTACTGGACACAAGCTATATTTAAAAAACTGGCCAAGTGCGAGTCAGACTTGCACACGAAGCAAAAACGCCGAAAAAAACACGTTTGTTGTATGGAAGCCCCCTTAAATATTGATTTTATTCTCTTTTTAGTATAAATTGTTGTTATAGCGACAACAGAAATACATCACCTGTGAAAATTTCAACTGTCTAGCTGTCACGGTTTATGAGATACAGCCTGGTGACAGACGGACAGTGGAGCCTTAGTAATAGGGTCCCGTTCTTACCCTTTGGGTACGGGACCCTAAAAAAAAAAACAGAGTACCATTGATATAAAAAGAAGATTAGTTTAATTCATGTTTATTTTAGTTTTACAACACTGCCCTGCCCCGCAGTGAATCTCATTGCTTGCATCAAACAAGATCATGGTCAAGATCAGACCCATTTAATTAATCAGTTGAAGGACACTAAACGAGTCACAATAGAAGTTTTATTCTTATTACATCAGAGCGATTAGTCTCCCGCAGTGATAAAAATTTAATTTAATTCTGTTGCTTACAAACAACTCTTACATTTTCTGGAATTTAACTTAAAATGGTTTTCTTTCAAAATGTCTGAACTTAAAAATCATAATATTTAATTTCACATAAACTTATATGGGCACTTATAATATGAAACGTTGGAACCTAGGTGCATGGTTCCAATTGGTTGTTTCCTATAGAGTCGGCAAGAAACTCCAAGGCTGTTTTAAAAATTGCTTTGCAATGTTTTTAAATTAGTGTAGGCCTGTCACTAATATACAGTCACTAAAAGCGATAAGTAACCAGATTCGTTGGATATGGTTGAAGTTTAGTAAGAAGTATGTTAAGTAAGGTTGAAGTCTATGGTTGAAGTTTAGTTCAGTAAGTCCTTGGGGACAGCACTTTTTTCGGGATGAAAGGTACCCTATGTCCTTTTCTGTACACCTGACAACGTCCGTTTGACGGTACTTCAACATGACTGGCAAATCTCTTCAAAGTAAGAGTGAACAGGCTTCTTCTGGGTAAGTTCACTCCATCGTCGACTTTGTCTCTGTCACCTCTGACCTAGACTAGAGTCAAGACGGCACGGTTGGCGCAGCGGTTAAGCGATTGACTGCTGCGCTGCGTGTCGCGGGTTCGATTCCCGCACGGAACAAATATTTGTATGACCTACAAGTAGTTGTTCCGGGTCTGGCTTTTTGTGTACGTGAATTTAAATGTTTGTAAACGCACCCACAATATAGGAGAAATTCCTAGTGTGCAAAAAATATCGCGTTTGTTGTATGGGAGCCCCCTTTAAATATTTATTTTATTTTTAGTATTTGTTGTTAAAGTGGCAACAGAAATACGTAATTTGTGAAAATTTCAACTGTCTAGCTACCGCGGTTCTTGAGATACAGCCTGGTGACAGACAGACGGACGGACGGACAGACAGCGAAGTCTTTGTAATAGGGTTCCGTTTTTACCCTTTGGGTACGGAACCCTAATAAAAAAAATAATATTCAGCTCTATCAACCCTTCAATGAAAACAGGTGTGATGTTATGTTTTGTACTGTTCAAAGTCCAAACGTCAATCAAAGACCTAATTAGATTAATTTGGTTCCAATTAGAACATTATCTTTATGTACTTAAACACTGATAAACACATTATAGAATATTATTGATAGTGTAATATAATTTATTAATACTAGCCAAGGCCGCAGCGATCGATCAAAGGTTATGCTACGCTTGCCGCGGTCGGGTCGTGGATGGGTGACCATCCCTAAAATATAGTGTCCTCCGTGCCTCGGAATGGTCCCGGTTGTAATTTATAGATCTTTTGACAGTTGTTACGATCTTCAGAAGCCTGACAGTCTGACAACCAAAGACTTACCAAAGGGTATTGTGTACCCAGTAACTGGGTCCTTAGTTTGTAGGGTTCCGTACCAAAATGGTAAAACAGAACCCTTATGGTGAGACTCTGTGTCTCTCCGTCTGTCACAGCTGAATATCTAAAGAACTACTAATGCTATCAACTTGAAATTTGGAATAGGTTTAGATGACGTTTGCCCAACTATTTTGCAAATAAAGAACTTTTTTTTTTTTGCAACGTACTGAGAGGGGTTCTGAAAAATTATTCGAAGTGGGGTTACCAGGGCATGTGGGGTATCATTATGAAAGAACGCAGTATGCACATTCGCAAACATTTTTTCTTTTATTTTAGGCCGCATAGATTTCGACTTTTGATGAAAAATTAAAAGAAAAATACCGTTCCCCCCCTTTATCTCCGAAGTATGCAAAGAGAAAAATCTGAAATAATTGTATATGATAGAAGTTTATGTAGAGATTACAGAAAAATAAAACGATCTCTCTAAATAGCACAGTTTTTCAGAAATCATCAACAAAAGTTACATTAGTTCCACTATCGGTCAAGAGATGGCGCTGACCTAAAACTGCAATATTCTACACCGCAGTGCGTAGTGTTAACATTCACTGACGAATATAGGCCTCGCCGATGAAAATTTAAAAACATTATTATGATGGTACGAAACCCTCGACCGACCGGTTTTTGTACGTATAAACTTCGTATGATTAAAACATTTTGGCATAACATCAAATCATGTCTTTGTCTCACACAATGTAACAAACTAAATATAGAAGTAAATATTTAGTCAGTCACCCTGTTGGGAGAAAAACAAAGAAATTCTCATAAGGCTAACTGGCTCCGGCCCGCGACTTCGTCCAAGTGAAATTTATTGTTTTAACATTAAATAGGTATAGCGTCTCGGAAAGCACGTTAAGCCGTTGGTACCGGCTGTCATTCGTGGATCTTTGACAGTCGTTACGGGTAGTCATAGGTCCGAAAGTCTGACAACCAGTCCTACCAAGGGCTATAGCGCGAAAGGGCGCGAAAGGGCGAAAGGCAATTCGGTACCGATCTCTTTCCGTATCAAATCGGAAAGGGATCGGAACCGTATCCCCTTTCGCCTCACCAGCTCTGATACCTCGATTCGGCTACGGCTAGGCGACGCTGCCGCGCTTACGGCTGGTCGACCGCTGGTTGATGGTGTAGCAGGCAGGCCGGAGGGGTGAGAGGGGCAAGGGTGGAAGAAGAGACGTAAGCTCGGGTAAGGAGAGACGTAAGCTCGGGGACGACGAGCCGTAACGCACCGCACCGCGGTTCGTGGGCTTGTCCCGAGGCGAGGCGATTACATTACGATTCCGATTAGTGTGCGTTGCAGTATGGGAGTGTCATACAAAGAATACTGAACGGCTCGAGTTGATACGGTACCTGAACCTCGGTGCCTTTAGTATGTGAATGATATAATATATTTGATAAACCACCGAACGGTCGGAAAACTTAGCAGATTAAGAATTTTATTTATGTAATCGCTTTTAATTTACTATCAAATCTTGATCCCTGCAATATAATATCCGTTATCGTTATCATTGGCATATCTTCGTAACGCGATTAGTGTAAATTATAATAAAGTTTTTGGTGTAAATTCTGGCGAAAAATAGGTGGTTTTTTCATCGTCCTTTAGTTTTTCTTTCATATCGTCAAGTTCGCGCTCAAGTGGAGTTGCGCAGGTTACCTATCTAGACGAGGAGATGGCCAATGTAGTAAAGCTGTGGCCGAATGTTGGCCAAGGTTAGGCAAAAGAAACCAGTGACGTTATTAGGTAACATGATAACCTCGGGCATATGCTGAGCTGGACTCCCATTTGGTGCAACCATGACACACACATCGCCCAGTAGTGATCGACCGTTATAGATGTATATGAGCTAGGTGTCTATGGGTCTTTAATACCTGGTTATTAATACCTGTATTGTCTTTTGTTGCACTGAATAAACGTTTTATCTAACTATAACCCTTACTAAGGAGCTCGTGGAGACCGCCCCTAAGACATGACTTTCGATCTTTTAACTACTCGTAACTACTGTCAAAGATCCACGAATGACAACCGGGACCCAACGGCTTAAAGTGCTTTCCAAGGCACGGTGGGGTGCCGTGGTCCGTGCGATTGTTATCACCTCGCCTCGGCCACGTCGTCATAGTATGTGATATCTAAAAATGTATGTTTTAATTGAGGTTTTAATCATTACAGATATATCATCGGAGTCTGATTGTCTGTGTATGTGAGTTGTGTATGTGTCGGTTGCCTTGGTAACCATACACTGAAGTCTTGACCTACGTGTGCAGTGTTGTTGGTTGTTATTTTTGTTATTATTACGGCTTGCCCTTCAAGTCGGTTCTTGCAGCTGTTCCCTTTGCTTGAAAGCCCGAAGATACAGTTGCGTCGCGGTTGCGTATAGACGCCTCTCACTAGCGGTTAACCGCGTGGAGTGCGGAGTGAGCGTGGAGTGAGCTGTCAATAGTGTTAATTCTTAGCACCTTCACCTAAGTATTCACGGTGAGATTTTTACAGAATCGACCGGCTGTATCTAAATCTCCATTTGGCCTGGTACTGTAGTTTTGCCACTTCGCCCAGGTACGCACGAGCGCGTTTTTCCCGTTCGCGCACTTGATTCTCAACGGCTCAACATCGAGAGTTGGAAATCCAGTGCGCGATAAACTGCCGCCACTCCCAATCGACAGTTCATGGTTCAGCTGGCCGCATATTATCTTATATCGCTTGACAGATAGGTCACACTATTAATTCGCTGCTGTTAATCTGTAACTACCACCCACTGCATGCTTGATTTCGTAATGAAGTTCTATAACACATGTTTCACTCTGCACTATTGGCGGTGTAACATTTTGACCATATACACGCATTTCGGGCTAAGTGTCCAAAGGCAAACACACTATACCGCAGATACGCGACCGAAGTTCCGCGGCTGATTTTACTTTTCGACGTATTCGGCTGATATGACTATATTATGACACACCATAAGTGCCGAACTTACGCGGCAGAAATTCAGTTGCGCACACGCGGGGCGCGGGCATGCCTGACTCCCGCTGCTCTCCGCCCCGGATCTTCTTCAGTAATCGAACCGATCTTCGGTCGCGTATGTGTGCTCTACAGAATAGGGTCCCGCCGAATTGGTGCTGAACTTACGCCCGACCAAAGTTCGGCGGTATGCTATAACGCAACGTAATTTCGGCATAATGTGTCGTCAGTAATTCAAATAGCATTGCAGGCGTAATCATGCCGAACTTCGGTCGCGTACCTTCGGCATAGTGTGTTTAGACACTAAATAATAACAGCTGCACGGGTCGATCGATCAGCTTAAGCTACGCTTGCCGCGGTTGATCCCTGGATGGGTGACTATCTTCACATAACAAGACCCCCTCCGTGCCTCGGAAAGCACGTTAAGCCGTTGGTCCCGGCTGTCTTCTCTTCATCTTTGACAGTCGTTACGGGTCGTCAGTAGCCCGAAAGTCTGACAACCAGTCTTACCAAGTCGTATCGCATTACCCGGGAACTGGGTTGTGGATGTCAGATAGGCAGTCGTTCCATGTAAAATACTGGTATTCAGCTGCGTCCGGTTAGACTGGAAGCCGACCGAAACGTATATCCATACTCACAAACTTTCGCATTTATAATATTAGTAGGAACTGAGGAAGTAGAATGACCTTTGCATTAGTTTATCAACAGCTTTTACTAATCAACATAATTGTTATCTTGTGGACACGTGATGGTAGATCAGTTTTATGTCTGTAAGTCAGTAACCGCCTTCTCAGAACCGTAATTCTTTAAGACACAATAAAAAAGTACTTAATTTAAAAAAATTAACCCGACTTCAAAAAGAAATTAACTCAAAATTATGAAAAACTTTAATTTCGGAAGTCGGTGTCTTGGGATCTGTGTTTTAGTTTTTTGCCACCAACTTCCGAAATCAAAGTTATTTCATAATTTTGAGTTAATTTCTTTTTGAAGTCGGTTAAATTTTTTTAAATTACTTTTTTTTGTAGAATAAATATCTCTTAATTGATTGCTTGAAATGATTTAACTAATCAAGCGCAGTTTTCTTCCCATACTGCACAGTTGCACACAGTTTGACCTCTTGTTTGTTTCCATCAAGAGTGTGCGTGTGCGCACGTGATTTCTTAACCTTTGCTATCGAGATAGTCCATTTGTTAGTAGGACTTGTTTTCCAGAGGACTTCTGATTATTTGCGATAAATTGCGCTGCTTTAGCTGCCTTGATAGGGATCTTGATGAGCTCGTGGCTAATTATTAACAGCCGCACTGGGTCGATCTTCAATGTTTAGCAACGGTTGCCAAAGTCAGTCCGTGGTTGGTAGACCATCTTTACATACCGAGACCCCTGCGTGCATCGAAAAGCACGTTAATCCGTTGGTCCCTGTGGCATTCATAGATCTTTGACAGTCTTTACGGGTTGCCAGTAGCTCGAAAGTCTGACAACTAGTCGTACCAAGGGGTATCTTGTTACGCAGTCGCTTCATGTCTGGTGTACAGCTGCATCCGGATAGAGTGGAAGCCGACCCCAAAACAAAAATAGTCTGGAGAAGGCTGCGCCGAGTGATTGAATGCACAAAATTGTTTACTTTCAAAGACCCTTAAGGGGGAAGCTCTAAGGTGGCCCGCGAAATTCAAATTTTCTTACGTTTTTTGCAATTTGCTGGTCAGTATTAAGTTGTACGTTGATTAAAATATGATTCGCGGTCGTAACAAATATGTATTTACAGAATTATAATCATTAAAGTCATCAACACAACTCTCTAAGACCATGTTATCCCCAAAAGTCAAGATTTCATGAAATAGTCATTCTTGGGGATTACATGGTCTTAGAGAGTTGTGTTGATGACTTTAATGATTATAATTCTGTAAATACATATTTGTTACGACCGCGAATCATATTTTAATCAACGTACAACTTAATACTGACCAGCAAATTGCAAAAAACCTAAAAAAAATTGAATTTCGCGGGCTACCCTGGCGCTTTCGCCTTAATTCATTCCTTAGGCAATCGTACAGGCGCCAAATTACGTAACACACTATTAACCTTTTGACCGCCAACCGACACACGTCAAAAAATCTACGTGCCCTCGACATCAAAGTCTGTCATGTAGGTAGTCGAACCGTGGCGTGCTGGGCACTTTTTTTTTTGTCATCTATACATGACTGTGGCGGTCAAAAGGTTAATCTCAATCTGAATCATTTTGAAGGATATTGCTAAACCATTGCTTCATATGTTAGAAAAATATGTCTGCTCAACAACGCAAATGACGTAATGAATCGACGGCACGGTGTTTTTTTTTTTTTTTTTTTTTAATTTATTATAAGGACTTTTACACATTGTGCATACCAGTCCCATTATACCCTAACCACATCTGACTGCCAATAGCTTATTATACTAAAATTATAAATATTACAATTTACTTCAATGCCATTTACGACACGGTTGGCGCAGTGGACTTCTGCGCTGCGTGTCGCGGGTTCGATTCCCGCACGGAACAAATATTTGTATGACCTACAAGTAGTTGTTCCGGGTCTGGCTGTTTGTGTATCTGACTTTAAATGTCTGTAAACGCACCCACAATACAGGAGAAATTCCTAGTGTGGGGCAACGTTCTTTAAAAAAAAAAAAAAAAGAATGTTGTTGAACTGTCAAAATGAAAGCCATTCCTAGGTACTGTTAGTGTGTTATAGAATTACCCCGCAGCAGATATGTTTAGAGCAGTGGTGGCCCCGCGACTTACGAGTTGTGTAGATCGTAGGTTCGAACCCAGACAGGCGCTTTACTTTGTGTAAATTATTTCATCACCACTGCTCTCAGAACCGAAGGAAAACATCGTGAAGAAACCGGCATGTCCTAGAACCAAAAATTCGAACACATGTGACATGTATCAACCCGCACTGGGCCCGCGTGCTGGATTACGGCCCACTCCCTCTCACAGAGAGGAGGCTTGTGTCCCAGCAGTGGGAACATTATAGGCTGAGTATGATATGTTTATCTCCTCAGACAAATATGTATTCGCAGTTTGATAAAGTATTTCCCCAACTTATCAAACGATTATCCGCTTGGCTTACCTTTATAGTGTGTTGTAAATTTTATAATAAATAATTTTAGTGTGATTAGCAATAAATGAGTTTGTGATATCGATGTTGATAACGTTAGTTGCCGTTGGGTGCTGTGATACTGTCACAAAATACAGAAAGTACAGAAGGCAATCACATGTATGTACTTCACTTTTCATACCTACGCTCGGCGGTCGCGCTATGGTTGTCAACTTTGATTTGATTTATGCATAAAAAACTATCGTGATAGTGGCACTCGTATCTAGTTGTTTGATTTACTGTTGAGCTTATTCTACAATATTAAAACAAAACAATAAACATAGTATTACAATACAAAAAGTTTACAGAACAAAAACATATAAAATTTTACATTTGTCAATTTTCATTATCGAAAATCCCTAATAACTTCAAAACGGATTACCCTATTTTCACAATTTATTTTGCCCTATCCGTTTTAGACCTAAACCTATCAAATGACACTAAAAACAACACAATATCTACACAAACATAAACCTTACAAAAAAGTTACTTCGTTTATACTGATTCAAAATAGGAAACTATTGTTGCGCGCCACAGTTAATGCCTGGTACCTGGCGACATTAGTTACCACTAGCGCCATCTAGTATCGAGTAGCAGAACTAGTCGAGTCATCGTTCTAGAAAATTCGATACTAGAACTTTGTAGAACTTTCTCGAACTATCGACACCTAGTCGGTCGGGGCCGGTATGTACTCGAACATTCTAGATGTTTCTACAATGGAAGGTTCTAGAACTATCTGCGGCACTATATAAGGCCGGTGTGGGCCGCGAGCCGACACAGTTTGGATAAAGCGACAAGAGCGAAAACATCTAAGCGATCTTCAAGTGCGAATTAAGAGTGATCAGTAGTGTGATTGTGTTCTTTTAATTAGTGTTTTGAGTTGTAATTAGTGTTTGTAAAATAAATTGTTATTTTTGGTTATTAAATCGGCAGTTTTTATTGTCACGAACCCGAAGCTCGTAACAATTGGTGTCAGAAGCAAGGATTATGCCGGTTTTACCCAAAGACGACACGGAGGGTATCCGTACCCGAAGTCAACGTCAGCAGGAGACGGACCAGAGGCGATTTGGTGGAACTACGCCGCAGACTTCGGAGGGCCAGCTATCGACCACGGAGGCCGGCCCGTCCGTAGCAAGTCCAGCATCAGCAGCACCAGACTTTGCTGCTCTGATGATGATGCTGCAGGAGCAGTCCCGTCGGTTGGAAGAACAGCTCCAGCGCGATAAGGAGGAACAGGCCCGCCGTCAGGAGGAACAGGCTCGTCGGTTGGAAGAACAGCTGCAGCGCGATAAGGAGGAACAGGCCCGCCGTCAGGAGGAACAGGCTCGTCGGTTGGAAGAACAGCTGCAGCACGATAAGGAGGAGCAGGTGCGCCGCCAGGAAGAGCAAATGTTCCTCATGAAGGACCTTCACGCAACCTTCGGGAAAGACATGAAGGAGGTGAAGGAAAAGGTTGCCCAGCATGACAACCGCCTGTCTGAAGCTGAAACTCAGATCAGCAAGTTTAATGACGTCATTGCTGATGTGAAACAGGAGTTGGGTAATCTCAAACTTGGGGATGGAATCGCAGCTCCCGTAGCTACAACACCTTCGCTACGTGGATTCAAAGTGCCACCGTTCGACGGAACTTCTTCCTGGTCGGCCTACAAAATCCAGTTTGAGGCCGTCATGAAGGCGAACGGGTGGAATAAAAGTCAGGCCATGACTGCCCTCACCCTAGGCCTGCGCGACCAGGCCTTAACTGTTCTGGAAGCTCTCGGTAAGGAAGTGACTTACGAGCAGCTCCTTGAGGCATTGGAGGCTCGGTATGGCGACGCTCACCTGGAACACGTGTTTCGTGCGCAGCTCAAGGATCGCGTGCAACGCAGTAATGAAAACCTGCAGCAGTGGGCCCTTGAAGTGGAGAAGCTGGTTCGTAAAGCTTACCAGTCCGTACCTGCGCTTATTGATGGAAACCTGGTGCAGGCATTCATCGACGGCATCCGCGACCTTGAAGTGAGAGCTGCTGTGAGGCTCGGACACCACGGGACGCTTAAGGACGCCTTGGCCCACGCACTGGAGGTGGAAGCTGTGCGGCAGGATCATCGTTCCCATCGCGTCAGGGAGGTTGCAGCGGCTACAGTTCGCGACCGCAATAAAGGATACAGCCCAAGGTGCTACGGCTGTGGGGAAAGGGGCCACCTTCGATCCAGCTGCCCTAAGCGAACTGCAGAAAGAGAAGACGGCCGATCTCTAGAGGGCAGTGCGGCTAACAGCACCGCCCAGCACCAGCAGCAGGGAAACGAGTAATAGCCAGGACTGCGGGGCGGGTGCTGGCTGAGGTTCAAAGAGCCCCAAGGGTTTCGATCACACAAACCCATGACGGGAACAGCCTAATCATCAAGGGCGAGGTCAACGGAACGCCGTGTAAGCTGACCATAGACACTGGAGCCTCTCGCACGGTTGTCAGTTCCCAACTAATAAGACGGTCCCTTGGGGACTCCGCATACAACCGAGAACGCATTAATTTGGTAACAGCCACCGGTCAGCGCATACCCGTCCATGGAGAGAAGAAGATGGAGTTGAAGCTAGGCAACAGAATCTACCTGCATAATGTCATCGTGGCCGATATAATGGACGATTGCATCCTGGGCCTTGACTTTATGAGGAAGAATTGTTGCGAGATTGACGTCAAGCAAGGCGTTTTGAAATGTGGACAAGAGGAACTTTTCGTGGAAGGGGCGTTACCAGGGAATGTGTACAGCCTTAAGAAGATTGTTCTTCCGCCGAGATCAGAAACGATTGTGCCTGTTAGTCTTCCTCGGAACCCTGGGCAGACTCATCGTTGTGTACTCGTGGAAAGGGTAGACAATGACCTTCCATGGAAAGTGGCACGAACTTTGGTCAGAGCCACCGACATCTCAGGGGTACGTGTGCTGAACCTTTGTGATCAGGAACAGACTATAGAAAAAGGCACACTAGTCGGTACTTGCGAGGAAGTGGATTGGTTGCGTCGATGCCAATATCTATCGACTGGGACCCTCAGCAAGGATGCACAAACGAAAGTGATCACACTTTTAGACGACTGCTGCAGCGCTCTGTCCCAAAATGAAATGGTCAAGGCGAAGAAGATGTTACTCAAGTACGCTGATGTTTTCTCGTCAAACGATGCTGACATCGGGAAGACTGGCTTAGTTCAACACAAAATAAACACAGGAGAAGAACTACCTATCCGTCAGCGGCCAAGGAGATTGCCGGTAGCACGTGAAAAGGAAGTGGAAACCATGATTGAAGGAATGGTGAAGGATGGTGTTATTGAACCTTCATCTAGTCCATGGTGTTCACCTGTAGTGCTGGTAAGAAAGAAGGACGGCAGCATGCGGTTTTGTGTTGACTATCGTCGTCTGAACGACGTTACAAAGAAGGACAGCTATCCTTTGCCAAGAATTGATGACACGCTGGACATGCTTACTGGAGTAAAGTGGTTTAGCACGCTGGACCTGAAAAGTGGCTACTGGCAAGTCGAAATTGACCCTAAGGACAAGGAGAAAACTGCATTCTCGACAGGAAAGGGTCTGTGGCAATTTAAAGTTATGCCGTTTGGATTGTGCAATGCTCCGGCAACTTTTGAAAGGTTGATGGAACTTGTACTTACTGGACTAATTGGCGATGCCTGTTTGGTCTACTTGGATGACATCATCATCGTAGGCCGCACGTTTGAAGAACATCTTCAAAACCTGGAACGCGTGCTCATGAAGATCCAGAGTGCCAACCTCAAGTTAAGTCCGAAGAAGTGTTCACTATTCAAACGACAAGTTAGCTTTTTGGGATATGTAGTGTCTGAAGAAGGTATCCGCACGGATCCAGAGAAAATCGCCGCTGTCAAGGATTGGCCAGTTCCAAAAGACAAGACGCAGGTCAGAGCATTTTTGGGTTTGTGCTCCTATTATCGGCGATTTGTCAAGAACTTTGCAGACATAGCCAAACCCCTGCATAAGCTAACCGAAGAGAAGCGACATTTCTGCTGGGATGAAAGTTGCGACATCGCATTCCAGGAGCTAAAGGACCGTCTGTGCAAAACACCTATTTTGGGGTACCCTGATGCGAGCAAAGAATTTATAATTGACACAGACGCAAGTGACACAGGACTTGGCGGTGTGTTGTCTCAACGGAATGGTGATCAAGAGGTTGTGATAGCGTACTTCAGCAAGTCGTTGTCAAAGCCGGAAAAGAACTATTGTGTCACGAGACGGGAATTGCTTGCTGTGGTAAAGTCATTGCAGCATTTTAGCAAATATCTTCTGGGGCGGAAATTCCACGTACGAACTGACCATGCTGCACTGAAATGGCTATTGCAGTTCAAAAATCCAGAAGGACAAGTTGCGAGATGGATTGAGCTACTGCAGGAATACGACTTTGTGGTCGAACATCGCAGCGGAAAATCTCATGGCAACGCAGATGCATTGTCAAGAAGACCTTGTCCTGAAGACTGCAAGCATTGTACTAGGCAAGAGGGCAAGGAAGTCGTACCTGTGAGGATGCTCAAGACAGACCTCAGCGACGAGTGGAAGGAAAGCCTACAACGTGCACAGCAGGAAGATTCGGACATCAAGCCGATTCTGGAGTGGATGAAGGCCAGAGCTCCTAAGCCCAGGTGGAGCGACGTCTCAGCGATGAGTTCGATCACAAAAAGCTATTGGGCCCAATGGGACAGCTTGGTGATTCAGGACGAAGTCCTGTGCCGTAAATGGGAAAATGCTCGGGGAAACAGCTGTCATTTGCAAATGGTTGTCCCTAAAGCTCAAGTACCGGATGTTCTACAGCTGTACCATAATGGTTGTTCAGGAGGTCATCTGGGAGTAAAACGGACTCTACTGAAGATACGAGAACGGTTTTACTGGGTCCACTGTCGGGACGATGTCGAGGACTGGTGTCGCAAATGTACAAGTTGTGCAGCTGTAAAGGGACCTCAGACTCGCAGTAGAGGTGCATTGAAATTGTACAATGTTGGTGCACCATGGGAGAGGATAGCCCTTGACGTTGCGGGGCCGTTTCCGGTAAGTGAAAGTGGCAACAAGTATTTCATGGTTGTGATGGATTACTTCACCAAGTGGCCGGAAGTCTTCGCCATTCCAAATCAAGAAGCTTCGACAGTTGCAGATAAATTAGTTCATGAAGTCTTCTGTCGTTTTGGAGTACCTTTAGAGATTCACAGTGATCAAGGAAGGAATTTTGAGTCACAAATATTCCAGGAAACTTGTCGAGTTATGGGTACTCATAAAACCAGAACAACTTCGTACCACCCACAGTCGGATGGAATGGTGGAACGATTTAATCAGACATTGGAGAGGTACCTAGCCAAAGTTGTGGAAAATCGGCAACGAGATTGGGACAAGCACATACAACCATTTTTGTTGTCATATCGAAGCGCTGTTCACGAAAGTACATCGGTGACACCAGCTTTCGCAAACTTTGGAAGAGAATTACGGCTGCCTGCAGACCTGATTACCGGAATACCACCTGATGCCCCACGCAGTATAACCGATTATGCGAATGACTTGCGGAACAAAATGAATGACATTTATGAGCACGTCAGACAATCGGGCCAGCAAATGTCTGAAAAGATGAAAACCCGTTATGACCGCAAAATGAACAATAAAGGGTTCGACGAAGGTTCACTAGTGTGGTTACACAATCCAGTCCGCAGCAAAGGGAAATCTCCTAAGCTTCAAGCTAAATGGGACGGACCGTACCGGATTGTGACAAAGATCAATGACGTAACCTACCGGATACAGAAAGGTGCAAGAGGTACTCCTAAGATCGTCCATGTGGACCGACTGGCGCGTTATTATGGGGCTGATAATGCTCGGGACGAGCATGTCTTAGGAGGGGGCAGTGTTGCGCGCCACAGTTAATGCCTGGTACCTGGCGACATTAGTTACCACTAGCGCCATCTAGTATCGAGTAGCAGAACTAGTCGAGTCACGATCGTTCTAGAAAATTCGATACTAGAACTTTGTAGAACTTTCTCGAACTATCGACACCTAGTCGGTCGGGGCCGGTATGTACTCGAACATTCTAGATGTTTCTACAATGGAAGGTTCTAGAACTATCTGCGGCACTATATAAGGCCGGTGTGGGCCGCGAGCCGACACAGTTTGGATAAAGCGACAAGAGCGAAAACATCTAAGCGATCTTCAAGTGCGAATTAAGAGTGATCAGTAGTGTGATTGTGTTCTTTTAATTAGTGTTTTGAGTTGTAATTAGTGTTTGTAAAATAAATTGTTATTTTTGGTTATTAAATCGGCAGTTTTTATTGTCACGAACCCGAAGCTCGTAACACTATTATATAAATCGAGCTTAGATAGCCATTTTTTTGTTGCTCCATTTTTGCACTTCACAGACGCGTGTCTCAAGCGGATGGCACTCGCGCTCGCACTACTCCCAACCAGTGCGAGATAACGTGTCCGTGAGCGGTGTCTGTATGCGTTGCTCGAGCGCACTTTGTACGTAGATAGCCTTCTGTAGTCTCTGTATTTTGTGGTGCTGTTGAGTTGAGCAAGAATGCAAGAAACGACCGATTATGGTCGATATTTCTTCATATGATAAAAAATGTGGTTGGTTGTAGTTCTGTCGTTACGGGAATCAGAATTACGAATAACAAAAGCATATTATAGAGGTATGAGGAACAGGGTGTAAAGTTCACTCATACTCTATAGAAAAAGGAGGATCCTCCGACCAGACATGTGTCTAGGGAACAGTGCAAGTTTCATCAAAATCGATTCAGTAATTTTTAAGATATAGACTAATACGTGTAAGTGTGACGGCCTGGCTTATTGATACGAGCTACGGGCGTAGTGTCAAAGGGAAAACATCTCAAAACCTTGGTCAAATTCTAGTGCAATATTTACAACAAAACGATTACCTACCTTAATACAAACAAATATTCCAGTTTTTACTTGAAACTAAAAATTACGAAATACTTAAAAAAGTAATTTAATAAAAAAAAATAATGATAACCTCACGGAGTCACGGCACAGCATCAGATCGTGCTTGTCACGGAACAAACGAGTTTCTGCGAGTGTTTTATTATTATAATCTTTTTTATCTTTACATAGTATAAAACAAAGTCGCTCCCGGTCCCTGTAACTTAAAGCCCGGTTTCCACCACGAAAGAGTAATGAGCCGGAAATGGCTAAGCGGAGCGGACTTCGTTTTCATGTAGGTTTGCGTTTCCACCAAGAAAGAGTTTAGTGGTCTGCTTCCCACCGCAAAAGAGAAATGAAACAGAAGAATGAGCGAGCTCGTTTTTACTCTTTTTGCCCGCTGAGTCATTTCCGTTCAACTCTTTGTTGGTGTCGTCGCTCACAATGGGCCTTATAAGAAGGCGAAAAGTCACCCAAAGGGCAATGGAGAGGGCTATGCTTGGAGTTTCACTGCGTGATCGAATCAGGAATGAGGAGATCCGCAGGAGAACCAGGGTAAACGACATAGCCCGAAGAATTGCCAAACTTAAGTGGCAGTGGGCAGGGCACAGCTCGCAGAACAGATGGCCGATGGGGCCGAATGGTTCTGGAGTGGCGACCGCGTACCAGAAGACGTAGCGTTGGAAGGCGTCCCACAAGGTGGACTGACGACCTTGTGAAGGCCGCAGGAACCCGTTGGATGCGAGAAGCACAGAACCGGTCGAAGTGGAGGTGCTTGGGGGAGGCCTATGTCCAGCAGTGGACGTCTTTCGGCTGAAATGATGATGATGATTTATATTTAACTTAAATACGGCGTGTAAAATGACCCATGCAATAGCAGTTATCTACGTATTCTGCACATCAAGTAACATTAAGCAAAAATTATTGCTGGGGCCACCCTGGTGTGAAACGTCGCTGTTTACGGGACCGTGGCATACAACGGAAAGCACAATGTTTATAACAATTAAAAATTGTTTCGTTTCGAAATAATGTAAAAAAAAAGTTTGACCTTCAATAGGTATGTCCGTAACTCAGGTTCCCAGGACAGAACAAAACAATTATCAATAATATACAATGGCGGGACGTACAAGTTAAAGCCGCGTTTTCACTAGGGGACGTTTGTTCCGCGACTCTGTCGCTCGACACGAAATTCACGTGTCCCGCGCGATGTCGCCCGACGTCGCTTGGGACATTTACGTGTCGCGCAACTTGTCGCTTGTCGATGGTCTGCGAGCGTCGACACGCGCAACCTTCGTGTCCCTCGACAGTCGCCGGACAGGCTTTGAGTAGTGAGAACGTGTGTCGCTTTGTGTTCTGAAAATGGCAGTGGTGTGGTCCGCAACACTACCTCCTCGGGCGACATATTGTTCACAACTGGGTAAACAAGACAAATGTCGAGCGACATTGTCCCACAAAGTCGCTACGATCTACCACGTGAATGTTCGGCGATGTCTCCGTGACATGTCCCCTAGTGAAAACGCGGCTTAAGGCTCCTTAAAACAGGCGCGACACGCGATAAAATCGCGCGCGACAATGGCACCGTGAGTCGCGCAACGAGCGGTTCCTGCAACAAGTGTATGTAAAAACATCGTGAGGAAACCGGCATGTCTTAGAACCAAAAATTCGAAGACATGTGACATCTACCAACCCGCACTGGGCCTGCATGGTAGATTACGGCACAGCCCACTCCCTCTTACCGAGAGGAGGCCTGTGTCCCAGCTGTGGGAACATTATAGGCTGATTATTCTCTTAAAATATTTCT